>CM076570.1:680751379-681138342 GCA_034641835.2 Pinus albicaulis
GCACAAACGCATTTAACATAGATATTTTACCATATAAACACAAATTGGGCAAATTAAATTTTTGAGTATATTCTATATTTTACTATGTTACAATACAATATCCACATCCCACAACATCCAAAAACCCCTAATACACTAAATCTAGATTATAATATAATCATAATTCCTTAATTGGAATTAAAAAATCATAATATTAATCACCAAACACCACAAAATTTATAAAAGTGAAAAATGTATGCCAAAGACTGCCAAAAAGACACAAAAAATTGCCCAAACTTTTTTTTCTTAGGGGCTCTACCCCCCTTATGACTACCCTGCTATGCTCAACGCAATGTGCAGTGCATGAGGTTATTTTTTCAAATAATATAAGAAATAGGGTGATCCAAAAACTTCCATCGATATTCCACTGGATAGTTCGTCACAATAGATCTGACAATAATATATTAAAATACTGAAATTTTACGCTATTACAGTTTTTATTAAATTTCTAGATTTGTAGATTTAATTGTAATTAGTGCATGCATGTGAATGGAAATTATGTAGAAAAGTAGATAACGATAAAATAAGTGCACACACACATAAGACACAATATATGCTCTATGGGAAACCCTTTTGGGAGAAAACCCCGTTGGAAGGTGAAGTTGCTTCACTTTCTTTCTCTGTCTAGAAATATGGCTGCAAGTACAAATAAGTAATGCATGTGACCCATGGGCTGCTATAGTGCACAAATCCTCTCTATTTTTTCTACCTCCTATCTCCCCTGGATATCTTTTCTCATTTATGGAAAAAAATGCTGTCGAGATAATATAATGCCTCTTCCTCCTAGTGGCCCGATTATAACACAACCCAATAACCTATTAGTGGTTAATTTTGACTACATCAACTCTTAACTAGAGTTACAATATAGACTCTTTTAGATTATTTCACATCAAAATCACATGGCTAGCCCCTTTTCCATGAATAATGGGGGCTGACGTGACATCCTCCTAAAATATAGGTGTGAATATATGAAGGTCAACTTCTGAGTGGCGTAACTTTTACATACAAACTTTGATTGATGTGTTTCTTGTGCCGTTGGAAATATATCTATGTGTAGAATAATATGGGATGGTGCTACACTAAAGTAACAAATTTTTACCCCAAAAAACATCGTTTAATGACTCAAAATGATCCCGGAAGGTTTTAGACACTGTTTTTCCAGATTGGATCTCGTTGGTAAAAACAGTCTCATGAGTTGATTCCTCCACTTTTTCCACTCCAAATGCATCAATATGGATGAAAAAAATATAATGATCCAATTCGAATCAAACCTACCCATTTTGGGAGGCTTTTGGTCCCCAAAATATTCTACTGAATGAGGTGAGGAAATTTTTCCTCCACCTTCTCTCTGGTGTACCATTTAGCTTTTCCTCGAAGTTTGTCCCTTCAACCCAATCTGCGAAAGGTTATCCTAACCCTGTCTCGCAGTTCTGGAACTCTTCTACAAAATAGTATCTTCTATCAAATTTTCCTCAGTATCTGGTGCCAAATCATCCACAAAAGGAGGATTTTTCCTCTTCTTGATCTAACATGGAAGGCTCATAGAGTTTCAAATTATCTACATTCACAACTAAGTAAATGCACATATATGGTGGTAAACTGAGTCGATAGGAATTATCACCCACCTTTTCCAGTATCTCAAAGGGAACATACCTTAGAGCCTTGATTTTCTTACCAGGCCCCTGCAACCTCTCCTTGTTCAACTATAACCATACTCTATCTCCAACCTTGAATGACTTCTCTGTTATGTATTGATCATGCATGGATTTATACTTCTATTATGACTTCTGCAGTGTTTCTTGTACCTATAAATGGATTTTCCTAATCTTTTCTATAATTTTGTTAGCCCTCAAAGCATCTCCTGTAATATATTCCCTCACTCCTCCCCGTTGCCCATATGCAATATCCAAAGGTGAAGACGAAAAATATCCAAAACAAGTTTCAAGCGGGGACTTTCCTATAGAAGTGTGGATTGCTCTGTTGTAAGAATGTTGTATATATACCAAATTTTCATCCCAGGTATTCATATGCTTCTAGTTGTATCCCCTTAGAATTTGCACCAAAGTCCCGTTAAATACTTTTGTCTACCCATTTTTCTGTGGATGGAATGTTGTAGATTTCTTCAAGTTCGTGTCTATATTCTCCCACAATGTAGTCCATAATGCACTAAGAAATCCTTTATCCTTATTTGAAATGATGCTCCTTGGTATCCCAAAGTGCACCCAAGCTTGTACAAAGAAAATGTTTGCTACTTCTTTCCTATTGATGGTATTTTTACAGGGCATTAGAACACACATCTTGTTGAACCTGTAAACTACCATGAATAGGTAGAGTCATGTCGCTTCCTGGTTGTTGGTAAACCTCCCACAAAGTCCATGAAAATTATTTCCCAAGGATGATTAGGTACATGTAAGGGATCATCTATACCCCGTTTCATGTTACTAGGCTTGTTGTTACAACAAAGCATGCATACTCTTATGAATCTAGCCACCCTCTCTTGCATCTTGGGCCAATACACATACCTTTGCAAGTTAGCCACATAATTCCCTACACCAAAGTTTCTTGAAACCTTGGAGGTGTGAGCCTCTCTAATCAGCTGCAATCAATCACCTTTAGGAACACATAGCTTATAAAAATTGTAGAGTAACGCGTTCTAGATATGGTAGTCAATGGTGATGTCGGCATCGTGCACATGAATATGACTCTGCAATTGTTAATACACCCCATTGAAGTCCTCATCCTCAGAATATGCCTCTCTGTATGCATCATGGGTGAATGGATCCATGTGCATAAGAGTCCCTGAAGTTGTAATATTTGATGTGGGCAACCTTGAAAGCATGTCATCCAACTTGTTGGTGTTTCCCTTCTTATACTTGATCACCAAATGAAACTATTGTAAAAACGCCACCCACTTGTAATATATGGTCTGTTGTAGCTTACTCTGGGCCTGCAAGTACTGTAACAGTTGTTGATCTAGGTGGATTAATTTCTCCTTTCCCATCAGATAATGCTTCCACTTCTTCACTGCTTACACCATGGCATATAGCTCCTTATCGTAGGTAGGGTAGTTAAGGAATTCCCTAGGAAAACTTTAGAATTATAGCATACAAACCTTCCTCCCTGTATCAATACAACTCCCATAACATACCCACTCACATTTGTATATGCTTCAAATGGTCGTTGCAATTTTGGTAATTCTAGGACTAGTGCTTAAATTATCTTCATCTTTAGCTCCTTGAAATCCTTCTGCTAACCTTCTCCCCACTGGAAACTCTTTCTACTTGATGTTATGGTATGGAGCGGTGCTACTACTACTGAAAACAAGGCTATGAATTTCCACAAGTACTATGTTGCCCCAATGAAACTCCTAAACTAAGAAACATTAGTAGGCACTAGCCATTCATGATGGCCTCCATCTTGGAAGGATCTATCTTTAGTTCTCCTCCATCGATCACATTCCCCAGATACACCAAATACTATTGTGAAAACTCGCACTTCTTAAAATTTTCTAGCAGCTAGTGATTCTTAAATTTTTCCAACACCCGCGTCAAATGTGAATATGCTCCTCCCAGGTAGCACTATATACCAGTATATCATCCAAATAGACAATAATAAATGAATATATAAAAGGATGCAATACATCATTCATTAATCTCATAAACGTAGCTGGTTCATTACATAGACCAAATGGCATGGCTAACCACTCATACAAACCTTGCCTAGTTTTGAAGGCAGTCTTCCAGGTGTCTTCTTCTTTGAATCAAACCTGGTTACATCCAAACTTCAAGTCCAGCTAGGTGAAGTATTTTTCTTGCTACCAGTAATCCAACAAATCATCTATTCTATGCAGGGGGTATCTATTCTTGACCATGATTTTGTTCAATGCCATGTAATATATACACATATTCCAAGTCTCGTCCTTCTTCGACACAATGATGATGGGTGACCCACATGGTGATGTACTCGATTGAATGACACCCTATTCCAGTATCTGTTGCAACTGTTTCTTCACCTCACTTTCTTCTATAACTGACTCTTGTACAACCCAATATTTGGCAATGGGGAGTATAGAAATAGCTATATCTCATACTCCACTTATATCTTAGGTGGAAACCCCTTAGGTTCTCATAACACATCCTTGTATGCTTGTAATAACAACACCTCCAATTGTTTTTTTGTTTCTTAGTGCACCCCTCCAGGGACACCTTGCCTCTTATTGGCTGCTCTACAGACTGAATTTCTCTTAAAAACAATAAAACATACTTCTTGCTAGAACTAATTAATTTCTTGGCTTGGTTGGCACTTACTAGTGAAATTTTTGACTTGCCTTTGTGTGTGTTAACGATGAATGATTTTCCATCCTTGACGAGCCGGTACTAGTTATCTCTCCTCATGAATATTGCATAATGCATGTACATGTATGGACTCCCAAACAGGACTCCACATACACCATGGGGAACCACATATAGATCTAATTCATCCATAAAGTCAACACTAATAACAAATCTAATATACATTGTTTTGTTACCTTTAGCTCTACATCCTTATTTACCAATCCCAATGGATATGGGTTTGGATGATCACAAACTTCCAAACCAAACTTATGTTGAAATTTACAACAATAAATAGTGAAATTGGCATCTAGAAACAACATGAAAATGCATACACACTAGTGTGGGATCACATGTCACACATGAGTGAGGGATCCTAGCGACACATTAGTGTGCAACCAATTTTTAAATAAATTGGAAAATTAAATTGTAATCTTATCTCATAACAACTTGAAATAGTTAACTAAGTGTGTTAGACTTAGTTAGCTCAATAATTTCAATTTGAGGATCAAAGGATAGGCATGTAGAGTGATTCTGTTATTTACAGGGTCCAGTTGAAGTTGTAGCACTAGTGTGGTGTGAGTGGGATCAATTAACTCACATTAATTGAGTTAAAATCAATTTAACTAGTTCTAACTGATTGATGAGCTAGTGGAAGATCAAGTGAATTAAAATAGATTTAATTCACAATTAGTGATCTACAAGTAACTAATAATTCATTATTAATAACTGCATGCATGTCAATTCTGATGGAGACCCAGTTGAGACAAAGGTTTTAGACAAGTAAACTATCAATTGTATTTTTGGTGAACTGCCTAGGTGCATTTATAAAGTCAGAGGAAGGCTCCATAGGTATTACGCAGTCAAGGAAGGCTAATTATATTATTTAATAGGGATTGATTGCCTAGGGATTGTGTGAGCAAGGCTGGGCTAAGTAAGGGTTGATAATTGGCTAAGTGTTGGTCAATTTTTCCTAAGAATTGCTAGACATATTTGAGCAGGATCAAAGTGAGACAGTCATGATAGTGCAGGATTTTCTCGGTGTGAGAAATCATTGTATTGTTTCATGATTATTTGACTATGTGAAACATATGATAGAGGGGTTTTGAGTAGGTGCTTTCCCCAGATACATCTTGTGTTGTGTGATTGATAATTCCTTTATGTTACTTGCATGTGATTGAGCGATCATGTTTTATATTCCGCAAATATTGTATAAGCATTCAATATCTTTCTTTAGTACATTGCATGATTAGATTGAATACAATGATATAATTCCTACATGGTATTGGAGCTGTGTTAAAGCTTTTCTACATGGTATCATAGGAGGAATTATTTTGGTAGTGAGTTTGTAGAGAATATATGAAAATTTGGATGCAAAATTTTCAAAAACAAATAGCCTATTTGGATTCATAGTGAAAAAATGCCCAAAATGAAAAAAAAACGGTCGAATTGGAGCTCGAATGAGGGAGATATCGTCGATTTAAAATCAGATCTTTTTTTAGAAAATTTTATGACAAAGAGACAATTACAATGTGCGCGAGTTAGAAAAGGAAAGAAAGCAAGGGAAAGAAGTCCCAAGGAAAAGAGGGAAAGAGAGACTTGTCAAAGATCAGATGTTTTCATTTTCACAAGCATGGGCACTATGCTTTGAATAGTCCATAGAAGAAGGCAAGCAAGAAGGAGCCTGTGGTTGCAGCGGGTGAAGCATTAGCTTCACAGTTCAAGCTTGATTTTACTCTCATTGCAGGCATAGCCAACACTACAATTTGATGCATGTGGTATCTAGACAGTGGTGCCTCGTTCCATATGACAGGGAATAGAGATCTCTTCAATGACTTGGAGAAGAAGGTCCTCCAACAGAACATAGATTTTGGAGATGACGGGAGGTATAGCGTGACTGGAATAGGTACAATTACCTTTCAGAGGGAGTATGGATTCCCTATCAGAGTAGCAGATGTTTTGTATGTTCCAGGCCTAAGGAAGAATCTTGTCTCCATAGCAGTATTGGAAGAACGTGGTTATGAGGTGATGTTTAGAAAAGGAAAGGTGTTCCTTAAAGACATAGCCACGGGACAGGTGAAGCATATCGATTCAAGAGTCAAGAACCTGTATGATCTTGAATTTGAGGATGAATGCAAGGCTTTGAGGAGAAAAGAAGTGGTTAATGACTTGGTGGTTGAGAGGGAGCAATTACATCTCAACATGCAGCCTCATAAGCAATCTCAGAAGTTTTTGGATAAGCCACAATTGGAGAAGCAGAGAGCATACCGAGTGGAAGAGTCCACTCAAGAAGAGACCTCCGGGAGGGGGAAATTTTGAGCCAGATGGGCAGAGGGAGTACATGCAACTATACCTCCAGGTGTGAGGTGGGGCGATGTGCAGATATGATCCCAAGAATAAATTTGGGCAGGGTCCATTGAGATGGTGTGTCTCATGGATCGAACCTGGCTACAAGGAGCCCATAGTACAACAATAGCAAGAAGGATTGGTTAGATTGATGCAATCAGATGTCAGGAAGACGAAAATCAGAGTGATAGGTGTCATATACTGGAGCGCAATTCAGATTTGGCAGCAATGCAGAGTGCATGGATGCAAATGTTAGCAGGAATGCAAGGAGCCCAATAGACATGTGTAGTAGCTAGTAGCAGTCAAAAGACTCTGATGATAGATGCATTATACTGATTCAATTTTTTGGAGGCTATTCAGTTTCAGCAGACTTTCATGTGCGAACAACACTAGAGAAGCGTTGCATGCAGAACATTCCAAAGGTATTGGATTGGGACAAATTGATTCATTTATTTTTGAGAGGGGGTGTTGAAATTTACAACAAGAAACAATGAAATTGGCATCCTGAAAAAACATGAAAATGCACACACACTAGTGTGGGATCACAGGTCACACATGAGTGAGGGATCCTAGTGACACATTAGTGTGCAACCAATTTTTAAATAATTTAGAAAATTAAATTGTAATCTTATCTCATAACAACTTGTAATAGTTAACTAAGTGTGATAAACTTAGTTAGCTCAAGAATTTCGAGTTGAGGGTCAAAGGATAGAAATGTAGAGTGATTCTATTATTTACAGGGTCCATTTGTAATTATAGCACTAGTGTGGTGTGAGTGGGATCAGATAACTCGCATTAATTGAGTTAAATAATTTTAACTAGTTCTAACTGATTGATGAGCTAGTGGAAGATCAAGTGAGTTAAAATAGACTTAATTCACAAGTAGTGATTTACCAAGTAACTAATGATTCACTATTAATAGCTGCATGCATGTCAATTCTGATGGAGACCTAGTTGAGACAAAGGTTTAGGACAATTAAACTATTAGTTTTATTTTTGGCGAACTGCCCGGGTGTAGTTATAAAGTCAGAGGAAGGCTCCATAGGGATTGCGCACTCAAGGAAGGCTAATTATCCTATTTAATAGGGATTAATTTCCTAGGGATTGCATGAGTAAGGCTGGGCTAAGGAAGGGATGAGAACTAGCTAAGTGTTGGTCAATTTTTCCTAAGAATTGCTAGACAGTTTTGAACAGGATCAGAGTGAGACAATCAGGATAGTGCGGGATTTTCTCGGTGTGAGAAAGCATTGTATTATTTCATGATTCTTTGACTATGTACAATATATGATAGAGCGGTTTTGAGCAGGTGCTTTCCCCAGATAGATCTTGTGTTGTGTGATTGATAATTCATTTCTCTTACTTGCATGTGATTGAGCTATCATGGTTTATATTCCACAAACATTGTAGAAGGATTCAGTATCATGATTTAGTACATTCCATGATCAGATTGAATCCATTGATATAATTTCTACATGGTATTTTTTAGGTCCTTATATTACTACTGTAGTACCTTACTGTTGTTAATGTAGCCCCCTTATTGTTATTTTTGTACCCTTGTAACCCCCGTATTGTTATTATTGTTCCCTTACATTATTATTTTTAGGTCGGCTAGGATTATATTGTGACCCCATGGACTCCTATACATAGAAAGGAGGTTTTGTGATTTGTATAATCCAAGAATTGCTCATTTATGTAATGTAAAGGAGGTTTCCCCGTCGAAGTGGCTGATTTCTAAGGCATTGATCTCTCTTTTCTTCTATTTTTGGAGTTGGTTTCATAACATTTGGTATCAGAGATTTGGATTCTAGGATTTCGCTGCTTCAAAAAGGTCATCATGGAATTTTCACTATACATTTTTTTCTATGACGGTTCAGACACTAAAAATAAAAACCCATTTTGACGACATTCTAAGGAACTCCATGTAAAAAGTTCAGATCTTGGTTTACAATTTTTTCGGAGATATGATCTGTGGAAGTTAGGGTTTTTTTTAGGCTCCCAAATTTCATCTAAAATAGGTGACCTTGGGAAAATCGTCATAACTCTCTCTCCAAGCATCAGATTGGAATTATGTAAAAAGTGGCTAAAATTACATGAACTGTGTTTTTCTGTGTATCAATTTCAGAGCTGATGGATGAAACAGTGACATGTGGCATGTCATACAAGTTAGCTCTACTGAACCAATCCATAATTAGGTCAGTGTGGGAGTTTGGGCATAAATTTTTCTTGAAGAATCCAAATCAGGTCAGACCTATGGAATTAGAAAAATGATTGATAGGGCTACTATAGGACCTAATTTCAGATATTGAAGATCCGAAATCATAGATATAATTCAGTTTCAATATCGAGTTCCTCAAAAGCTATAAAAAGGTGTGTATTTTTTTTCAAATTGCATAAGTCTTGTTTGAAAAATCAGTTTGAAGTGATTCCAAGGGCATAATGAAGCATAGATATCAGTATTGGGTTCTAAAATTCCCCCTAAAAATAATTCAACACCCATTAAGCCCTCATAATACTCTACTATGACTCATGAAGAGGAAGAAGTGCAACATGATATATCAAATTACAAGAGCAAGTGCACCAAATTTCGCTCTCACAAAGAGCAACAAAAAATGAAATGGAAGTTTTGAAGAAAGGCATGGAAGCTAAGACAGATGGTTTGAAGAAAGGCATGGAATCTAAGATGGATGGTTTGAAGAATGACATGGAATACATGGAATAAAAAATGAAAGACAACATGGAAGACATGAAGAATGATCTAAAAGCAAACATGGAAGGTTTGACAAAGTTTATACAAGAAATGATTCGTAATGGTGAAAAGATAGTAGAGGAAACTCATGATGAGAACAAAATAAATGTTAATCGTGATTTCATAAACTCTAATGTTGGATCGACGACCCACCATATTCCAAATATCGATATCAGGAAGTTTAATGGCAAGGATCTCGTAACATGGATACTACATATGGAGCAATATTTTGATCTCAATAATGTGAAAAACACACAAAAGGAATGCCTTGCAACTTTATATTTAGAAAAAAATATATCTGTATGGTATCGATGGCTTTGCTCCTGTAAAAAAATTGTCACTTGGTCAATTTTTACGGAGGAAATGATAGCACATTATGAGGATACAAAGAGCAACACCTTCTTTAGCCAATTGATAAATCTCAAACAAAAGGATTCTGTGGTAGAGCACATTGAGGACTTCAAAAAATTGAATATAAGGGTAGATGATATTCCAAAGGAACACAATATTGATGTATTCATAGGGACTTTGAAGGATAACATCCAACATGAGGTTCGCCTTTGGGAACCTGATTCATCGGAGAAGGCATTCAGGTTGGCAAGAAAAATTGAATGTACAGTTATGGTGACAAGGAAGCCTACCACTCACATCTATAAATATGGAATTGTTGCTACTCCTAGACTTCCACAACCTACAAGGTTGACACCACAAAAATTGGAAGAAAAAAGAGGAAAATGCCTTTACTACAGTTGTGATAGAAAATACACTAAAGTTCATAAGTGTGCTGAGAGGAAATTATTTTACATAGATTGTGAAGAGGAGGAAGAAAATTAACAAGAAGCCTCAAAAGAAGAGGATATACGCCAGGAACCAACCCTAGAGAACATATAAATGAGTTTTTCCATATCCTGTAATGCATTGGTAGGAATTACCACTCCTCAAACTCTCAAGATAGAAGGACATATCAAGAAAAAAAGGTAATAGTTTTGATTGACTCAGGTAGTACCCACAATTTTATTCATTGTAAGGTAGCCAAGGAATTGAATTGCTTCCTATACCCATCACCAGAATGTCAAGTGATGGTAAAAAATGGAGGAACTATAAATTGCTCTGGAAAATTCCATAATATCAAGCTAACCATGGGGGAATCTGTATTGAATAGTCCAATGCTTTCCATTCCAATGGAAGGTGTTGATGTTGTACTAGGAGTACAATGGTTACAATATTTGGGACGATAGCTTTTAATTTTCAAGAACTTTTCTTGAAATTTTTTTCGGAAGGAAAGGAAGTTGAATTACGAGGTATCGCAGGGAAGCCGGGAAAGATAATAATCTCTAATGTCATGAAAAATCTTCTAAAGAAATAACAACGAGGCATAATTGCACAATTATTCTCACTAGAAGTTCCAACATCAAAATCATCTATTTCTCCATATCTCCAAAAAGTATTGGACAATCATTCCAAGGTATTTCAGAAACTCCCAAAGGACTCCCACTTATTTGTGATCATGATCATGCTATTCATTTGATTCCAGGAAGTGTTCCTCTAAACATCAGGCCTTATAGATATCCTTACTTCCAAAAGAGCGAAATTGAACGTATGATTGCAGAAATGTTAGAGGCGGGTATAATTCAACCTAGTCAAAGTTCTTTCTCTGCTCCTGTAGTATTGGTACACAAGAAGGATGGGTCATGGCGAATGTGTCCGGATTATAGGGAGCTCAATAAGCTCACCATTAAAGACAAATTTCCCATTCCTGTGATTGATGAATTATTGGATGAATTACATGGAGCAATTTATTTTACCAAGTTGGATCTTCGTTCAGGATATCATCAAATTAGAATGAAGACTGAAGATATTCCAAAAACAGCATTTCGAACTCATGAGGGTCATTATGTATTTTTGGTCATGCCTTTTGGCCTTACCAATGCACCTTCTACATTTCAAGGGTTGATGAATTCCATTTTCAAACCCTTCCTTAGAAAATTTGTGCTAGTATTTTTTGATGATATACTAATCTACATCACGTCTTGGAAGGATCATGTTGAACATGTTGACAGGGTGCTCAAACTATTGTAGGAGAAACAATTATATGCAAAAACATCCAAATGTTTCTTTGGAGTACAAGAGGTGGAATATCTGGGTCATATTGTATCTCACGAGGGTGTTAAGGTATACCCTAACAAAATTAAAGCCATTAAGGAATGGAAAGTCCCCACAACCATAAAGCAGTTGCGAGGATTTCTCGGGTTAACAGGGTATTATCGCAAGTTTTTTAAGAATTATGGGAGAATAGCAGCACCTCTAACAACATTATTGAAGAAAGATGCATTTTCATGGACTCCTGAAGCAACTAAGGCCTTTGAACGTCTTAAAGAGGCAATGTGCTTAGCACCGGTCTTAGCTACACCAGACTTCACAAAAACCTTTATTGTGGAATGTGATGCCTCAGGAAATGGAATTGGTGCAGTTTTAATGCAGGAAGGAAGACCCATTGCTTTTGAAAGTTTTCCAATCAAAGGAAAGTATTTACAGAAACCTATTTATGAGAAGGAAATGTTAGCAATACTGCATGCACTAAAGAAATGGAGAACTTACCTAATGGGAAGATACTTCAAGGTAAAAACTGATCATGATAGTCTTAAACACTTTTTGGAACAAAGACTATCTTCAGAAGAGCAACAAAAATGGGTCACAAAGATGTTGGGTTATGACTTTTAAATAATATACAAAAAAGGGAAGCTAAATGTTGTTGCAGATGCACTCTCAAGAAAGAATGAAGAGGTGGAAGTGTTGCTTTGTGCAATTTCTATTATCCAACCAGATTGGCTAACCAAAGCAAGGGATAAATGGAAAAAGGACGAAGAAGTGTGTGTTATCACTATTAAAATTTTCTAAACTTGGTCAGTTTATACTTGATCCTAAGTCATGGTATTAGACAGGGTTTGAGTCATTTTTATGTTTTATAGGGTCTAAGCCAAAGGTTACAAGTCTCATTTCATCACCAAATAAAGTTCATAAACCTTGATTTACTCTTTAGAAGTCTCATACCACGTTTTGAAAACAATATTTTAAGTTTTTTTTGAATAAGCCATGAAACCACGTTTTCGTAGCGCGCTCAGTGTAAGCGCCGCACTTTACGAAAACACTAGTCTTTTCGTAGAGAAAAATCCCACAATCACATTACCAGTGCTACGAAGTAGGGGATTTGAAATTTTTTGGTTTATCTGTCACATCCATCAATTTTGGGTTAAATTCTCATGATTAGGTGTCAGTCTACAAATCCTCCCTCATGCATGCAACCATCCAAAAAAATTATGAAATCATTATGAGATTTGTTAGGGGTCATTTGTCATTGGTCCTTTTCAAATTTGAAAAAGGGATGGTTATCGCCAATTTTATCTCATGCAAAGAGAACACTGCATGCATATCTATTGTTTGAAAGAGGAGTTCATGATAAGAAACCAGAACTTTCCTTAAGTTTTCAAGCGAGGCAGAATTTCGATCAAGCGAGGCTGAACTGAAAATAATTTTTGGCTGAAGCAGGATTTCTAATCAAGCAAGGTTGAACCAAATTTTCAAGCGAGCTAGTTCATCCAACAAGGAGTTCTATTACAGGTTTGCTGAAGACATAGGGTTTTTAGGAGGAAGATGATAGAAGAAAAGATAAATCACATGTCTATTCACTGTCTGAGAACAGAACCTGAAGGTTTAGAAGCTCTCACAAGAGATAAATCTGTTGAAGAAGCCTTCAAGAAGGTAGGGTGCTGGAGGTTCTGCGAAAAGCTTCAAGGAGGGCATAATCAAGTTACCAAAGAGTTTGCTATGAACTTCACAGGGTCAAACATAAAGGTTGGTCTTCTCAATTTACCAATTTCTCCTGAAGTTATATCAACAGTCACAAAAATTCTAAGGTGGGAAGATAGATGGTTCAAGAATTTTAGGTTTGAAATGAAACCCTGCGAAATCTTTTTGAAACCAAAGTTTATGGATACTAATTTGAACAAAGTTGTGACAAGAAGTTATGTCAAGGATGCATTCTCCAATCTGCTCTACAACATCCAAAGGTACTTCACCTGCGAAGGGAGATACCACAAGGTGTACACTTATCACTTTAAACTCTTATTTCATTTCACAGGAATAATCTCTCTAGACTTGCCTTTCTTTCTATTTCTAAGTTTGGCCAAGATGGCAGACAAAGTATAGATGAAAAGTCAGGCATGTGAAACCTCATTATTTCATCATGGTCTAGTCAAGTTAATAGTTTTGCATGAGCTTCAGAAAGTGAATAGAGAATGGTCTTCATTTATCTTTTTGAGTGGAATAGGAGTTGAAGGAACAGGTACTAGCCCTCAAGTCAAAGAAACATCTCCATCAAAGATTACTGAACCTGCAGAAACAAAATCAACTGGAGGTTTTTCAAGCTTAAGCCCAGGAAACAGGTTAAGGAACCAATGATAAACACATCACTGAAAATCCAAAGGACTCATCAATCTGCACAGAAGAAGAGAACTCATGTCAATGAGACAATTCAGGAATAGTCAACTAGTAAAACAACTCAGAAGAAGTTGACTAGGAGTCAAAGGTCAAACGAGAAGGGTGAGGTTGTGGTCACAAATGAAAACTTGGAATTAAGAGCTGACTTGAATGATATATTACAAGCTATTGACATTGAAGAGTCTCCCCTAGTTCAAGAAAATTTCATCAAACTAGATACAGGTGGCAAATCAAAGAAATTGAGAACATCCAAAAAATTAGATTTTGAGGATGAAGTGTCAGCGTTTGTCTTTAATCCTAGAAAACCCTTGACTAGGCAGTCTAAGAAATTGCAGCAGCCAGACATGGAGATAGTCCAAATAGGGGGTGAGGATACAAATGTTTTTGAAGAACCCATAAATATATCATCTCCAATGCTTGAAGAAGACAGAAACATAGTTTTTAATACTCAGAGAGAAAAGATTAGTTATGAGGAGGTTAAAGACAAACTCAGACTTGCAAACATTGAAATTGATAAATTGAAGAATAAAGTGAGAATGCATGCTGTAGAAAGGTCAAAATTTGAGAGGTTGAAAGGTCTGTGGGAGCTAGAAAAGATTTCAAACATTGAGTCAATCAGCATTCAGGATCAATTCTACATATGGACCGTCCCTACAATCAAGGACGCAAAGTTCATAAGGATGGTTAATACCAAACTAAGAGCTAATAATAGAAGGCTTAAAAGGCAGGTTGAAGATCTTGAGATATAGCTAGCAAAGCCTGAAGATCAAACACAGTCAAAATGAGTGTAAACAGTAAGTGACATCTCCTAACACATTTTTGGGGTTATGTGGAAAGATTTCATTTTTGAAAGCAGTTTAGAGTTGATTTTTGTTGAATATGAGAGCTTATATATAACTGGAAGGATGGAAGTAAAGGTTTGAAACTTAAATTTTTGGAAAAATTCGTGAAAATATAGACACAGCAGTTTCGTAGTGCACTACGAAAATGTTGTAGGTGTCATGCACAGTAGTTTCGTAGCGCGCTATGAAACTGTTGTAGGATGCAGTTTGAACAATTTTGCAAGGTTTCAAAGGAAGAAAGGGCTTGTTTTTTAAATCTTGATGCTGTTGAAGAATGTATAAAGATCAAAAGTGAATATCCAATGACAAAACACATAAAAATGAAGGTTCCAAGTGAAGTTTTCAAAGGTAAATTTATGCACTACGAAAACAACAGACAGTTTTGTAGCACAACAATGTTAACAGTTTTGGCACTCCTTCAAAAGTTTGGTCTGGGCACAGCTGGAAGTGTGAAGTCACATGAGTTTAATAAGACTTTGCCACACATTTTTTAGCACAAGTTGGTCAGCAGATGGTTTGAAGAAACATAAATGAAGCACTATAGCTATTTTTCAAGGAGCATGTTCCTATCTTTCAGGGTAGATAAGAGGAAAATCTATACATTCTAACAGCAAGGAGATGGACATAATTAGGGTCAAAGTTTAGGAGGAGAAACTTTCAGATATAAGATTTAATATTTGGATAAGGTTGTTAAGTTATAATAAAGAGTTTTAATCCTAGTTGTATTAGGACTCCAGAACAGACAGTTTAACTGTCAAATGTAATTAAAAGTTTGTTTTAGCAGTTGATAAGTGTCAAGCTAGAAAATTCAAATTTTTCTCAAATGATTGGAGAGAATCCAAGAATGTAATGATGACTCTATAAAAGACAAGAAGTCGAATTTCATAGGGTTGGCAACTTTCATTAACAAACATACTGTTTTGTTGTAGAAAAAACTGTGTTTTTATATCAATACAGAGATATTGGTTTCATCACTCAGGATTCAGAAAGGGTTATTGATGTTTGATATTCTCATGGTTTTCCTCTTTCAATTAATTGCACTGGCATGAATGTATGTTACTTAGAATTCACTGAAGGTGCTCTAACTTCCTTCATATGTTCATGAACTATGTTTATTTTCTGTCCTACTGTTCTGTTGATGCATCTAAACCCTGAAATGCCCTGACTTCCATATGAAGCTAATATTCAAGTTTTGTGAAAACACATTTGAATCCATAAGCCCAATAGATGTTTTTTGATTAGCAGTACAACCAATTATCCATTTTTATCCATTTTACTCATAGAGTTAGCCATCTAATCCTTATTTGAAAATCATAAACCTATTGAGAGAGCCCTCTCAGTTTGAGGAGGCTAAGCCTCAACTAAAAGTCTGGTTTGAAATAGTTACTCAGAGTCTTCTTTATCAGCAGCCTATCAGGGTCTGATTTTGAGATAACATTTTGGTGCGTCTTGGCAGGAGCCTGAAGATTAATCATTCCCGAAATCAAGAAAGTTGAACTTCTGAAGGTAGTAGGATCTCAAAAGGTTTTTCGAGGCCGCAATCTACCTTGGTGACTCCATACGTTTTAAAAGTTTAAAGGTGGCTTCGAGAAGGAGATACACACGGAGCAATCCTGATCCCAATACACCTACTGCTGTGAACAATCCAAACACTATTTCAAAAAGTCAAAGAATTTCAGAAATATCAGGTACTCCATCTCATTCGAAATAATTATCCTATGAAATATTAAGAAGTCCTGAAGATAAGAAAGTTGATGAAAAGATTCATTAAGTGTTGTTTAGATCAAAAAGTGACAAATAACTCATTGATATTATCTTAGACTTGCAAAAAAGAGGAATTGATACTTCAGCCTTAGTGACACAAGAAGACAAGGAAGAGTTTTGGGAAGTTGTTACCTCTGAACTACTGGTAGAAAAAGAGTCTTTAGATAAACTCAAAGAACTTGATCCTTTCGAAATCTTGCTGAAATCCAAAGCTGGTTTACCCCTTCCAAATTGGAGTTCTATTGTTAGTGGCTTAAAAAAACCAAGCAGTCCTCCTCATATCAGTTCTTCATCTTCTTTTTCTGCCCCTCCTAAAACTACTGTTGATCCTCTAGTCATGGCTACTCCTGCTAGGTATGCACCACTCGTACTCCCTACTGTTTTGCATGACCTTCCTAGTAAATATGCTGCTATGATTCCTACTTGGGGTAGTGATGAGGAAATTTCAACAAAGGAATTTGTAGACAGATTTAATGATTTCATAGACAGGGGGGAATTTGATGATGAAGATGTGAAGCTTATGTTATTTGCACAGAGTTTTATTGATGAAGTTATAAAATGGTTTAAGGCCCTTGCACTAGGAAGCATTAGAACTTGGAATGATTTTGAAGACAAATTCTTATGAAAATGGAGTAATAGAACCAATCCAGTCCAAGCACTCACTGAATATAACAGCCTTAGAAGGGTAGTTGATGAGTCTGTTCAAAACTTTTCAAAGAGATTTAATAAATTTTTTGACTCAATTCTAGCTCATTTGAAACCTCTTGAAGCTTTAGCACAAATGAGATATGCTGAAGCATTTGATTATGACTTTTCTATCTTGTTGAGAGAAAGAGAATCACCTTGACTTGCTGAAATGCAAAGTGATGCAGTTAAGGTTGAGGTAAACATGATAGCTGCTAAAAATTTAAAAATGGGAAAAACTAAACTGAAAGAATAAGAGAAACCATCCACCTCAACTTCTGAAGACAAATTTGATTCAACGATGAAAACCATGGAGAAGTTGATGGAAAGGTTAGCTCTCGGTAACACTTCTGCTCCTCCTGTGCAACATGAACCTCAATTCAAAAATCCTCAATTTAGGAGACCTCAAAATCAGCAAAGGCCAAGAGAGAATAGAAACCATCAAGCTGACTCTCCAGTGAGACCTCCTTTTCAGCAAAATTTAGTAGATGAAGAATATGAGCCTGATATTCATGAAGAATCCATCCATTGTCTTGACGAAGAAATGTCAGGAATCTTCTTGACTAAAGAAGAGCATGACGAGTCAGATCTGGCTAATCAAGGAGAATAACCATCAGATTATTTTAAAGGGTATCAACATGCTATTTTCGAGATGCAAAAGCAATATAATCTTAGAAATAGAAATGTGCCTATCATTGAAAACAAAGAGCAGCCCAAGAAAGATGCTCCAAAGGCTGTAGAAGCTAAGAATGATACCCCAAATATGGTTGAAGGTAAAAAGGATACTCCACTTGGTAAGAAAGACACTCAACTTCCTCCTCTTGTCAAAGATGCTGAAAAATCTATTTCTGTTTTCAACCTTGAGAATGAAATTTCAAAGATTAAAATATATCAGTCCCTTTCAGTGAGATTCTCAAGGTGAATGAATATAGAAGCAAGATAGTTAAGATGTTGAATTCACAACCAGGGGCTGTTGATATCTTGAATGTCCAAGAAGATAATCCTACTATATATTTGGGTGCAAGGTTAGAAGATGATCAAAATGAAGAGTTTACTCCTTTTTATGTAAGCATTAGTATTCATGATATGACTTTACATAATGCTATGTTGGATTCTGGGGCTTCACATAACCTTATGCCCAAAGTAATCATGGAAAGGATGGGATTGCAAATCACAAGACCATATAAGGATTTGTTTTCTTTTGATTCAAAGAGAGTTCAATGTATTGGTCTAATAAAGGATGTTGTTTTTGGTCTAACACAAATCCCAACAAAGATAGTTGTTATGGACATTGTTTTGGCTGATGTTCCTCCAAAGTGTATGCTATTGCCAAGATCATGGGCAACGAAAATCAAAGGCACAATGCAGATGGATCTTACCTACGCTACTATTCTAGTTTTTGGTGAACAAAGGAGATTGTATCGGGAGACTAGAATGGCTTACATGGTAAGTAGCAAAGATAAGCCTCAGAATTTTCCTATTTATGCCTTTGATACTGAACTTGGATCTGCCATTCTTTTCAATGAATCAGCTGATAGTGTTGAGGAATAAATAAGAGCAGAAAATCAGCACTCAGAAAATCAACATGCAGAAAATCGACAAGTAAATGATGAAGAGATGGAGGAATGGTGGTCATTGTACTTTGATGGATCAACAGGAAAAGAAGGGGCAGGAGCAGGGATTTGTATTACAAATCCAAATGATGAGAGTAAGTTTTACTCTTACAAACTGAATTTTGATTGCACAAACAACATGGCTGAATATGAATCTTTGATTTTGGGTCTAGATGTTTTGAAAAAGAAGAAGGCTCGAAATATTTCTATTTTTGGAGATTCTGAATTGGTTATTAGACAAGTTGAAGGTGTCTATCAAATGAACGATGTAAGAATGAGGGCTTACAGAAATTTAGTCTTAGACATGTTGGAAAACTTTCAGTCTTATTCCTTCATAGTCAAAACTAGAGATCAAAATTCTATTGTTGACTCCCTTGCTGTCTTCGCAAGTCTTTTCATCATTCCTATGCATTCAAATTAAAAATATGAGATTGAATTTCTTCATAGGCCAGCTATACCGGAAAATATCATAAACTGGCAAGTTTTTGAAGATGATCAGCAGGTAAAGAATTTTATTGAGTTGAAAGAAGAATTTGAAAATACACATGTAGATCAGCAAAATCTGTTTGTTGAGTCTAAAGGAAATTCTAAAGTTTTGCAATTGAAGAATAATGCAATACCAAAGGGTCTTATTCCTCTTGATAAGATTTTTTATCATAATGATGTTTTTAAAGTACCAAAATTACAAGCTGATGAAGAGGAAGTAGAGATTTGTAATCTTGGTACATTAGCTTTGCCTAAAATGATAAAAATTTCAAAGTTTCTTTCAGCTGATGTGAAATTCAAATATATTGAGATGATGAGAAGGTTTATGGATGTTTTTTCTTGGAGTTATGCTGATTTAAAGCAATATGACCCTTCTATTATTCAACATATTATTCCTATTAAAGACAATGAGAAACCATTCAAACAGAAGTTGAGGAGAATTACCCCCCTTCTCATGCCATTGATTGAAAGGGAGATTAAGAAACTCTTTGATGCAAAAAACATTGTCCCAATCAGATTCTCCAATTGGCTTGCAAATTTGGTACCGGTTAGAAAGAAGAGTGGAGAAATCAGAATTTGTATTGACTTCAGAAATTTGAATAAGGCTTCACTAAAGGATAACTATCCTCTTCCTAAGATGGATTCAATTCTGCAAAATATTTTTGGTTCACAAAGGATGTCTATGCTTGATGGTTTTTCAGGTTACAATCAGATTCTTGTGCATCCAGATGATCAAGAAAAACAACCTTCACAACACCATGGGGTACATTTATGTACGCTAAAATGCCTTTTGGTCTCATGAATGCGGGAGCCACTTTCCAAAGAGCAATGGAAATTTATTTTTCTGAAGAAAATGATAAATCGATAGTTGTTTATCTTGATAATATCACATTCTATTCAAAGAAAGAAGAAAATCATTTGAAACACCTAGAAAAAATTCTGTTGAAATGTTGAAGGTTTGGTATCTCTCTTAATCCTACTAAAAGCATCTTTGCTTTAACTTCAGGAAAATTACTTGGTCATATCATTTTTGAAGATGGAATTAGGATTTATCCTAATAGAGTTAATGCAATTCAAAAGGTAGATTTTCCAAGAAGTAGGAAAGAGATTCAATCTTTTCTTGGGAAAGTGAATTTTGTTAGTCGTTTCATTCCTAACTTTGCTGAGATTGTCAAAGATATAACAAGGATGTTAAAGAAAGGAGTTGAAATTAAATGGACAGCTGAAGCAAAGAAATATTTTAAATAAATTAAGAGGGAACTCACACAAGCACCGGTACTCATCAGTCCAGATTTTTCCAAAGAATTTGTGGTTTTTACATTTGCTTCCGAAAACACAATTGCTGGAGTTTTGATACAAAAAGGAAATCAAGGTATTGAATAGCCTATTTCTTTCTTTAGTAGGACATTAGAAAATGCTGAACTGAATTATAATATTCTAGAGAAGAAGGCCTATGCTTTGGTGAAAGCTATAAAAGATTTCAGAATTTATATTTTGCATTCGCATATCATAGCATATGTTCCAAGTGTTGTGATAAAAGACATTCTAACTCAGGCAGATCCGGATGGCAAGAGGGGAAAATGGATCACCAAATTGCTGGAATATGATATATACATCAAACCAACGAAGTTGGTGAAGGGACAAGTCTTGGCGAAACTAATGAATCAGTCAAATATGGACTGTCTTGACATAAATTTGAATGCAGAAATATCAGAAATTTCTGAAAATGAAAAAGAATTGGTCCAAATTGATGAGAAATTTCACTGCAAATTAGAAATGCTAAAGGAGAATTTACCCAAACTTGATAACCATCAAAAGAACCATCAAAAAATCATTAACATAAACACATATGTTTATCCGGGAAAACCCCAAACTCCAGGGAAAAACCTAACCAATTAAATTTCATTAACCATTGGCCAAAACCTTGGCCAATCCGGCCAAGTGAGCCTTCACCGCTCACCTCCAGGCCTACATTACAATGAATTCTTCCCAACCTTTTATAGGCTCCATTACACGCAATACCATGGGTTGAAAACCATGGGTACACAATACCATGTGCCCCAAAACCACTAATGTTTACCCTAGTCAACATTACGAAAATATCCCCTCACATTTCTCTCTCACAGTCTCCCTCTCTGTTTCTCGCTCTGAGAATACACATACAATACACAGCCACAATACAATACCCTCATAAAAGCGAGGGGTTGCCTTCTAGGGAAAAAAACCCTAAACTAAACATAACTTCTACCATCGGATCATTTGCCTAATGAACGGCCTAGATTGAATAGAAATTACTATACTTTTACAAGGCAATTTTACATCTTTTTTTAGCTTCGGGGGCGCCGGGAGCCTAAGCCAAGGGGGGGCTCCATAAAGTCACTGCCGCCCCCCCTGGGACCCCCCACGACAGCGGTCCAATGCTGTGATACAAAGTAAACAAGATAATCAGGCTCCACACCCAACATTTCTTACTTCAGAGTGGTATAAGGATGTGGTTTTTTTCCTACAGCATAATAAAGTTCCCACTGATTTATCAAAGTCCAAAGCAAGGTTTGTTAAGCTGAAATCATTGCGATTTTGTTTATGACATAAATCTGTTTTGGAAAGATGCAGGGGGAATTTTGTTGAATTGTCTACTTGAAAAAGAGGCTAAAAATATCATTGAAGAATTCCATAAAGGTGATTGCGGAGGACATCATTATTGGAAAGCTACAGCAAACAAGATCCTAAGAGCTAAATATTTTTGGCCAACAATGTTTAAAGACATTTACAAAAATATCGTTGCATGTCATGAGTGCTATTTTTTTTAAGGAAGAAGAAAGCTTGTACCTCTACCTTTGGTTCCTATCTATGTTGAAGCTCTTTTTTAGCAATGTGGGTTAGACTTTATTGGAGAGATACATCCATATTCATCAGGGCAGCATCGCTAGATTCTTACGGCAACAGACTACTTCACCAAATGGATAGAGGCAATACCAACAAGGCAAGCTAATGATTTTGTTATTATTTCTTTTTTAGAGAATAATATATTGTCAAGATTTGGATGTCCCATGAATATTATAACAGATAATTCTCAAGCATTTAAGTCTAAGAAGATGATAAATTTATACCATCAATATCACATCACTCTTGGACACTCTACAGCATACTATCTGCAAGGTAATGGTCTTGTTGAATCATCAAACAAGATAATAGTAAGAATCATCAAAAGAGTATTGCAAGAGAGCAAGAAAGCTTGGCACTTAAAGCTGAAGTACGCCTTATGGGCTGATAGAATTTGTACAAAGAGATCAATTGGAACTTCACCATATGAGTAAGTCTATGGGGCTGAAGTTGTTTTCCCAACATCACTTGGGGTGTCGGTTATGAAGTTAATTCAAGGACTTGAAGAAGAACCAAATGCCATACAAAGGAGGATAAAATAGCTAATAGCCTTGCAAGAAAAGAGAAATGAAGTCTTTGACAGTCATCAGCATGTTCAAAACAAAATTAAGAATACATTTGATAGGAAGATCAAAGAGGAAAGTTTTCAGATTCATGACAAAGTGCTGAAATGGGAGGCCAAAATTGAGGAAAAGGGCAAGCATGGTAAGTTTGAGAATTTATGGAAGGGTCCTTTTCATATTGTTGGTTTTCATAGGAACAACACTTACATATTGCAGGAAATTGATGGAGGATCATATGTTGGAGGGCTTGTTAGTGGCAAGTTCCTAAAGCATTATGTTTGTTGAAGTATTATAAATCACTCATGACATTGTATATATTCATATTTGTTAGTTTTTTTTTCTAATAAATGACAAGATGAAACAAAAATCTTAATCCCAAGGTGAAGGCCCAACAGTTTGAAGAGGATGCTTGTCAACAAAATTTATGTTTTTATAAAAAAATGGATAGCATTGGAGCTGCAAGTTCTTAGTGTACCATAGGGGCACACTATCCCAAGTGGAGCCACTATTATCATTATCAAAATTTTCTAAACTTGGTCAGTTTATACTTGCTCCTAAGTCATGGTATTAGATAGGGTTTGAGTGATTTGTATGTTTTATAGGGTCTAAACCATAGGTTACAAGTCTCATTTTATCACCAAATAAAGTGCATAAACCTTGCTTTACTCTTTAGAAGTCTCATGCCACGTTTTGAAAACCATATTTTAAGTCTTTTCAAAAAACATTTGAATAAGCCACGAAACCACATTTTCGTAGCACGCTCAGTGTAAAAAACTGCTTCTGCGCTACGAAAACGCTGGTCTTTTTGTAGCGCAAATTCCCAAAATCACATTACCAGTGCTACGAAATTGGGGATTCAAATTTTTTTTCAGTTTAGCTGTCACATCCATCAGTTTGGGTTAAATTTTATTGATTATGGTGTCAGTCCACGAATCCTCCCTCACACATACAACCATCCATAGCAGTTATGAAGTCATTACGGGATTCGTTAGAGGTCATTTTTCATTGGTCCTTTGCAAATTTGAAAATGGGTTGGTTATCATTGATTTTATCTCATGCAAAGAAAGCACTGCATGCATATCTATTGTCGAAAGAGAAGCTCATGATAAGAAACCAGAGCTCTCATTAAGTTTTCAAGCAAGGTAGAGTTTTCAATCAAGCGAGGCAGAATCCAATTGATGTTATGTTAGCAGTTTCGATACTTGCTAATCCAGTGAGTTTGAAAATAATTGCTGACTAAAACAAGGTTTATAATCAAGCGAGGCTGAACCCAATTTTCAAGTGAGCCAGTTCATCCAACAAGGAGGTTAATTAAAGATTTGTTGAAGACACAAGGTTTTCAGGAGGAAGATGACAAAAGAAAAAAGAAATCACTGGTCTGGTCACTGTCTGAGAATAGAACCTGAAGGTTTATAAGCTCTCACAAGAGATAAATCTGTTGAAGAAGCCTTCAAGAAGGTAGGGTGCTAGAGGTTCTACGAAAAGCTTCAAGGAGGGCATAACCAGGCTACCAAAGGGTTTGCCATGAACTTCACAGGGTCAAACACAAAGGTTGGTTTTCTCAATTTACCAATTTCTCCTAAAGTTATATCAGCAGTCACAGAAATTCCAAGAGGGGAGGAGAGATGGTTCAAGAATTTTAGGTTTGAAATGAAACCCTTCAAAATATTTTTGAAACCAGAGTTTATGGATACTAATTTGAACAAATTTGTGCCAAGAAGTTATGTCAAGGATGCATTTTCCAATCTGCTCTACAACATCCAAAGTTACTTCACCTGCGAAGGGAGATACCACATGGTGTACACTTATCACTTTAAACTCTTGTTGCATTTCACAGGAATAATCTCTATAGACTTACCCTTCTTTCTATTTCGAAGTCTGGCCAAGATGGCAGACAAAGTATAGATGAAAACTCAGGCATGTAAAACCTCATTATTTCATCATGGTCTAGTCAAGTTAATACTTTTGCATGAGCTTCAGAAAGTGAATAGAGAATGGTCTACATTTCTATTTTTGAGTGGAATAGGAGTTGAAGGAACAGGTGCTAGCCCTCAAGTCAAAGAAACATCTTCATCAAATACTACTGAACCTGCAAAAATAAAATCAAGGATATTTGTCAAGCTTAAGCTTAGGAAACAGGATAAGGAACCAATGATAAACACATCATTTAATATCCAAAGAACTCATCAATCTGCACAGAAGAAGAGAACCCATGTCAAAGAGAGAATTCAGGAACAGTCAACTAGTAAAACAACTCAGAAGAAGTTGACTAGGAGTCAGAGGTCAAAGGAGAAGGGTAAAGTTGTGGTCACAAATGAAAACTTGGAGTTAAGAGGTGACTTGAATGATATATTACAAGCTATTGACATAGAAGATTCTCCCCTGGTTCAAGCAGATTTCATCAAACTGGATACAGGTGGAAAATCAAAGAAATTGAAAACATCCAAAAAAAATAAATTTTGAGGATGAAGTGTCAGAGTTTGTCTTAAATCCTAGAAAACCCTTGACTAGGCAGTCTAAGAAATTGCAGCAGCTAGACATGGAGATAGACCAAACAGGAGGTGAGGATGCAAATTTTTTTGAAGCACCCATAAATATATCATCTCCAATGCTTGAAGAAGATAGAAACAGAGTTTTTAATACTCAGAGAGAAAAGAGTAGTTATGAGGAGGTTAAAGACAAAGTCAGTCTTGAAAACATTGAAATTGATAAATTGAAGAAGAAAGTGAGAATGCATGCTTTAGAAAGGTCAAACTTTGAGAGGTTGAAAGGTCTATGGGAGCTAGAAAAGGTTTCAAACATTGAGTCAATCAGCAGTCAGGATCAATTCTACATATGGACCGTCCCTGCAATCAAGGAAGAAAAGTTCATAAGGATGGTTAATACCAAACTAAGAGCTAATAATAGAAGGCTTAAAAGGTAGGTTGAAGATCTTGAAATACAACTAGCAAAGCCTGAAGATCAACCACAACAAAAATGAATGTGAATAGTATGTGACATCTCCTAACACATTTTTTGGGTTATGTGGAAAGATTTCATTTTTGAAAGCAGTTCAAAGTTGATTTTTGTTGATTATGAGAGCTTATATATAATTGGAAGGATGACAGTAAAGGTTTAAAACTTGAAATTTTGGAAAAAGCTGTGAAAGGATAGACACATCAGTTTCGTAGTGTGCTACGAAACTGCTGTAGGTGTCATGTACAACAGTTTCGTAGCGCGCTACGAAACTGTTGTGGGATGCAGTTTGAACAATTTTGCAAGGTTTAAAAGGGTGAAAAGGCTTGTTTTTAAACCTTGATGCTATTGAAGAATGTATACAGATCACAAGTGAAGATCCAATGGAAAAACACAGAAAAATGAAGGTTCCAAGTGAAGTTTTCAAAGGTGAAGTTCTGCGCTACGAAAACAACAGACAGTTTCGTAGCACAACAATGTTAACATTTTTGGCACTCCTTCAAAAGTTTGGTTTGGGCACAGCTGGAAGGGAAAATTCACATGAGTTTAATAAGACATTGCCACATGTTTTTGAGCACAAGTTGGTCAGCAGATGGTTTGAAGAAACATAAATGAAGCACTATAGCTATTTTGCAGGGAGCATGTTCCTATCTTTCAAGACAGATAAGAAGCAAATCAATACAGTCTAACAACAAGGAGATGGACATCATCAAGGTTGAAGTTTAGGAGGAGCAACTGTCAGATATAATATTTAATGTTTAGATAAAGTTTTTAAGTTATAATAAAGAGTTTTAATCCTAGTTGTATTAGGACTCTAGAACAGACAGTTTAACTGTCAGATGTAATTAAAAGTTTGTTTTAGCAGTTGATAGGTGTCAAGCTAGAAAATTTGAAATTTTCTCTAGTGTTTGGAGAGAATCCAAGAATGTAATGATGACTCTATAAGAGACAAGAAGTCGAATTGCATAGGGTTGGAAATTTTCATTAACAAGCATACTGTTTTGTTGTAGCAAAAACTGTGTTTTTATATTAATACAGAGATATTGGTTTCATCACTCAGGATTCAGAAAGGGTTATTGATGTTTGATATTCTCATGGTTTTCCTCTTTCAATTACTTGTAGTGGCATGAATGTATGTTACTTAGAATTCACTGAAGGTGCTCTAACTTCCTTCATATGTTCATGAACTGTGTTTATTTTCTGTCCTACTGTTCTTTGATGCATCTAAACCCTGAAATGCCCTGACTTCCAAATGAAACTGATATTCATGTTTTGTGAAAACACACTTGACTCCATAAGCCCAATAGATGTTTGTTGATTAGTAGTACAACCAATTATCCATTTTTATCCATTTTACTCATAGAGTTAGCCATCTAATCCTTATTTGAAAATCATAAACCTATTGAGAGAGCCCTCTCAGGTTGAGGAGGCTAAGCCTCAACTAAAAGTCTGGTTTGAAATAGTTACTCAGAGTCTTCTTGATCAACAGCCTATTAGGGTCTGATTTTGAGATAACAGTGTGGACACTCATTCAGAAGTCGTAGTAATATCCTATTACATTTGATACATTTAGTTGGAAAAATGATTCCTTATGGTACAAAGATCGATTATATCTTTGTAAGAATTCCCAACTAAAATAAAAGATTATTTTTGAATTGCACACTTCTCCCTTAGGAGGACGCTCAGGATTTTTACAAAATTACCACAAGGTGAAGAGATATTTTTTTTGGGATGGCCTTAAATATGATATTCAAAATTTTGTGGCGAAATGTTTGGTTTTCTAGCAAAATAAATTTTATAAAATTAAGACCATGGGTCTTCTACATCCTTTATCCATTCCAAGTCAACGTTGGGAGGATATTTCAATGGATTTTATCATAGGTTTACCTAAGTCTGAAGGAAAGAGTGTCATCATGGTGGTAGCTGATAGACTTACCAAGTATGCACACTTTTTTGCATTATCTCATCCATTTAAAGCAAGTACAGTTGCTACTACATTTACGGAAACAATTCAAAAGCTACATGGAAACCCAAATATTATTGTAAGCAACAGAGATCCCATTTTTACTGGAAATTTTTGGACGGAATTATTTTCTTGTTTGGGTACTCAACTAGCTCATAGATCATATTATTATCCTCAATCAGATGGGAAAACTGAGATAGTGAACAAATGTTTGGAAGGATATATCTTGATTGTTTTGCCTTGATAAACAAACCTGGTAATTAGAAATGGTTACCTACGGGCGAATGGTAGTATAACACTCTTCCTTACTATGACAAAATGGACCCATTTATGGCACTTTATGGGTATCATCCACCGTCTATCACATCATCTTGAAGATAAAATTCTAAGGTTCAAGCAGTGGAAGATCACATCGATCATCAACAACAAGTTCGCCAACCCTTAAAGGATAACCTAAATTTAGCACAAAATCGAATGAAATATGGAGCCTATCAACATCATGTTTGATGTAGGATGCGATATTTTTACAGCTACAACCATACAAACAAATTTCCCTCAAGCAATCTAAGAAGGTTAATAAATTATCGCAAAAATACTATGGTCCGTACAAGGTGTTGCAAAATATTGGTACTATGGCATACAAATTGGAGCTTCTGCGTCTTCTCGAGTGCATCCAGTTTTCCATGTTTCATGCATAAAGAAGGTTATAGGTGACAAACTTCTAAATCAAACAATATTTCCAAAAATTGTTGAGGAAGGAAACCTGAAGTAGTCATGGAAACAAGAACTCAACAATTACGAAATCGATCAATTTCAGAGTATCTAATCGAGTGGAAGAACTTACCCACTAAAGATTCTACATGGGAGGATGAGAATTTTATAGAGAAGCATTCAGAGCTACTCAAGCATTGAGGAAAACACTTTTTTGAAGGAGAGTTGCATGTTAGGTCCCTATATTACTAGTGTAGTCCCTTATTGCTGTTAGTGTAGCCCCTTTATTGTTATTGTTGTACCCTGTAACCCCCATATTATTATTATTGTGCCCTTACATTATTATTGTTAGGTTGGCTAGGATTATATTGTGACCCCATGGACTCCTATATATAGAAAGGAGGTTTTGTCATTTGTATCATCTATTAATTTTTCATTTATGTAATGTAAAGTAGGTTTCCCCCTCGAAGTGATTGATTTCTAAGGCGTTGATCTCTTTTTTCTTCTATTTTTGGAGCTGCTTTCATCACAGTATTGGAGTTGTGTTAGAGATTTTCTACAACTTCTTGACCAACTCTTCTACAATGAGATTCTCATGTGATCTTGAGTCAAGTAAAACATCAATATTTGTCTTCATGACTTGTATATTTATATGGAACAATTTGATCATTTATTTCTCTTCCTATTGTTGAAGGCTACTCAGATTCACCTCCTTCTGCACTTACGTATAGATGATATTATCATTCATGTATGAGTTTATTTCAACTTGGTTGCTCGAATCCATGGCCATGATATTATTTTTCTTGTTATCTTTCTTATTTTTCTTCAGGTTTAGCTCTGGGTGAAAATTCCAACACTTCTCCTCTGTATGGCCATCAATGTTGCAATGGTTGTAGTGGTTGCTAGGATATTTACACTAGTGCATTGTGGCTGTCGTATTTTTATATTTTCCCCATTTTTTCTTCTTCTTCCCATCCTTAGAAGCATCATTTTTCTCCTTTTTCTCCGATCCAGTTGAGTGTGCTCTCTTTAGGCTTATTTTTTCCAGGTATTGTGCTTGTACATAAGCCTCATCCACCGATTTGGGATTGAAAAACATCACTTGCTCGCGGAGATGGCAATGTAAACCTCCCCAAATACTTGAGGAGTAAATATTGGTTCTTTGGAGAGATACCCAACATTGTATCTATCTTTCTGAATTCTGTGGTGTAATCCTGCACGCTTTGGCCCAAATTTTGCTTGAAGTAATGCCACAGGGTCCACTAGTCCTCCACATACCCAATGGGATAAAATTGTGAATTAAGGAGGGTTTTGAAATCCTCCAACTTAGTCACTAGAGTTTCTCCCTCCAACGTCAGGGCTTCTATGTGGCTCTCCCACCAAGTCAGTGCATGGCCCTCTAATTTCAACTACATGAATGCGATCTTTTTCCCTTCCTCGATTTGATGGACAATGAAATAAACATCCAGTTGATGCAACCCTTGGTTTAGCTTCAAAGCATCGATCTCACCATGGTACGAATTGATATCAAAATTTTCTTCCATTTTAAATAGGGGTTGTCATTGGTTCATGACATTCTAATTGGGTTGATAATTTTCGAGCTCTTTCTTCATTTGGTTCTTCATTTCTCCCCGATATTTTGATCCCTATTATGTTTTGTCCTCTGCATTCGAACCCCCATATTCTCCAAATATCCACAGCTTTCTATTCAAGGCCGCCACGAGGAGGCTTACATTGTGATTGATATCTAAGACCTATTGTTCCAGCCGCGTAAACCTCACCTCTACAGGATCACGGGGTTCATTTACAGATTCGTCACCCATGATTAGGGTTTTATGATTTTCGGCCTCACCGATCTAAATCCCTGCAATCTCCATAAATACCCAAATAAACCTACTCTAATACCAAAATGATCCATAAACTGCCGTGGGTATTCCACTGGAAATTTCGTCACAATAGATCTTATAATAATATATTAAAATACTAAAATTTTACACTATTACATTTTTTATTAAAATTCTAGATTTGTAGATTTAGTTGTAATTAGTGCATGCACATGAATGAAAATTGTGAAAAAAAGTAGAGAATGAAAAAATAGTCTCACACACACACACATAATACAAAAGATATGCTTTATGGGAAAACCCTTTCAGGAAAAAACACAACTGGAAGGTAAGGCTTCTTTTCTCTCTTTCTATGTCTATAAATATGGTTGCAGGTACAAATAAGTAATTCCTATGGCCCATGGGTTGCTACAATGCATAGGTCCTCTCTGTGTGCTCTACCTCCAATCTACCCTGGCTATATTTTCTCAACTATAAAAAAAATTCTCTCGAAAGAATGGAATGCCTCTTCCTCCTAGTGGCCCGATTATAACACAGCTCGATAGCCTACTAATGGTTAATTTTGACTACATCAACTCTTAAATAGAGCTACAATATATACTATTCTAGATTCTTTTACGTCACAATCATGTGGCTAAACCCTTTTCCATGAATAATGGGGGATGACGCGATATCCTCTTGAACTAGAGGTATGAAAACATGAAGGTCAACTTCTGAGTGGCATAAATTTTGGATAGAGGCTCTAATTGATGTGCTTCTTGCTTCGTTGGAAATATTTATGCATGTAGAATAGTATGAAAAGGTACCATGCTAAATCGAAAAAAATTTACCCCAAAAAATTTCATTTGATGCCTCAAAATTCTCCGGGAAGGTTTATGAACCTTGTTTTACCTAACTGGGTCCCGTCGGTAAAAATAGTCTCGTGAGATGATTCCTCCACTTTTTCCACTCCAAATGCATCAAGATTGATGATAAACAATATAATTATCCAATCCATATCATAGGGGAATGGTTGGTTAATTTTGTAACTGAATATGCTTCGTTGTAAACATTTCAAGAGCCATAGAACTATGGGAAAATTAGATGAAATCCAAATAAAATGGGTGTGAAGTAAGTACACTAGTTGTCTAGGGGAATTTATGAAATTTCATAAGGTATGGGAGGAGAAAAATTCTTGGACTAGAGAGGAATTTGAATAGAAATTCATGATCATCTTATATTGTATCCAAAAATAAGGACTATAAAAGTGTGAAGAATCTATCATAGTAGGAGAAGAGTCAAGGATGAGCACACTTGAGCCATCAATTTCTCATTAGAGTGGTATTCCTCTTCTCAATCCCTTCTTTTTTTTGCTTTCCATTTCCATGGGTTATGTTATTTCTTCGATACAAGGGATAGGTTGTGAATTTTGTTAAATACAGGGATCCCTTGTAATGCTTTTGCCAATATGTTAGCCTATTTTTGTATAGATTTGACTCAATGTGTGATATAGTGGGGCCTTGGATAAGTGAAATAATGTTGGTTGTATTCCAAACACAATTTCCTTGATGGAATTAGAGTCACAATTTACTCATAGTGGCTACCTTGACACATGCCAAGGTTCTCTCCTTTCTTAATATCATTAATTGATGTGTTGGTTAAGGAGTTAAATGACTCATATTTGAATGCGCCCATGATAGCTCAGTGGTTATTAGTGTTGTGGATTAATCATAGTGGATAATTTTACATAAATCAAGTTTTACCTTTTCGTATGATCATTTATTGGCATGTTGATTAAGGATGCATATAGCAAGTGAAATATCTATGGTTCCAATCCTTCCCATGTTTACCTAATCATTACTTTTGTTTTAGTTCAGTCATAGTGAGTGCCTTGGCACACATAAATGTTTGATACTTTTTTAAGATCATTCCTTGGCACATTGGTTTAAGACCCACTTATCAAGTGAAATATCTATGGTTTGGCCCTAGTTATATTATTCACAATGTTTTAATTCACAAAGGTTTCAAAGTTCTTGTAGTTGAGTTTATGCTTTCCTAGTTTTGCCATTTTTTTATTCATTATTTAATATATGAGTTAATGACCTTGCATATTTTTTGTTGATATTAAGTTTTGAAACACTATTAGAGATTAAATTCTTGATCACAAATAAGTAATAGGTTGGGCCTTACATAATTTGACATGGCTCTTATAGTACTTATAAGATTACAAATTGATATATGTGTGGGGTGCAAATTCTTAAATTTTTAAGGATATAGTACGATGAATGTGTAAATCATCTTTGTAAGTAACCTCATTCATTTCCATTGGATCAATCTCTTTACAAGAAATAATACTCCACCTCCAAGAATTTCCATGATTTAGTACCCTATTGCATTACTTCCACCCATGCTACTTATTCCCTATTTAGGATCAAGAGTCCATATATTCTACATTATAGAGAAAAATTTATATTTTCCTCTTCTTATTATGTTGATCCATTCCCTCGAACTCCCAAGTGACTCATATTCTTTGTGGGTTATCATGCTAAATACTTTGCTTCATTCCATTGGTATCTTATCTCACCCATGACCCATATACCACATATGTTTTATCATATCATTCATCATTCTTTCCATGAGACCTATGCATGGGGCCCACCCTTGGTTGCTTCATTTGTCATTACTCTTTCCGCATATGTATGTTGGCACCACTTGCCTACATTTTTTTGATATTGGTAACTTGGGAGGTACTCCAAACCTTAGGGTATAGGGTTTTGGAGGAATTGGCACCAAAAAATTAATTTGTGGGCTAAGTACCCAAGAGTGAGGTTTTGTACCCAAAGGAGTGGGCACGAAACCAAGAAGTATTTTGAAGATTGGACACTTAGAGAATATGTGGCCACCGTCAGCAAATATTTCAAGGTGAAACTAAGCCCTAGTTGTATTCTTGTATCAATGTTTGTATGAGGGCCATGATCCCTGGTACGAGAGCCAAAGAAAATTGTATTAAATATTGTTAATAGCCAAATTGGGTTGAAGAAAATTGCAGAATTTTTTTATTTGTTCACTAGTTGATTTACTGCTATATTTGTTATGGAATTTGAGTTGGTAGTGTCAAATATTGTAAGACCCTAACCTAGATTCTCTACTTTTATGGAAAATTCAACATGGTATCAAAGGCAAGTTTGGGCTAGTGAATTAGAGTGAAGTAGCTTAGAGGGAGTTGAGATTGTCTAGATCATGGAATAAAGGATTCATATCAATACATGGATATGTGGTCTTTATTGGCTTCGCAACAAGATAGGTTGGGAGTTCTAGTGGATTAGTGGTGAACCTAGTGAAAAATAGTTTGTTTTATGGAAAGTTACTAATCGTTGACTTCCTATGAATTGTCATAGATCGTTGGGACTACTTGATGATTGATTTGGAATGGACAAGATTGATTCATGTGATGGACGCGATATTGAAAGACTAGTTTCCTCATTAGATCGTGATGCTGCATAATCAAGATTGGAGGCATTTGCATGTTTTGTGTTTGATCCAAGAGTATGAGTGCTTGTAGGACTAAGTTGTGTTGATGATGTCCCGTGTTCGATTGAAACTTATACTAACCTTATAGGACACGAGATCAATAGTCGGTTGAGTCACTGGAGATCGAGTAGAATCAAAGGGAGTCTAACTTCAGAGGGAGTAGCCATATGAAGGTGTTGATATATTCAAGTTTAAATGAGATGAGGCAGAGGTACTACCGAGATACCATGGTTCATTCTATAAAGTATGTTGTTGTGGTTTATGCCACATGCGCTAGTGCCACCAATGACGAGATACTTCCTAGTGTTAGAAGTACCTCCCTCGCTAAGGGGGAGTGTTGATATTGGTAGCTTAGGAGGTAATCCAAACCCTATGGTATATGATTTTGGAGGAATTGGCACCACAAAATTCATTTGTGGGCTAAGAACCCAAGAGGTGGGTTTTTCACCCAAGATTGTGGGTGTGAAACCATGCATGATTTTGTTTATTTGATCCTTGGAGAATGTGTGGCACCCTTAGTGGAGCAAGGGGCTACAAAGAGAACCAAGAGAAGCCTTGTCAAAATGAGGAAAATAATTTTATTTATATGTGTGTGGGAAAAAGTGGAAAAAAGATAAGGTCAACTTTACCTTAAGAAGGCCCAAAGAGGGCTAGACATTAACACCCAAAGAACATATAAATAAGAAGTGACGAGACCTCAATTTTTCATCCAATTAATGCATTTTGTTTATCATGTGAAGTCAAAAAAAGAGGGCTGAATACTCTTAAGATATCCGCAACCCTAGAAGCCTAACAAAGGAGGAGATCAAGTTTGGTTTTTGGGTTGATTCTCTATGACAATTTGGGCTATGGTTGGTAAAGTACAAACAACGAAGAAGAGGAAGCTAGGGAGATACTTTTGAGGATAGAATCTAAGAAATAAACAAAGTTAATCTTTCTCTAACAAACTGATAATTCTATGGTGTAACAGGTGGATAGATCTTTGATTTTTAGAGGGTCGAGTAGCCTACTTGGAAGCCAAGACTATTCCACATTTAACTAGATAAAGAGCACATAAATTAATGGTTGTTGGAGTGGTTTTGTAGGTCGTTTAAGGCTACTTCAGGTTTCCCTACACAGGTTTAAGTTCCTCAGATAAGTCCTAATCATATATGAGGTGTTTTAGGAGAGCTGAAAGGACGTCTTCAAGAGAACAAGTGCAAGATTAGGGTCCACGTTTTGGATAGTGGTTGGAACAATCAAAAGAGAAGATTAGGAGGGATATAATGATTTTTTTTAGAGCGCTAAGAATAATCACTTATAAATGGATTTAAGGATTGTTAGAAGGGAAAAATAAGATAATCCCTAAAGGATAGTTCTTGAAGGAAAAAGAACTAACCAAGTGAGATTATGAAAATTCCCTAAGTTGAGTGTTGGAGAAGTACTTCTGATAGTGATAGAGGGCAACCTCTAATCCCTAAGTCTATTTTAATATAGCAACAGAGGAAGGTATAAGTGGGAAGAAGTCCCAATGTGTTTCATATTTGAAGGACTAAGGAGCAACAAGTGGGAAGTTGATGAAGACCTTATGTGTTGACTCATTGATGGATTGATGATCAACTAGAGGGAAGATTAGAGCCATGTTAAATGACATAAAGGAGAAAGATTAATTGATATGGGAATATTCGTGTTGCTGCATATTGGGAGACAAAGGACCGATAGATGCGTTCAAGACACATAAACTGAAAGGGCTATGGAGCGCTATATCATTAAGTAGGTAAAGTGTTGTATTGTTCAAGGCAGATTGGTTTTAGAGGGAATAACACCAAGCCCTAGTTATATTCTTGTATTAGTGATTGCATGAGGGTTATGATCCCTCGTACATGAGCCCTAGACAATTGTATTAAATATTGTTAGTATAACAAAGTTGGGTTGAAGAAAATTGTAAAAATCATCTATTTGTGAACTAGTTGATCTACTGATATATTTGTTATGTTGTGAAAAGTAGTTTGTTGTGGCAGTTGATTTGGTAGTGTTAGATATTATAAGAACCTAACCTAAGTTCTCTAGTACCTTGGAAAATTCAACACATTTTTGGGGCACTCATCTCCTTGTTTGTAACTTATCCCAATTCATTTATTTTTTGTGAGAAACAAAATAAGAAAACACCAACAAAACATTCAAAAACACAAAAAATTATGGAAAGCCTCAACCCTTACATTATTCCATGATCAAAATCAATCTCTGCTATGTCAATAATATTTGTCACCCTTCCCCGGATACGGGTGCTATGGGAATTGGGAGGACTGACAGGACGCAGGGCGAAAGGACGGGAGGCCACCTGCCTACCCGCTTATAACCTTTAAGCCCACCTGATTTCATTTATTTCCCGGAGCCTATTCTTAATGATCCGGATATGGAGTCGATCTTCTTCATTGCACCAGGTTCTCGAGGCAACCTCGAACGCTGTTATCGTGCTATACATTCGACCGCCATGCTTTGTCATTCAATGCAGTTTTGGTTTGCAGTCTTGGTTTGCAGTTTGGGTTTGCTATTTAGCATGGAGCCGTCCGCCCCTTCGCCTCTGTCATCGAGCTGCAATCCTGCTCTGGACAAGGCCTTTGTCCGCACCTTCACCGGGTTGCGCTGCTGCAACACCTGCTGCCTGGTGCTTGCAGAGAATTCCCACATTTCCATTACAGGCTCTTGTGTTTCTGCCACTGAAACTCGTGGCTCGTCTCCTGCGAGGTATTCCACCAATTCTCACTGGCTATCTAGTTCCCTTTCTGCTGCGAACATGCCTAGAGTCAGACAGAGGATGCGGCCCCGTCGAGGCTCCTCGCGGGCGGCCAGAAGGCACTCGCCCTCCCCCACTTCCTCTCCGTCTAACTCCTCCGCGACTTCGGACAGCTTGCCCCGTCTCCTTCATGGGCGACTGCTACGCTCAGGTCGTCGTCTGGACTCGCCCTCTGGTGATGCTCTTCCAGCTCAATCTCACACGGCACTCTTTTCCTTTGACTGCGCCCTCGACAAACCCCGGGTCACCGTCGCCATCTCGGTCGTCTTCCTGGAGGAACCAACGCCGGAGCCTCCGCCTGATCCGCTTGCTCAGGACGACAGCGCAATTAAGAACGAGAAGCAACAGGATTCACCCTCTGAGAACAAGACTTCTTTGCAGGTCGATGCTGGGGTCGTTCTGGGTCAAGACGCTGCGCCTCCGCCGGCTGTTCAAGCACATGGCATTCAAGAAGACTTCAGTTGCAACATTGAAGAAATCGAGCCGGATGAGTAGCTATGTCCTCCCCCCCTGTCTTTTTGTCAGTTCTCTGCCCACTCTGAGGGTATGCTTAGTTGCCTTGCTAGTTCTTCATGATTTTTTTCAATCTCAGACATTAAGCATTGTATCTGTGTGTAGTGTCATGGTCATGCGTTCTATGTCAAAGTCTGGAAGCAGATGCATTGTTATTTTGTTCAGTGTCCAGTCTAAAACTTATCAGTTCGATCCCCTGCGTGGGAGTTTTTTGGCTTTTGGTTCACATGGCTGGTTTCCCTCTCGTAGGGCAGCCCTTTTTCAGTCTTGGTCTGTTAATATGCCTCCCGGCAGGCTCTGCTATGGCCACGGCCAGATGTACATTATTTCTCTTTAATTAATAGATTACCCTAACTTAGAAAAAAAAATATTTGTCACCCTTGGTTGGACCATCCATATTGAGTCACCCATATCTACATATATTATATTAGTTGATTACATACCACCCATTTTTTCCCTAGTCTATTTCATTGCTATGGTTTTCGATCTTTGTGTTTGTAATACATTGACTTGGTCATCGTAATCCATGAGCCATCTCATGTAATGCATTTACCTTTAACTTTGTGATCCTCAATACACCCTCTAAGTAAATCCTCCTACATGATTTTATAACTCAACACCTAGTTGAGCTCTATTGATTTGGTAAATATATGTTGTCTAGGTAAGTTATCCTTTATGTTCCATTCAAGTGAAGTCCCAAGTTTCCTACTAATTTTAAAACTCATTCATATGTGTCTTAATGTACTTGTTTATATTAGTCACTTATTTATCCTTTACATCATGTTGGTCTCTAGGTATTCCTAGATCCTTAATTCTAGTGAACCTTCCTTTGTTATTAAGTTCATTTATTTTGGGGGATTGGTTTAGAGGTGATGTATGACATATGATCAAGCACATATAGTCAATAAAATTGGTCTTTTCTTGATTAGTTATCACATGCTCGAAGTCAATGTCAATCACATCATGTAGATTTGTATCCATTGATGGTCACAATGTTCCAAATACAATTGAGATCCCCATAATTGTATAGCTCTTTCTCCAACATTATGTAGAGCACCCAAGATAGGAACCACTATGTAGGTGACTCCCTACATAATTTTATCCCACATCCTTTTGGAAATTATTTCTTTTGTAATTCTTCACCCTCTTAGGCACCATTGTTACCTCGCAATATCCTCATATAATAACATTGTTTCTTGGTGCTTGAGATTATATATTCATTAGTGTGGAAAATGGTTCAACTATGGCATCAAGTGTATATTTATCCTATTGAAATTTTATTTGACAATTTTCACAACCATGGGAATGCTTGCATCATTTTTAAAAGAGATGTTGTAAATATAATGCCAATTAGTTATTTTTTCCTCCTCAAGTAGTCCTTCATCCTTGGGCTCTCTCTCTCTCACACACACATAAGAATCTAGGAAAGATATAATGATGACTTTCGACTATACAAGGTGCTCCTAACCTCACAAATAAGGGGGAAAACTTTATCAACTCAATTTAACTCACTAACATCATTGAAGTGGTTATCCTAGAAGACATTACTAGTGCATAATCATTGACACAATGTGGCACAATATACTACCCCAATTTTATTTGGCACCCAATTTAACAACGTCAAATATTTATTCCACTACTTATTTGATCTTGTAGTAGATATTTTATTAAAAAGTGAAATTCACATGGATAATATTTTGATACCTATGAAACCTAGGTAAAGGTGGAATTGAGCTACTTCTGCAACACATCAACAATAGCGGAGTTGGATAAGAATCAATGCACTAGCATACAAGACTAGATTGAGCTCATATCTCATGATTTTTTGGTTCTTTTTCCTTTTAAGGATTCTAATCAAGTATATGGGATCCCATTGAGAAGTGGAACATTCAAACTGGAGCAATTTTACCATTGGAGCTTGAGTTTTCCCTATAAAAGAGAGTGACGAGGTTGCATTTCAAAGGAGGAAAATATTACAAGGTTATGTTGAAGGAATGCATTTGGAAATCATACATTTATCTCTTTTATTTTTAACATTCATTTCCTTCATGCTTGTTTGCATTCTTTAAAGAAAGAACTAAGGTTTCTTCATCCATTACCGTTAAATAGAGCATTCAATGAAGAAAATGACCAACCTCATGGAAAGCTTTGGAGTGCACTTGTACCATTCACTTTTATCAATGGGATACCTATTATTTTTTCTTTTCTATTGGACATTAATATAATTTTTGTTGCTTCCACCCACTTCTTTCCATTTGAATGATGTTTATATGGCCAAATTTATAAATTACTTGTACTCATGCTTACCTATTGTTTAGTTTTTGTTGCATAGCTTTTTTGTTTGCTCAAATTTCTCAATTGTCTATTTGCAACCTAATTAAATCAAGTGCTTTGGTACACCATTTTTATTAACCACTAACAAGTAGCCAATATCATAAGTGATTGGTGAAACAATATACCATTGGTGAGGTCAAGCAATTCACGTGGTTATCTCTTTATTTTGTAGAAAATCCACGTACATTCAACTGATAATTGTAATATGCTAAAAAATTATACTTTAATCTACTTTACCAATTGCGGAAACCAATTTAGATCTTCAAATCACAATACATGAAAGAGAAATAATTTCAATCGCACAACACAAATATTTATTTGGGGAAAGCCTCAACTAAAAACCAAGTTATCTGTATATTTCATAAGCCAAAGAATATGAGAATATTACAATGTTATTATCCAAATTAAGAAACCTCAACACTATCTCTATCTGTCTCAATGATTCCTAGACAAGCCTAGTTCAATACTTAACCAATTTCTAGCTTGCCTGAGTCCCTATTTCCTTTGGTAATTAGGCACTATTAATTAGGTAAATTCCCAATCCATATTGTGCAATCCATTAGGGTCCTTCCTCTGACTTCATGCACCACCTATACAATTAGGATAATTATACAACTAATATTACATTGTGATTGAACTCCAATCTCAACTGGGTCTTTCTCATAACTAACATGCATGTGTTATTTATGAGTGAATTATCAATTATTTGCTTTATCACTGCGTGAATTAAATCTAATTTCCAAACTTTGGCCTCTCTCTAGTTCCTTCATCAATTATAACTATTTAAACTGGCTTTAACTCAGATAAAATGAGTTAATTGATTACAACTCAAAATAAACTCAACCAGGGCTCCTATATTGTAGGAGGCACTCTACATGCCTCTAGTTTGACCCTAAATTTGAATTAGCTGAACCAACTAAGTCATCCTAACTTTTTTAACTCGTACAAGTTTTCATGTGATGTGGAATTACAATTTTCTTCTAATTTAATTTGAGGGAAAATTAAATTAGAATCCTTTCTTGGTGTCATTTTCGACACTCCCTCTCCATAAGAAAGGGATTGTCTGATACCTGGATCTTGCTTCTATGGAACTCGAATTTGCCTCTTGACAATGCCTTCGTCAAGATATATGCATCATGCTCCTTTGTAGGAATGTAATCTAATAGTATGATACACTTCTACACACAATCTCTAAGATGGTGATAATAGATGTCGATATGCTTGGACCTGTCATGAAAAACTGGATTAACTGGGATTTTGATGCAACTCTAGTTATCACAATAAATCACCGTCAAATCCATATGTTTACCAAACAACCCAACAAGGATATTCCTCATCTATAAAGCCTCACATGTTTCTCGACTAGCAGCCATGTAATTTGCTTCTTCTGAACTGAGTGCAATTGATCTATGCTTCCTGCTATACCAGGAAACTGTTGTTGACCCAATACTAAATATACCCCCTGATGTGCTCTTCCTTTCGAATGGACTCCCTGCCCAATCTACATATTTGAAGCCTTGAAGCTTCACTCCCTCTGTCTGTATGTACCAAATACCAAACTGAGTGGTGCCTATGAGGTATCACAACACATGTTTGGCTACCTTCCAATAAATCTTGGTTGGCTTAACCATGGCTTGACTAAGGCAGTTAACTAGATAACATATGTCCAATCGTATGTTCACCAAGTATATGAGTGGACCCAAAAATTGCATGTAAATGGTAGCTTCAACCACTTCACCTGAAGTATCATCTTCCTTCCTCCAATTCCCTACTAGAGGAGTCTCAGTGGGTTTGTTGCTCTCCATGTGAAAATTCTTCAGTATCTTGTTGGCATACTTACCCTGATAGGAAAACAATTCCCAATCTCTTTTCCAAATTTTCAAACCAAGTAAATAATGCAAGATCTCCATGTCCTTTATCTCAAATTCTCTTGCAATATCCTCTTTGCAAGAATTGATCAGCTTATCATCACCTTCCAGAATCAAATCATCGACATATAATATTATAATATACAATTTACATTCTACCACAATATGGTAAAGGTTCACATCTACTTCACTTTTGGTGAAGCCTAACCCGGTGAAATAACTGTCGATCCTAGCATACCAAGCATGGTTTGCTTGTTTCAGTCCATACAACGCTCAATTGATTCTGCAAACATGTGACTCTCTATTGAAGGTCTCAAATCCTTCTCGCTGCTCAATGTACACCTCTTCCTCAATCACTCCATTGAGGAAAGATGTCTTTACATCCATCTAATGTATTTTCCATCCCATCTACATTGAAAGTGAAATAATAGATCTGATTGAATATTACCTTGCTACTGGACAAAAGCTCTCCTCGTAATCTACTCCCTCTACGTGAGAGACCCCTTGGCCACAAATTTGGCCTTGTGTTTCTCCACACTCCCATTTGTTGCTTACTTCACCTTGTAGATCCACCTTGATCCTACATCTGACTTGTCCTCCGGTCTTGGGATTACTCCCATGCATTATTTTGATAATGAAGTCATGCTCCTCAACCATGGCATCAACCCATACTAGTTGTTGCACTTCTTCCTCGAATGAGGCTGGATTAGTATCTACATTCTCGCTCATAAGAGCCATGTAGCCACTGTATCTATCTGGGACCTTCTTTTCCTGTGTTTTGATATGGGTGCTCCCACATTCTCTCTAGCATTATGCATCAACCTATCAACCTCTCTGGTGTGCTTCCTTCTATCTCTAGATGTATCTTCTTGAGTGTGTGGTTCCGTTTTCTATTTCTCTGCTTGTGGCTACTCTACATCTTGAGTTTATTTTTTTGGATCTAAGAGCTCCTAAACTGCATGCATCTGAATCTCCCTCTCAAGGGACATCAAATTTCACATCTCTATGAACCATTGTCATCCTATGATATGGCTAGTATACTCGATAGTTATGAGGTGTATCAGTGTACCCTATAATATGCCCAACTAAGCTGTTGGTTCTAGATTTTTCCATGCATCTTTGGTAACATGACATTAAACTGATGAACCAAAAATTCTAAAGTGCACAACATCTGGCTTCTTTTGGAATCACGATTGCCATTAGACCAAAACCTGCAGGCATTAGTCTCCGCTACAATTGCCAGAGTTAGGATCCATGAGAGGCAGTTATTCCATGTCATGAAACACACGGGGAGCATTGAACCCAATGTCCAACAATATCCCCCCCAACGTGAGCCAGGTGAGTTTCGAACTCGAGACTTGTCACTTTGATACCAATTGTTGGAATCACGATTTCCGTTAGACCAAAACTCGCAAGCATTATTCTCCGCTACAATCGCTAGATTTAGGATCCACGAGAGGTGGTTAGTCCATGTCGCGAAACACACGAGGAGCGTTGAACCCAATGTCCAACAGCTTCTTGCCGGAAAAGGCCTCTTCTAGTGTAATTATACCAAGGATTTGATTAAGAATTTTGTTCTGCACATGCACAACTGTGTTACATGCTTCTGCCCACAAGTGTAATGGTAGGCCGTGATCATGTAACATCGCCTGTGCAGCTCCCACAATGCTTCTGTTATTCCTTTCTACAACCCCATTCTATTGTGGCCTATGAGGTGCCATCAACTCTCCTCAAATTCCTTCTGATGCATAGAAGTTATTGAATTCATTTGGCACATATTATCCACCATTGTCGCTTCTGAGAGCCTTCACCTTATTGCTTATGTATTTCTCGATAAGTACTTTGGACTCACAAAATTTTGAGAACACCTGATCTTTCTTCTGCATGAAGAATATCCAACACTTGCATGAAAAATCATCTACAAAAATCACATAATACATGTGCTTGGCCATGGAGGCTGTTGAGAATGGTCCACACACATTTGAGTGAACTCTTTCAAGGATCACTTTCGTCCAGCTGTCCTTATCATGAAAGATGGCTTCAATGTACTTCCCTAATGTACACCCTTTGCATGTATCACATTACTCAATTGCACCCTTGGTAATTCCTGTAGAAATTTTTTGCATGATCTTCAAAGCCTAGTGGTGTAGATGGCCTAATATTCTATGCCATAACTCACCAATGTCTCAGTTCTCCACCTTCTCTACTTTCATGCTCAAGGCAAAACTATCTTATACATCTAATTTGTAGAGGATATTTACTCGAACCCTAATATTCTTATCTTATCATGTGGATATGTGACTAAGGAACATCTTTCCTTTGCTAAATATCACATTGTAGCCATGGCCTTCCAATGGAGCAACTAAAACTAAGTTCTTATTCAAACGATGAACATACGTGAAATCTTTCAATGTGAGAGGAGAACAAGACTCCCTCTAAAATATAACAATATCGATTCTAGTCACTCTATACCTCAAATCATCTCCCATATTTTTGTGCATATGGAGATCCTTCTCCTCCAAATCACTGAAGAACTCTTTGTTTCCAGTCATATGGAATGAGGTTCCCTTATCCAGGTACCACACATAACCCATCACCGAAGACACCATGCATGCGATGAGAGTGAAATCCAACTCGAATTGTGAAGCAAGAGCTTCACTTGCTGCTCCTCCTGAGGGCTTCTTGTGTGGACACTTCGTGGCATAGTGTCCCAACTCGTGACAGTGAAAAAATGTAATCTTTGACAAGTCTTTATTCTTGCCTTCCTAACCAGAATTTGATTTGGAAGGGGATGACTTCCCTTTCCCTTTCTTTACCTTTCTAGCCAAGGTATAATTCTCCTCATCATGCTTTTATCAGAATATATCTCTGGTGTTCTGTCAAATCCCTTCTTATACCAAGTCAGGCCACAATTTCTCTCACTCTGGTAGCTTCTCCCTCCCATACACTGAATCCTGGTAGTTGTGCCAGTTCTTGGGAAGGCATAGAAATGCTAGGCTCACCAGATCATCCTCAACAACTGTAACACCAACACTTCCAAGCTCTTCCTTACACTAAGTGAACTTGGTCAAGTATTTTGGTATTTTGTCGCCCTTATCCATATTGATTTTTCTGAGCTTGTCCTTTAGTGCCAGTGTTGGGGCCTTTGTTTTGAAAATTTAAATAATTTTTGGAATGACCAGAATGATGGCAAGTTCTGGGACAACCATTGGGAAGTTGCAGAGAAGACGAAAAGCGAACTTGGGGAGAAATAGGAGTTACAGAAGACCAACGAGAGGAAGATAAATACAACTGAGCAAGAAAGAGAAGAAGACAACCAATTAGCAGAAAAAAGGAGTAGAGAAGGAGGGGGGAGAAATTGGCAGTTCGTGTAGGCAGGAGGAGATAAGGGAAGAGAAAGGACTAAGGGGAGAAAAAGGATAAAGATCGTTGGAATTATTTTGCGGAGTGACCGAGAACACTCTGTAACGATTCTATTATGTAATTTTGTATTGTTCAGTCTTTGGGAGATACTATGTGAAAGGCCTGATGTGCCTAATGTAATATCATTTGAAGAAGTTAACGGAAATAGGACATTCTCGGGTTCATGTTTTGTGCTTGAATAATTATTTGTTATGCTATGATTGTATGGTTGTTTAGCTATTAAAAACTTTTTTATATATGGGCCTTTCAATACTCTTGCTTAACAATATACATATATTTTTGCAGATGGACATATGACTGGTGGTGTTGCGAATTTTCTAAGGTTGTGTTGATCTATGGATATTCTCTTGGTATTAAATCCCAACTCCCTCATCTAAATAATATTGTGGCACACCTGAGGTGAGACTCTTTTCCCAGTATTGGGTAAGGTGAAAATTTCGACGTTTTCCTAGAATACAGTGGAGCCTTGTTGGCCCCTGTGCCTGAACTTAGGTCTTAACCCGATTAATATTTTTAGCCAACAAATGGTTATGTTTCTAGGACCTGAAATATAACAAGGGGTTGGAATATGGTATCAATAATTTTCAATGAATAATTACAAGGTTGGTGGTATGACCACATATATCGATTCATCTCGCAACACGTTCAGCTTCGAAGAAAATACGAATGAAAGTTTAAGGATCAGGTCTTATATGTCGAATCAACTAGTAACCAGTACGAAATATTTTGGTGTAAATTTCTATAAGATCTCTACAATTGGTTGTAGAGACTACAGATAAAAGGGAAATTTGGTGAACAAAGCAAATCTCGTCGTACCTAGACTCAAGTAGACCTGTTGTAGCTACATCAATTGGACACCGATATGACCTGAGTTGTAAATTTCTGGGTGCATTCTACACTAGAAGGATATTTCATTGAGTTTGATGTAGAAATACATCATTCTTTCTCTAAGGTTGAGGACCTATTCAGATTAGGGTTGCAGGGAAAACTACTAAAATAAATCCCTTTGTGGATTAATGTTCTAATGGTGGAAGAAAGTTTGTTGGTATTCCAAAACCCCAACATGGAGGCCTAAACATACAGTACTGGATGAAGGATCTAAAGGGAGGTATTCTACAGAACAGGGAGCTATGAAGGGATCAAATAAATGGACGCAAATGACTTCAATAAATCTAGGGATATGAGAGCACAACGAAGAGTAAAAATAATGGAGAGGTGACGGAAAAGGGCGATGCGGGAAATCAATAGGCAACAAAAGGATGTACACCAATCAAGAGTGGTGTTGTGAAGTCTAATAAGAGAAGAAATATCAGTGGGTTTGACATGAAAAGAAGGGTCTAATGTAGGGGTTGAGAACCAAGAAATTTTAGACAGAATAGAAGGCGCAAGTTTAAAAATAAAACCTAGATTATGACATGCATGTCACGTTAATAAGTTTATTTGCGGAGAATGATGCATCCAAGATAAAAGGAAATATAATCTCCCCCTATTTAGGTAACATCTCCCCCAACCTTCCCTTGGTACTTTATCAAAATCCTGATAATTTCTTGTCAAAGTTAATTAAATTTATTAAAATTCATAGTGTGCATACCACGTATAAAGCTAGCACTAGTGGTAGTGGAATTTGTAATATTGGGAAGATCCCACAAGGATCATCACAACCCGGATCACAAGAATTTATGCTTCTTCCTCAAGGTCAGTTAGGTATGGTGGGATCAGTCACCTGTATCCCGAGTTTTCTAGAAAAGGAAATGATGATGTGGAACAAAATTGGTATTTGTGCAAAGCCATGTGGAGGGCCTGCCAAACACCGGATGCTGCAAAACTAATTGAGTTTCAAACCACTCTTAGGGAGAGAGCCTTGAGATTTCTCATCAAATGGTCATAGCTAAACCACCCAGAAGTAGACAATGTCAAAAGAGAATTCAAGAAGGAATTCAAACTTCCTTAGACGAACCAACAGGGATTGTATGAATTATGGGAAATTAAACAACGGGAAGGAGAAACAGCTTGGGATTTGATGCAGGGATTTAAAGATGTAATTGGAATAATAAGCTATCCCATAGACCCGAATCACCAATGAGACTGGTTTATCAAAGCACTATTTCCTCTTACCCATACACCATTGACCCAACAAAATATTGATACGTTGCAAGATTCCTTAGAGTAGGAAACAAGGATTGAAGCTATGGCGGGATACCCACATGAATATCGGTGCATAAAAAAAATCCATGACCCATATATATTCAGCCTGCAACATCATATTTCAAGTTTGACAAAAAAATTGAAAGACATGCAACCAACGTGACATGCGAGATCAAATGTGTGGTGTACACATTTCTTAGTTGAAGGTGATCTAGTCGTGGAGTGCCCAAGGTTGTGGGGATCAAGGAGTGCACCCAGAATATTGGGGCCTTATGAAACCCCTCCTATTTCGGGAGTTACGCAAATACAAATGCAAGGTATATATCAAGTCCAAACACAATTCCATGGGTTCCCAATTCAAAAAAATCCAGCACCAACTAATTACTATGATATTTGTAGAGCATATGTACATCTTCCACACCTTTGCCCCATTTACAGAAATAATCAAGTGTCCCTAATAAAAATTATTATGAATTTGGTGCTTCACCAACTCATCACATTGACCAATGTAGAGCGTTGGATTCATTTGTTGAACGAATGGACCAAAAAAATATCGGGTCAATGAAACTCCTTAAGGTAGAGGAGGAGGAGGAACAAGGGGGGGGGGGGGGGCAGGACGGGAGGGATAGGCCCTATGTGATGTTACAACTGCGACCAAAAAGGTCATGTGGCACGGGATTGTCTGCTACCGAGAAGGCCATGTTGTTCTCAATCTAGAGTCAACACACATGCCACAGAATACTGCACAAAATGAATTAAAATATGGGAGGAACACACTCGACAAAGGGGAGAAAATTTAATTAATGCAGAACCAAGGATGCCAGAAACCACCCGTCTCTCAAACGTAGCTACAATAACTCAAGGAAGAAAAAATATTGGGGACGATATAGGAGCAATAGAACAACCCAAGATTATAAGACCAATGTTGGCTTGAGGGTTCCTGACCCAAGTTTAGATTTTATGGATAAACCAACAAACCCTCCAACTACTGACCCTTTCGGTAATGTTCTGCTAGCGTAGACCAAAGTCTCACTCGAAGAAGTATGGGGGGGTGTTAGAACTAGGTTTCCACACCCTGAGAGAGAATTTAATGAAGTGTCCTTGGAAAAACCTACGTAAAATTATACATATGTGCTCAATAGCTATAATAGAAACACAAAGATAATATCACAAAATAGGGTTTGCTTCAGCACAGACAACCAATCAGAACTAGATCTCGATCTAATCAATATAATACTTAACAGATGTCAATACTCATGCATAAAAATATAAATTAGATCTACACATTCATCAATAAGTAACCAAAAAAATCGATCTCATCAACGAATAACCAATAAGCATAAAAATCAAATATACGCATAACACAAAGAATTCACCAAAATTGTTCCTTATATTAATTCTTCAAATATTTGAATACATCAACTTTCCCTCAAAAACCCTTACAATCCCTTCCGTGCACACAGCTAGCGAAGTCCGCACATAGCTAGGACTAGGTCTACACGCACATAGCCAGCAAGAGCATTTTACCTAACCTAAAACCCTTACAAATGCAGCTATTATCAGAACATCAATATCACATATCACTTGTATCATCCCTTAGCTTAGACAAACTCTATATATTTATAATACACCTAGTGCATAGATAATGATGGTCTCAAACCATGGTTTGAGGCCCACAGTTTACATTTAAGCTTAATTATATCCAAAATTGGGGTAAAAATCCCTTTGACTACATCTACACAGCGTAAACATAAAAACATACAAAAAATATATCTTTTGGAACTGGTGCCTTAGGGGACCCGCTCCAACATGCCCCCAACACAAACATGTGACTCGTCCCGAGTCATTAAGGCGCTATTGTTGTCCCCTTGGTTTTATCTCTAAGTATCTTGATAGAAGTCTGGAGAGGGAGCGCTAAATCAAGGCTCTATGATGCTGCACCCTACGCTTGTTGAACCATTTTATCTATCATAGGCCCTTCACCGACCATCTCCATGTTGTGCTGGGTCTGCTGAATAATCTTGAGGGCATTTTCTAGCATCTGAGAGAGTTGCAGTGCTTCCTCTTCCCACAATTGCATACATTCTTTGAGCACCTATTCCTTGTCGTGCAATTCTATAATTTCTACCTGGAGTTTGCGACCTTCTTGCAGACAAACAAGTCTAAGTGTGATCACCAATGTGAGTGCTACATTGTGAATTTATTCAAACTGTTTCTCCTTGGTGCTAAGTGTATCGTGCAACAGTTGCACAACGGGATCATTTTGGATAGAGGCCCAAATATCCATGGCCTCATTCAGAGATTGGTCACACTGAGTGACTGTAGCGAGAATACTATCACGGGCCTGCTTAACCTCCTCTGCTCTCTTTGCGCGAACCTTGGGTGGTGTCTCTGACTGCAACTTGGTCTAGAGGTTCGCGATTTTCTGCTCATATTCAGCTCGAATGGTGTGAGCTTCCATGCATGCAGACTTGATCGCATCAACTATTCCATCCAACTTCTTTGTGGTTGCAGCTGTGGCCGCGACCATTCATTGGCTTGAGGGGTTCTAACCTAATTTTAGATTTTATGGATAAACCAACAAACCCTCCAACTATTGGCCCTTTCGGAAATTATCTGCTAGTGCAGACCAAAGTCTCACTCGAAGCAGTATGGGGGGGTGTTGGAACCATGTTTCTGCACCTTGAGAGAGAATTTAATGAACTGTTCCTTGAAAAAACCTAATTGAACTTATAAGATGTGCATAATAGCTATAACAGAAACACAGACATAATATCACAGAAATAGGGTTTTCTTCAGCGCAGACAACTAATCAGAACTAGGTCTCAATCTAATCAATGTAATACATAACATATGTAAATAATCATTCATAAACATATCAATTAGCTATGTGCATTCATCAATAAGTAACCAGACAATGCGATCTCATCAAAGCATAACCAGTAAGCATAAAAATAAAATATACACATAACACAGAGAATTCGCCAAAATTGTTCCTTTTATTAATTCTTCAGATCTGTCAATACATCAAATTTCCTTCAAAAACCCTTACAAAATCCTTACAATCCCTTCCGTGCACACAGCTAGCGGAGTCCGCACACACAGCCAACAAGAGCCTTTTACCCAACCCAAAACACTTACAGATGCAACTATTATCAGAACATCAGTATCACATATCACTTGTATCACCCCTCAGCTTAGACAAAATCCATCTATTTATAATATGCCTAGCACGTAGATACTATGGTCTCAAACCATGGTTTGAGGCCCACAATTTACATTTAAGGCTTAATTATATCCAAAATTAGGAAAAAAATCCCTTTGACTACATCCACCCAACACACACATAAAAACATACAGAAAATATATCTTTTGGAACTTGTGCCTCAGGGGAACCCGCTTCAACAGGCTCCCAACAGAAACATGTGACTCATCCCGAGTCACTGAGGTGTTGCTACTGTCTCCTTGGTTTTATCTCCGAGTATCTTGATAGAAGTCTGGAGAGGGATCACTAACTCAAGGCTCTGCGTTGTTGCACCTTGCGCTTGTTGAACCATTTTATCTGTCATAGGCCATTCAACGACCATATCCATGCTACTAGGTCTGTTGAATAATCATGAGTGTGTTGCCTAGCATCTAAGAGATTTGCAACACTTCCTCTTCCCATGGTTGCATACGTTCATTGAGAACCTCCTCCTTCCGGCGCAAGTTTGCAATTTCCACCTGGAGTCTGCGACCTTCTTGCAGACGAGCAAGTCTCTGTGTGATCACCAATGTGGGTGTTACGATGTGGATTTCTTCAAAATGATACTCCTTGGTGCTGAGTGTATCACGCAGCTGCTACACGACCGAATAATTCTAGACATAGGTTCAAATGTCCATGGCCTCATTTAGAGATTGGTCACGCTAAGTGACCGCAACGACAATACTATCATGGGCCTGCTTAACCCCCATTGTTCTCTTTGCGTGAACCTTGGGCAGTATCTCCAGCTGCAACTTGGTCTAGAGGTTCGCAACTTGTTGCTCATATTTGGCTTAAATGGTGTGATATTCTATGCACGCAGCCTTGATCGCAGCAACTAGTCCATCCAAATTCTCTGTGGGTACAAATGTGGTCGCGACTGCTAGAATATCTCGGCATACCTGGTTGATCTTGGCTTCCAGCGCAGCGCACTGGGCCTTTGCATCTCTATATGCTTCTTCGGCCTGTCGTTGCTTTTCATGCACTTGGGCAACCTACTTTTGTGCATCCTTGGTCTGCTTCTGCGTGATTTCTTCTCGGTACTGGACCTCATCAACAATAACTAAGTGTAGTAGATGTATTTTTCTTATAGTCAACACGACAAGGTTAACATGAGAATCACCTGTACCAACAAACTGAGTATGTTTGCTTGCGTCCATTTGGATTACTAGTAGGGGGATATGAACAAAGCGTCCTTCCCTGGATGATGGTAAGGTTACATCCAAAGGTTGTGCATTGGTAACAAGCGCACCAGTCTGGCTCGCTTGAATCATGCTTGCCTGGATTTGGCTCTCTTGCATTTTCAATTCTTGTAGGCTAGCTTGTACAATCTCCAAGGATGATTTACATTGGACTTCCATGTCTGACCATCGATCTTCTTGCACCGAGGTGACTGTATTTGCGAGAGAATTTAGATCGTGCTCTGTAAGTGTCACGACCTCTTGTCCTATTTGCTTAGAACCCTTTTGATTTTTGTGTGACCAAACTGTGGTCTACGCACTATGCTTTGTACCTTTTGATGTTGCTACTTCAGTTTCCTTAGGCACAGAGCCATTATTTATGTCATTGTGGTGGTATTAGCAGTTTATCCTGTTTTCATCGGTGTAGGTTCATTCTCACCAGGTTTTTCTGTGACAGTTGGTGGTACTGTTTCAGCATGATTTTTAGTAGCCTTCTTTGTTGATTTACTTGTTGGTGTTTGCGGCTGAGTTGGTGGAGTCAACTAGGCCAATGGCCAGTCTGCTATGACTCTGATCAAATCATATTTAGTCACCAAGTAAGGAAACTCATACCAGACACCCTCCACAACACCCTTCGCACGGATGTGAATATTGTGAAACATACCCTTAAAGTTAGCTACCATCTTGTATTGCTCATAAAGAGTGGAAGACATCCACAGATTTGACTGTACTGCCTGGTATAAGCTTGCATCATACAAAACCCAAAATACCTTGCTCTCATTTGCGTGCATTGAGCCAAAGGAGTTTGAGAGGGTTTCGTAGCATGCAACTTCATACATCGGTTCTTCAAGTTTAGGAAAATGGGCATCTTCGAGGGTTTTCCACCCAATGAGTATGATTAACAAATAGATCCAAGAATACTGAAATTGCTTGCCCTCCTCCTAGACTTCGTGCACATTTTCAAGAAACTCATTGCAAATATGCGTGCACCAATTGTATATGTATCCTTTTTTTTCACCTTCCAGCTAGCGCAATCACATGCGCGGGCACTTCCTTTGGTCGACACTTACGCATCATCTTGAAAGCCAAGATGATCGTGCCAAAATAGATAACGGGGTCGTTAATCTCTTCTACCACGAATCCCTGGGATTTGCACGTAACACCATATTTTTTCTTGATTTTTTCAGCTAACGCTTTCTCCTACGCTTTCCATCCGAAATCTGACATAGGGTCGACCCCCTTGTTTGGAAATATTGTGATTATGTGAATGAGCTATGAATCAATTGGGATGCACTCTCTCAGCTAGAGCGCATCGTCATGCACCAATGCTAATAACTGCCTGACGCATATATAATTAATGGGGTTGTGCCCAAAATGAGGGATCTGCAATAGATTGAGGAGGTCTTCCTTATGTAGACCTAGCATTTAGCTCTTCGATTCGAGGCACACCAGACCTCCTACGTAGGGAACTGGATCAAGATAGAGCTTTGGTGCGAGCTCTGGAAAATTTTCAATGTCTGCGATTATCCATTCATCAAATCACAGTTGTGGGACTTTAGCAAACATACCCCCCTCTATTGGGATGTTCTCTGGGATCAGAGGTACTTGGATACCTACACGTACCTTATCCAAGTCCTTCGGGACCTTGATGGTAGGTTTGCACGACGCAATATAACTGGGCAGCCGTGAGAAGGGGTCTACCTCTACCACGTCATCATCCCCTTCTTCAATAGTATCCAGGAGTTCAGGAATAGGTTTCTTCATCTTTTCTCCAGCAGAATGGTGCGGTTTGGGGGTATTTTCTCTCGGGGACTTGTGCATCCCATATGTTTGGCCCTTCTTTGTTTTAGATGGCGCAGGGGTCTCTACCACAGGCACCTCCTATGCAGAAGGAAACTCTTCAAGTCTGGTGGCTATCATTCTGCTCTGAATTACGTATCTTAAACTAGCTTAGTGCAATGATTCCTCAAACACGGGATCCAATCCTGATATAGATGCAGCAAAGGCAATGACCAATAAAGAGCTCTGAGCATAAAAATCACTTAGAACACAAAGGGAACTATTGCGAACCCAAGGGTCACATTTATACTTGTGGCGCATCCTTAATGGATCCTTTTGCATTTATGAGGTTCCATTAATGAAAAATGGTCCCAAATATGAAAAAATACCCTCGTTAAATGCATCTTGGATGCTCCTAAAAATGGTAGTAATTCTGTCTTATCCAGTTTTACTGTTACAACGACTATTTTTGACACCTATGCACACTAGTCAACCCCCTGGCATAGATACCGTGCGTGTACCACACCTTATTGTGAATTTGCCATCTGATCTATGTAGGTCTAATACTCCAACCATATAGTCATTTGGTTGGCACATGGTCATCCTTGTATGACTTCAAATGTCCTCCATTGACATATCTCGATAGGTATTCACCACTCAACGTGGCCAGGCACACTGCTCCCCCATCAGTGATTTCCTTAATAAGGCCTAGCTAATGCATCTTGAATTTCCCTAGGTGGTGCGCAAACTTGTTGTCATATAGTAAGACCAAATCATCCTCCTTGAACACCTTCTGCCTGATATGCCTATCATGCCAGGATTTTTTGCACGCCTTTTGGAGCTTTTGGTGATAATTGGAAATAAACTGGTCTTCTTACAGAGCAACCAACTGTGACAATTGTTCTTCCAGAGCATCTTCTTCAGCCATATTGGTAAATGTTTCAATGCGCAGACTGGGATCAATGAATTCCATTGGAAAATCAACCTCTTTCCCATATACCATCCTAAAATGTGTCCTCCTAGTCAACTTTTTGCAGGTAGTCCTATAGGCCTAGAGAACTATAGGCACTTGCTCATCCCAATCATTTCCATTAGCATTGCATACCTTAGCGAGCGTGGTCTCCAAGATCTTATTAAAAACTTCAACTGCGCCATTGGGACGTTCTATGGGATCAGAGGTACTTGGATACCTGTGTGTACCTTATCCAAGTCCTTTGGCACCTTTATGGTAGGTTTACGCAATATAACTAGTTAACCATGAGAAGGGGGATACCTCTACCACGTCATCATCCCCTTCTTCAATATTCTCCAGGATTTTAGGCATAGGTTTCTTCATCTTTTCTCTGACAGAATGGTGCGGTTTGGGGGTCTTTTCTCTCAGGGATTTGTGTGTCCCAGATTTTTGGCCCTTCTTTGTTTTAGATGGTGTAGGGGTCTCTACCATATGCACCTCCTACGCATCAGGGTTATCTCCAGGTCTGGTGGCTATCATTCTGCTCTAAATTAAGTATCCTAAACCAGCTTGGCGCAATGATTCCTAAAATAGGAGATTCAATCCTGACATAGATGCAACAAAGGAAATGACCAATAAAGAGATCAAAACATAAAAATTGCTTAGAACACAAAGGGAACTATTGCGAACCCAAGGGTCATATTTATACTTATGGCGCGTCCTTAATGGCTCCTTGTGCATTAATGAGGTTCCATTACTGACAAAACAGTCCCAAATATGGAAATTAAAATCCCCTCAATAAATGCATCTTGTACACTCCTAAAAATGGTAATAATTATATATTATCCAATTTTATTGTTCCAACAGCTATTTTTTGACACCTCTCTGCACTATTCAACCCCCTGGCACATATATCATACGTGTGCCGCACCTTACTCTGCATTCGCCATCTGAGCTACTCAAGTCTGATACTTCGACCATATTTTCATTTGGTAGGCACAGGGTCATCCCTATATGAATTTAGACACCCTCCATTGGCATATCCCAACAGGTATTCACCAATCAACATGGCCAGGTGCACTGCTCCTCCATCAGTGATTTCCTTAACAGCATAGGGGCCTAGCCAATGCATCTTCAATTTCCCTGGGTGGCACGCAAACTTACTGTCATATAGTAAGACCAAATAATCCTCCTTTAACACCTTTTGCCTGATATGCCTGTCATGCCATGCTTTTTCGCGTGCCTTTTGGACCTGCTGGTGATAATTGGCAATAAACCAGTCTTCTTCTAGAGCAACCAACTGTGACAACCATTCTTCTAGGGCATCTTATTTAGCCATACTGGTAAATTTTGCAATGCACGGATTGGGAACAATGAATTCCATGGGAAACACAACCTCTTGCCCATATACCATCCTAAACAGTGTCCTCCCAGTCAAATTTTTGCAAGTATTCCTGTAGGCCCAGAGAACTGTAGACACTTGCTCATCCAAATCATTTCTGTTAGCATTGCATACCTTAGCAAGAGCGGTCTCCAAGATTTTATTGAAAGCTTCAACTGTGTCATTGGCCTGAGGATGATAAGGAGAGCTCTTCTGATGACAGATCTTGAATTCCTCAGTCAAAGATTTGATAGTGTCATTTACAAAATGTGTACCTTGGTCACTGATCAAAATCTCAGGACAACCAAACCCATCACTATATTCTAAAAAATAAACTACGCAGTAGTATCAGCAATACAATCTTTCACTTGCTTGGCTTCAACCCATCTAGTTACGTAGTATGTCGCAGTGATGATGTATCGTGCACCTCTCTTCCTTCCTAGAGGATTAATAGGTCCCACAAAATCAATAGACCATTTCTCAAAATCTTGCAACACCATCTGCGGATGGAGGGGCATCTCGTCCCTGCGCAAAGGTTTCCCCGTTATCTGACAAACATCACATGCGCGACAATGCACATAGGTATCATTATGCAGCGTGGGTCACCACAACCTATCACACAAGATCTTCTACACAGTGGTCTTACCTATGTAATGACCACCAGCAATTCCTCCATGTGCTTCATTAAGAATTTCCCTCCTTTCATATTCTAAGACATACCTACGCATGACCTCATCCGCGCCTAATTTTTACAACTGTCCAACAATAATGGTGAAGTATGTTGCGCGCGCCATAAGTTATTTCTTCTGCTCCACTGTATATTCCTCAAGTGCACGACCAGTAGTTAGAAACTTAATGATATCAAGGAAATTCTCATCAACCACTTTTATCGCAAACAACTGTGCATTGGGAAATCCATCGTCTGTTGGGTGTGGAGCTTGATTATCTTGTTTACTTTGTATCATAGCATTGGAACCCTGTACCTTAAAAGGGGTGGCAACGCCGCCCGAAATTTAATCACTGCCGTGGGGGGTCCAGGGGGGGGCAGCAGCGCTTTTCGGAGCCCCCCCCTGGCGAGGGTTCGGGGGCAGCGCCCCCGAAGCTAAAAACAGATGTAAAATTGCCTTGTAAAAGTATAGTAATTTCTAGTCAATCTGGGCCGTTCATTAGGCAAATGATCTGACGGTAGAAGTTATGTTTAGATTAGGGTTTTTTGCCCTAGAGGGCAACCCCCTTGTATATATGGGGGCATTGTATTGTGGCTGTGTATTATGAGTGTCTTCTCAGAGCGAGAAACAGAGAGGGAGACTGTGAGAGAGAACAGAGGATATTACAGCGGATCTGTTGTAGGTTTTGTCTCTTCATTTTGTTGGATAATATAAAGGAAGGACTGGCTGTTCAGGGTGGACGTAGCCCAAACTGGGTGAACCACGTATATCTGTGTTCCCCTCTAGTTTTATGTGTTTTGTGTGCTTGTATTTTTCGCATATTTTATGTGTTGTATTGCTCCATAATATATAATTTTCTAACAACTGGTATCAGAGCCGAAGGTCTATTTGGCCGATAAAATCGCAGGAAATAAGGGTTCCTGGTTCGAGTGGGAGCAATGGTAGAAGATGGTAAATTTAGGGTCGAGAAATTTAATGGACAAAACTTCCCGTTGTGGAAGATGAAGATGGAAGATTATCTGTATCAGAAAGATCTGTACCTACCATTGAGCGAAAAAAAAGAGAAGCCGGCGGCCATGATAGACGCAAAATGGAACATTCTCGATAGAAAGGCACTCGAAATAGTACGGCTGTGCCTTGCAGCGTCAGTTGCCTTCAATATTTCGAAGGAAACAACAACAGAGGGTTTGATGCAGACATTGGCGAAACTATATGAAAAACCCTCGGCCTCAAACAAGGTATTTCTTATGAAACGATTATTTAATATGAAGATGTCGGAAGGTGGATCTGCTGCAGACCATTTAAATGAATTTAATATAGTTACCAGTCATTTAAGCTCCGTAGGGGTAAACTTTGATGATGAATTTACAGCTTTGTTATTCTTTTTCTCATTGCCAGAGAGTTGGAATGGTTTAGTAATGGCCATTAGTAACTCTGTCTCTGGATCTAGTACTTTAAAGTTTGACGATGTTGTTGGTGCTATCCTTAGCGAGGAAATGCGATGAAAAAGCTCCGGTGAGACATCAGGTAATGCTTTGAGTGCAAAGTCTAGGGGAAGAAGAATGGAAAGAGGAAAGAGCTCAAGATATCGCAGTAAATCAAGGAAAGGCAGATCCAAGTCCAGATTGGGGATAGTGTGCTGGAAATGTGGAAAGAAAGGACACCTAAAGAAAGACTGTAGATCTTGGAAGGGAAAAGAAGGAGACGCGCAACAAGAAAACAATCATGAAGCAAATGTGACAGGTGATGTGTTACAAGATGCTTTGATTCTTTCTTTCGAAAATGTTACTGATTCTTGGGTTATAGATTCAGGGGCTTCATTCCATGCCACACCTGATAAGAAATATTTTCATGACTATGTCCAAGGAGATTTTGGACAAGTTCGTTTGGGTGATGATAAACCCTATAAAATTGTTAGAATGGGTAAAGTTCTTGTAAAACAACAGAATGGAAACCAATGGCTACTAAAGGAGGTAAGGCATGTTCCAGATCTGAAGAAAAATTTGATTTCAACAGGGAAATTAGGCGGTGAAGCTTGTGTGACAACTTTCACAGATAAAACTTGGAAGGTCACCAAAGGAGCCCTGGTAATAGCAAAAGGCAAAAAGGTTGGTACATTGTATTTATGCAATGGTATGTCTAACTCTGTTAATGCTTTAACTTCCAAAGGAGCAGATGCAGCATTATGGCATCATAGGCTCGGACACATGAGTGAGAAGGGAATGAAGATTCTCCACTCAAGAAATTTGTTGCCAGGTTTGAAGAATGTTGATTTGGATTTCTGTGAGAATTGCATTTATGGAAAACAGAAGAGAGTCAGATTTCTCAAAGTTGGGAAAGAAAAGAAGAGAGAAAAATTGGAGCTTGTGCATACAGATGTATGGGGACCTGCTCAGGTATCATCTCTCGGTGGCTCTCGCTATTATGTTACGTTTATTGATGATGCAACTAGAAAAACTTGGATTTATTGTATTCAAAATAAATCCGATGTATTTGATACTTTCAAGAAATGGAAAGCTTTGGTTGAGATTGAGACAGGAAAGAAGTTGAAGTGTCTCAGATCAGAAAATGGAGGTGAATATTGCAGCAAAGAGTTTGATAGGTACTGTTCAGAGCATGGAATTCGTAGAGAGAAGACAGCTCCAAGAACACCACAAGAAAATGGTGTGTCAGAAAGGATGAACAGAAAAATCATGGAGCGTGCAAGGTGCATGAGATTGCCTTTACAATTTTGGGTAGATGCTGTAGATACCACTGTTTATCTAATAAATAGAGGGCCTTCAAGTTCCTTGGATGGTGGTATTCCAGAGGAAGCATGGAAAGGTAAAAAGGTAAACTACTATTTTTTAAAGCCTTTTGGTTGTGAGGCCTTTTTCCATATTAATAAAGAAAATAGAACAAAGCTTGAGGCAAAATCAAAGAAATGTACCTTTATTGGATATGGTGTTAATGATTTTGGTTATTTCTTATATGATTATGAAAATCACAAAATCATTAGGAGCATAGATGTAATATTCAATGAAAAGGTCTTGTATAAGAATCAGTTGCAGGAAAAGAAACAGGAAAAATAAAGCAAGGAATACACGGTTCTTGATGAGATAACTGAAAAAGTAAAGGTGCCTGAAAATAATAATAATCAACAACCACAGCAGCAGCAACCACCACAACAGCAACAGGCACCTCAAACACCTGAAAGTGGTGTTAGAAGATCTACCAGGATAAGTAGACCCCCTGAACGATACTCTCCTTCATTGTATTATTTATTGTTGACTTATTCTGGTGAACCTGAATGTTATGAAGAAGCAATGCAGGTTGAAAGCAGGAAGAAGTGGGAGCTAGCCATGGAAGAAGAGATGGACTCCTTAATGCATAACCAGACTTGGGACTTAGTCAGGTTGCCTGCAGGTAAAACTGCATTGTAGAATAAATGGGTTTACAGGTTGAAGGAAGAAGATGGAGGAAAACAGAGGTACAAAGCTAGACTTGTGGTGAAGGGGTTTGCACATAAGAAAGGTATTGATTTTGATGAAATATTTTCTCCTGTTGTTAAAATGAATTCAATCAGAACTATTTTAAGTCTTGTAGCAGCGGAAGATTTACATCTTGAACAGTTATATGTAAAGACAACATTTCTCCATGGAGATTTGGAGGAAGAGATATACATGCAGCAACCAGAAGGATATGAGGTAAAAGGGAAAGAAAAATTGGTGTGAAGGTTAAAGAAGAGCTTGTATGGCTTAAAACAGGCTCCAAGGCAGTGGTATCTAAAATTTGACAAGTTTATGTCCGAACAAGGTTATACTAGATGTCACTCTAATCATTGTGTTTATCTGAAAGGAAAAATGATGGCAGCTATATTATATTGTTATTGTATGTAGATGACATGCTTGTTGCAGGGTCTAACATGCAGGAAATAAATGTGCTTAAAAGAAAATTGGCAAATTCATTTGCAATGAAGGATTTGGGAGCTGCAAAACAAATCCTTGGTATGAGGATAACTAGAGACAGGAAAAATCGCAAATTAACACCGTCTCAGAATGAGTACATAGAAAAGGTGTTGAAAAGATTTAATATGCAGAATGCAAAACCAGTTAGTACACCTTTTGCTAGCCATTTCAAACTTAGTAAGGAGATGTGCCTAAAGACCCAAGAAGACATGGATTATATGTCTAAAGTTCCATATGCATCAGCAGTTGGAAGCTTAATGTATGCAATGGTCTGCACAAGGCCTGATATTGCACATGCAGTGGGAGTTGTAAGTAGGTATATGAACAATCCAGGAAAAGAACATTGGATGGCAGTAAAATGGATTCTTAGATATTTGAGAGGTACCACAAATCAAGCATTATGCTTTGGTGGTTCAAACATTGCTCTACAGGGATATGTTGATGCATATATGGCAGGTGACAGAGATAACAGGAGGAGCACTACAGGATATGTATTTACTGTAGGTGGAACAACTGTCAGTTGGGTTTCAAAAATCCAAAGTGTTGTTGCACTTTCAACAACAGAAGCAGAGTATGTTACTGCTACAGAGGCTAGTAAAGAAATGATTTGGTTACAAGGGTTTATGGATGAATTGGGTAAGAAGCATGATATGGGCACACTATACAGTGATAGCCAAAGTGCTATTCATCTTGCAAAGAACTCAACATTTCATTCCAAGACTAAACACATACATCTCAAGTACCATTTCATAGGGTCAGTATTGGAAGATGGAGAGTTGAAGCTGGAAAAGATACACACTAGCCAGAATCCTGCAGATATGCTAACAAAAGTTGTAACCAGGGAGAAACTGAGAACATGCTCAGTTTCAATTGGTCTTCAAGGATGACGATGAAGATGAGAAATAGCCAGGTCCAAAGAGGAGTCATTGTCCAACAAATGAAGCAGCGATGGAGTTGCTACAATCAGTCTCCAAGTGGGAGATTGTTGGGTGTGGAGCCTGATTATCTTGTTTACTTTGTATCATAGCATTGGACCCCTGTACCTTAAAAGAGGCGGCAACGCCGCCCGAAATTTAATCGCTGCCGTGGGCCCCTGGCGGGGGTTCGGGGGCAGCGCCCCCGAAGCTAAAAACAGATGTAAAATTGCCTTGTAAAAGTATAGTAATTTCTAGTCAATCTGGGCCGTTCATTAGGCAAATGATTTGACCATAGAAGTTATGTTTAGATTAGGGTTTTTTGCCCTAGAAGGCAACCCCCTTGTATATATGGGGGCATTGTATTGCGGCTGTGTATTATGAGTGTCTTCTCAGAGCGAGAAACAGTGTGAGAGAGAACGAGAGGATACGGATGCTTTGTAGGTTTTGTCTCTTCATTTTGTTGGATAAGGAAGGGAGCGACTGTTCGGGGTGGACGTAGCCCAAACTGGGTGAACCACATATATCTGTGTCTCTCTGGTTTTATGTGTTTTGTGTGCTTGTATTTTCTGCATATTTTATGTGTTTCATTGCTCTGTAATATTTAATTTTCTAACATCGTCTATGTTTGTTGGCTATTCTCCTAATTCAATGAACGACAAATGGTCTGGTCCAGCATTTAATCGTCTTGGTTTCACTATAATTTAAAAATAATATTCCTAAAATAACAACAACCACCTGCATATCTTTCCCCCCAACACAGGCTTGTTGACCAGGCACTTTAAATCAAAATGATCGGTGAACATTTTAAAATGACCTCCCAATAGATAATGGCGGAATTTTTGCAGCGAATACACCATAGAGAATCCTTCCCTTTCCATGGTTGAGTAATTCTTCTCTGTATTGGAGAGTTTTCGACTGGCATAAGCAATGGGATGATCAATTTCTCCTCCCCTTGGCTACGCTAACACAACTCCAAGTGCAATATAAGAGGCATCCACATATACATGAAAAGCCTTGGACCAGTTCGGGAAGACCAGGATGGGCGTAGTGACCATCTATTCCTTGAGCAGCTCAAAACTCTTTTAGCAGTTTGAATCTCAGAAGAAAATTGCATTCTTTTTTAACAACTTTTCCATGGGCACAATGATTAGTGCATATCCCTGAACAAAATTTCTATAGTATCCAATATGCCCTAATATTGAGCGCAACTTCTTGATATTCTCAGGTACTTCTAAATTGACTATGACAAAAATCTTGGCAGGATCCACCATCAATCCCTATTGGAAGACAATGTGTCCTAGCAGTATTCCAAAGGGTACACAGAAAATACTCTTCTTTAGATTCAATAAGATCTGATACTTCCTACAAGTATCCAGCATTAAGCGGAGGTTGGACACATGTTTTTTTAACAACCCAAAGATAGTCCAATAAGAAAAATATACCTCCAAAAACTTGTGTATGTATTCTTTAAAAGAAGAAACTACTACACACGAGAAAATGGAAGGATAATTCTTCAATCCAAATAGAATAACTGTATATTGGAAATATCCCAATTCAGTGGAAAAAGTGGCCTTAATCCTATATTTTGGTGCAATTCGGATCTGATGATAACCTGAGAACCCATCTGTAATATAATAGGCTTCTTGACCTCCAACATTATCCAAAATTTCATCTAAGAATGGAGTTGGGAATGTATTGTGCACACAAGCATCATTCAGTTTGCACAGATCAACGCAGATTCTAATTTCTCCCTTGGTCTTCTTATCTTGAACCACCATTGGACTTACCTAATCAGATTATTCCACAAGCTCAATGATGTATGTTGCCACCATCTTTTCCAACACTTATTTCACTTTCTGCTTATAACTAGGGTTAAACATGTATGGACATTGTTTTACTGGGCGCGCATTAGGATTCAATGTGATTTTCATTACTCCTAGGTCCCCAATGATTCCTTTCAATTATGAAATTTTTTAGGGAACAGATCCTGATATTCTATCAACAAATCAACAACCTTGCCTATTATATCATCATCCTAGTAGTCTCCAATATTTGCTAACTTAGGTTGTTCTTCAGTTCCAATATTCACCTATCTTAACCTTAATGGCTTTGTTACATCCATCAAGGTAACTGAGGGCCCAACCACTGCGTGTTGTCCTTCAGATTCAAGAATCATGACATTCCTTGGATCCTCATCATTTTCTTCTACTGTCAGGTTTTTGCAATCCACAATGGCGTTCATCTGCGCGTCCCAAGCTGGTGGTGCACACTCAATTATATTCTTAGTGGAATCTGTTAGCCACCTATAATATTTTTTCAAAGCAAACAGGTGGCTAAATATGTTTCTAAGCCTTCAAGAGAAACATTTCCTTTGTAAATCTATCATTCTTGAAGCCTCCATGTGTCTTTTATCCTTTAAAGAATCTTCACTGCTATTTCCATTAATGAACCCTGTTGTTTATGAAAGAAACTATTTTCAAAGGCCTCCATCTTCCCCATTTTCCTTCATTCATACTTCATTTTCCTTCATTCCCTTCATAAATTCCCTTTGATAAGGTTTAAAAACTCTTTTTTAATCTTATCGAAACCCTCAAAACCCTTCAAAAACCTTTATTTTGGCCTAAAAACCTTCATTTTTCTATAAAGGCCTTAAGCCCCAACCCCTTTTCCGCATATGACCCGCGTTGTGACCAGGTGCAAAGCGCTCATCGCATCACAAATATTCATCGCATCGTAAACACATTTTACTTGTTTTACATGGTTATTTTCCTCCTGCCGATACGATATTGCGATCAATTCTCCACCATTGATTTGATCTGCTACGCCCAGATCTAACGGCCCATATTGCTCCCTGTTCCAAAACCCACCATTCCTCCTTTTTCTTCATCGTTAAATCTCCCCTGTCGATCTAGTTTTCAGATCAATGGCTCTCACTCCATCGCAAATCGGCAATCGCATTTTTCCCTTTTGTCTTTTCATTTCCCTCCTCTGATGTCGATCCCCCGATTTAATCTCAGCCGTCGAATCCACAAGAACCAACGGCTAAGATTCAATCGCGCCTCGCTCATGAGCCCATCACCCATGCCCGCCAATTTGATCTGGACCGTTGAATCCACAAGAACCAACGACTAGGATTCAATCGTGCTTCGCTCGCAGTCCCTCATCATTGCATCCGCTGATTTGATTTGGACTGCTGAATCCACAAGAACCAATGACCAGGATCTCATCGCGCTCCACTCATAGGCCCTCCATCAATACACCCTATGATCAATTCTGATCATTGATCTCCCCTCTGATCTGATGGCCAGCGCTTAATCGCACATCGCAAACTCAAAGACCAGGTGCTTTGGGCTCTTTCCTTTTCTCCGATGCGATTTAATCCCAGCCATTCATTCCGCCAGATCTGACAGTTTGTGCTTCATCGCATCGCGCTCGTCCCTCACGTAATCCTTCACCATCCTGACCTCTGATTAAATCTCCATCGTTGATCAAGTTTTATCGGACGGTCCACATTAATTCCTCTCTTCAAACCCGCCCTTCTCATTCTCCCCCATCAAAAAATCTCGACCGTTGATCCTCACAATCCGATGGCTCGCATTGACCTCAACAATGGACCCTGCCTCCTTTCACCCGTGCATCTAACCTTATGTCGCAATTCACCCGCACCGTCAGATCTTCCACCCATCATCCAACGATTGAAAATGCATATTGCGTAATTTCTACGCCCGAGAGTTAACGTTTCAAAATTATGCGAAATGGGCGGTTTTATAAATCCACGTGGCGATCAGTGTATGGAATAACATTTTTTGGGGCATTTCCGCTTTCCCCCTTTTTGTTGCATGAATAACACTCCGGTTTTCCGCCTTACCACCTCTGCAATGTCATTTCCATTGTTAATCGCAGTCGTTGATCTATGAATCAGACGACTCTTATCATTTCACAACCCCGTTCACTTGCATTTTAACTTTTCTTCCAAATGACTCCATCGGGCGATCTCCACCGTTGATTTTTTTTAATCTAACAACCCTGATCTAATCTTGCCTCCATCCATTTTTCATCCATCTAACCTTCTAAACGACTTCATTGAAAAATCTTCGTTGTCGATTATTCTAATTCGACAGTCCACGTTCATCCTCGCACCAGACTCCCATTAGACCTGTTTTTCGCCTTCCACCATGATTTTTGTCACATTTTCACTGCATCCACCGTTTTCAACCACTGCTCCTCCATCCCCACGAGCCTCTGAAGCAATCCTCCCTCACTTCCCCTGGTTTTATAACATGTTTCTCGTTTTTTTCAGGTTTCAAAGGTGGTGAATTCACACTGTTTTCACAGTCGCGGCCCTAGCACAGAAAGACTATCACAGAGCCAAGATTGTAGAGGAAGAAATCTCTGAAAAGGGTTAAAGGGATAATATTGAAGATTAAGAAGCCTAATCCACGGTCAGCACAAATTAAATACAAATCATTGATCGCAACAACGCAGAGGGTATATCAGCAAGACATTCCTTTTACTAAAGAATGGACCAAATCACGACTATCCATTCCCTATTTTTCATCAAGCTCCAGAGTAGTTACTATTCTGAAAAGGAGTCCTAAAAATTGTCAGTGCATTAGTTACAAAGCATGGAAGACCTGAAAGACAAATCTTTTCATTTCTTGTCTCATAGTACAAACAGAGTACTACAGCCAGGAAAGTACTTTTTTTTTTTCTAAATTGTGCTAATTCTATTAAGTAATCATAATGTTACAAAACTACCTCGGTTCAGCTGTGGGAGCCTGAAACCGGGCTTGAAGTCCATGCTCTATCAATATTACAAACTGCCCAAAGTGGGAAACCAGTTCTTTTAAAAGCAGTTGCACCGCCCTTGAAAAGGGAAATCGGTGAGAGGTCCATTATGTTCAACATAAGATAACTACAAAAATACATCACTGACATGAAGCTTCTACTGTTGTAGACAAAAACAACAAAAAAACCAGTATTTCTAGCTAAATAGACATGAATAGAAACCATACTGAGCCAGGTCATAGCAGAATTAATGCGTGTGGGCCGGAGATGGTGGCTCCTCCTCAATGCGACACCCGTAATGCTCCTCTGCATCTTCAGCAGCTGTGCTCGGAGCTCCGTCTTTATCTGAGAGGTTTGCATCCACCTGCATAGAAAGATGACCCAGGGAGGGAGAGGCAGTAACAAGTGTATCGCTCAGACCAGCAGGAGGCGTTGCAGCAGGTTTGGGGCATGGGACGAAAGGGGAGGGGGGAGGGTCATGCGCCGGGGGAGCGAGAGGAGTTGACTCTTCTCGCAGGGTAATAGTAATGTAAGCGGTGATGGTCGGGCGATTGAAGGCACAGTCAAATCTGAGCTCTGCTCTTTGTGAGGTTTGCCGCAGATAATGGCTTCCATAAGGGAGGGGAACAGAGGGAGGCGCGCCAATATGAGGAGAGGAGGGATGATGTTCGCGGGCTAAGCCGAGAGGGCTATCGAGGTTCCAATGACGGATGAATCCTGAGAAATTTGCCTATCAGTATGCTCGGGGAGGTGAGCTCCATCGAAACTGGTTAACGGACGATCGCTTGCAGACCTGCCACGAGTGGCACCACGACGGCACGTCATGCGTTGCCTAAGCCTTGGCATTTTAGTCTCAGTGGTGGGAACAGACCAAAGCCAAGGGGAAAAAGCTTGGGCAGGAGTGAGACCACGGAGAGAGCCAGGAGAGATCTGCAAGTTGAAATTGGACTAACAGAGAGCGCTATGTGAAAAATAATATCCAGGCACAGTTTCTATACAACTGAGCAGCGAGCAGCGATGGCCAGTGTGAGTGCGGGCACTGGGCACTGCGGAGGCTGCAAGACAAGCACTGCAAATAGGCTTCAAAGAACTGCAATCAGAGCCGAAACGATCTGGAGAACCCGAGACAGAGTCCATAATGTGCCGACTGAGCAGACCAAGGAGGAAGAAGCGCCGACGTTGGAGAGTTAATGAACTGCGCACTTGCGAATTGAATTCAGATTTAATGGCACCACTGGGAGCCATATGGCCACCCCATGCGAAATGCCTTGGGAGCTGGCCCGGGACGGAGGTCCCATCAGATCTATTACACATCCGCATCCGGAAACGAGCCATCCTTCTGCACCAGCTTGATGCAATTTTGGAGATGATCTCTATCATGGATGATCTGAAGAGTACCATGATTGAGAGTGTCCATGCTATCAACTCCTAAATTAGCTAGGAGATCCGCGACCTTGTTGCCATCTCTTTTGGTGTGGGCAAAGGAGATAGCTTGGTTGTTATCCAACCAGTTGCTTATTTTTTCAATTCGGGATGCCAATCTCCAGCTAGTGGCAACTTTCGCTGACCTGGTGCCATGAAGCAGTTGATTGGCTATATTGACAAGAATCTGTGAGTCCCCTTCTACGATGATAGGAGAGAGATTGTAGAGATGAGTTAAGTTCAACCCTTGCCAAAACCCTTCCAGTTCTGTAGAGTTGTTGGTGTCCCATCCTATAGAGCCATAGTAGATAGCAAGGACATCTCCTTGGGAATTCCTGAATATTCCTCCAAAGCCAGCTGGACCTGGATTGCCTTTAGAGGCTCCATCAAAGTCCAATTTGAAGATTCCTGGAGGAGGGGGAGTCCATTGGGGTTGGGGATCCGTGGACTTCTGTCTGCTGGTGTTTGGAGAGATCGAGACTTTCAGCTGCCAATTTTTCCATATGGTAGCTTCCCTCGGCTGTTTGGGAAGATCCTCCTCCTCCCAAGCATGCAGATTTAGAGATTCTTGAAGATTATTGCTGAAGTTGTTCCAGATGATGTCCAATGGAGTGGATTGGTTTTTGAAGATTCGCTTGTTTCTTTCTTTCCATAGGGACCAGAAGAGGAGACCTGGAATGATTTTCCAAAGAGTGTTAAGAATGGGGCTACTATACGGACGTTTGGGCCAGAGGCGCATAATATTGGTCAGGTCCCCTTGCGGTTTGCTTCTTTGACTCCTGAAGCATATCTTTTCCCAAAGCTTGCTAGCTAAAGCACAGGACATCATGAGGTGTTGGATCGTTTCGATGTTTTGCTCACAGTTTGGACATTGTGAGGGGCCACAGAATCCTCGTTTGAGTAGGTTGTCCCAGGTGAGTATTCTTTTGTGGCTGAGTAGCCAAAGAAAAGTAGAGACTTTAGGCCAAGTACCAGGAGCCCAAACAAATTTCCAGAGCCTATCTCGCAGAAGAGGGACTGGATGCATAAGAGAAAAGGCCTCTTTCGTAGTGAACATGCCTTTGGTTGAATATCCCCATCTAAGAGTGCCAGGTTCCTCTGAACATCTGATCTTCCGGCGTTGGAGTTCCTCCTGGAGAGCTTCCCAAGTGGTGTTCTGAGCAAAAGGAATAATGTGAGATGGGTGATTCCATTGTCTGAAGTCATTGCTGCTTGTGGGAAGCCAGCATTGGTTGACTTTGATTTCCTCTGGGCCATTGTTTCTTCCATCATTGAGGAGGGAGAGAGTATCAAATAGCTTTGGACTTTGCTGCCATGAGTCCGCCTAGAATCTGGCGGAGTGCCAATTTCTTATTTCTCAAAAGCTGTGTTGTTGTATGAGAGCAAAATGTTGTTTGGCTGCATTCCATATGAGGGAGCCCACTATTCCAGGAGAGAGTCTGATCAAATATTCAGGAGGTCTATTGTTAACGTACTTGGCAGTCCATAGTTTGGTCCAGGGCGTGTGAGGGTTCGAGAGCCAATTCCACCACATACGAGCTCCCATGACTTCGTTGCTATGAAGAGGGTTTCTTAGCCCGAGCCCTCCTGCGTCCTTAGGGGTGCAGACTGTGTTCCAATTGACCAGAGCCCATTTCCGTTTTTGGTTAGAGGACCCCCAGAGAAATCGTCATTGCAAATTCTTGATTTGATTAAGAACCCACTTTGGAGTGACAAGCACAGAGAAAAGATATATGGGCATAGATTGCAAAACAGCTTTGATGAGGACAAGTCTGCTGGCTAAGTTGAGAGCTCGGTATGTCCAAGAGAAGAGTCGAGCCTCCAATTTTTCCAAGAGTTGATTCCAAGCAGTGTGTTTAATAGTTGTGTCTATAAGAGGCGCACCTAAATACTTGTCGGGGAGGTGAGCAAGAGAGAAGCCGAGGATGCGGGCTATGCTGGCTTGGATCATCAGAGGAGTGTTGAAGAAGAAGAGTTGGGATTTTGAAACATTGACTGTCATACCCGAGGCTTCAGAGAAAAGGTTCAGAATGTCTTTGAAGGACTGGGCTTCTTGGACAGAGGGGTATCCAAAGAGCATGTTATCATCAACAAATTGTTGATGAGTGGTAGTTGGAGAGTCATGAAGGGAAATACCACGAAGATGCCTAGAGAGGACAGCATGATGAATAAGTTTGATGAGTCCTTCAGACATAAGGACAAAAATGAAGGGGGAGAGAGGGTCACCCTGTCTAATACCTCTGGATGGCACGAAAGGAGCTGAGGGGATGCCATTGACAAGGATGGAGTGAAGTGGCGTTGAGATGAGGCTCATTATCCATCTTATCCACATCTGATCAAATCCGAAAGCTCTGAGTATGTTCTGAATATAACGCCAACATATTTTATCAAAAGCTTTAGATAGATCAATTTTAAGGAGCATACCTGGCTTCTTGGTGCTTTTGAGAGAATGAATAACTTCATGAGTCAGGATGATACCGTCCATGATTTGACGGCCTTCCACATAGCCCGTTTTCTCTGGCGAAATGAGGAGCGGAAGAAGAGGCTTTAATCTGTTGGCTATGACTTTGGAGATGACCTTATAGATCACATTGCATAGAGAAATTGGTCTGTACTTTTCAGGAGCGCTTGGGTGCTCTTCTTTAGGCACCAGAGCTATGAAGGTGGCATTCAGAGAGGGGAGAAGCCAGTTAGACACTCTAGATTCCTCAACCAGCTGCCAGACTTCTGTTTTGATGAGCTCCCAAAAATGATGGAAGAAATTTGAGGTGAAACCATCAGGACCCGGCGCCTTTCCATCCTTAGTTTGGGTCATCACTGTTTGAACTTCTTGGAGGGAGACAGGGTGGAGAAGCATCCTATTGTGCTCTGCAGTGACAATTTTAGGAATTAACTGAGAGATTTTGTCGACGGTTGGCTGCCTGTCTATGGTGCGATCTTCTTGCTGTATGCTTTTAAAGTAGTCCAGGAGAAATTTCTCGATCTCCTCGTGTTGCTCCACTTGTTCTCCTTGCTGATTAGTGATGTGAGGAATTCAATTTTGCATTCTTCTTTGAACTGTTGACCTGTGGAAAAATTTCGTGTTCCGTTCCCCTTCCTTTAACCAGCTGATTCTAGATTTTTGCCTCCACAAGATTTCTTCTTGCTTGCGTCTTTCTTCTAATTGCTTCTGTAGGTCCTGTTCTTGGAAGGCTAAATCATCTGTTCTCCCCTCAACTATGATTTTTTGTTGGGTTTCTTCCATTTTTCTCTCGAGGATCTTTATCTCCTGAAAAATATTCCCAAAGATAGAGGAATTCCAATTCTTGATGATCGCTTTGAGGTGTTTAAGCTTTTGCTGAAATTGATACATCTTCGAGCCAGCGGGAGGGGTGAAGCCACACCAAGCAGAGGTGAACATTTCTTTAAAAGAGGGGTGAGAGAGCCAAAAAGCTTCAAATTTGAAGGGCTTTTTGAACTGAGGACCAATATGTTGCTAATTAAGCAAGATGGGCCAGTGATCTGAGCCTGCCAGTGGGAGTATTGAAGCTGAAAGATCCCCTCCTAAATAGATGGCATTGTCTGATATGAGAAATCAATCCAGCTTTGAGGCGATCTGCTGAGTTCTTGTTCTTTTGTTATTCCAAGTGAAGGTGTCGTTTGAGAAGGGGATGTCAATAAGCCAACTGTTGCTTATGAAGTCTTTGAAATGAGAACTTTCCGGATCTAATCTAGGTCTCCCCCCTGTTTTCTCCTCCATCTTTTTAATCATGTTGAAGTCCCCTGCTACAATCCAAAGGGGATATGTTCTGTGAGAATTTAGGATCTCCATGGTATTCAGGAGCGCTATCTTCCTGGCTTGGTCCTGCGGAAAATAGATGTTTGAGAGGTGCCCATGGATGTTAGATCCAATGGGATGAAAAGTAGCCTGAATAAGATAATGAGCCGCATGAAAGTCTGATAGGGCTATGGACTGAGTGTCCCAAGCTATTGCAAGACCTCCTGAAGAGCCGGAGGCATCCACCGCTACTGAGCTACAGCTAGGCCAAGCTTTAGACAAGATTGAACCTAGTGTTTCACTATTACATTTAGTCTCTTGTAGGAAGAGAATATTTGCTCTTTATTTCTGAATCATATTCTTGATCATTTTTTGCTTCCCTGGGCTATTGAGCCCTCTAATATTCCATGAGATCAACTTCATGGGGAACTGCTTGTCAGGGGTTTAAAAAACCGTGTTAGCTTGGGGTATCGACCTGAGTTCACTAACGCTTCCCCTATGGTGATGGTGCACTTCCAGTCTAGTTTTCGACCCCTTTTTCTGGACTCTTTGGTGACTTTTAGGCTATCCCAGTGGCTGCCCAACTGGATGCCTAGCTTCTTTTTCTGTTGGGCTTTGGATAAAACCTTTTCCAATTTGTCAATTTGCTGGGGGTTGATTTTGTCAAATTCCTACCTCCTGCAAGCATCTTCTAGTCCGAGGATGTCAAGCTCCCCAAGGTCTAGTCCTTCTGAGTCCTCTTCCATGAAGATTATCTGATTGCTGCCAGGATTTTCCTCATTAGAAGCTGAGGGCTTGGTTTTTGGATCGTCAATGTCCATGGTCGAAGGGTGCCAGGTCAAAATCTTGGTTTCAGAGGACGGGACAGATGATGAGTTAACATTTGGAAGCTTCTCATTCTGAGATTGCAGGGGATTAGGGGGTGCATAAGGTTTTGAAGGGTCAGAGGGTTTTAGGTGGGGATCAGAAGCGATATGGGCGGAATAAGAGGCTAGATCCGAGTTGGAGAGAACAGAAAAACTATTGCTGGTGGAGGGAACATTGGAAGAGGGATTAGGTTTCTTACCCGCTGCTGTGGATTTCTTGCTATGTTTCCTGTGCGAGGGCACCTTTGTAAATCCATTAGCTTCAAGGTTGAATTCAGCTTCTTTATTCTGAGCTTGAGTGTTTAGGGGGCAGTCTCTGAACAAATGCCCGTGGGTGTGACACCTACGACATCTGAAAGGAACATGCTCATAATCCAAAGTTTGAATCCATTCAAAGTCATCATGGTATATACTTACTGCATCCAGCAGGGCTTTGTCCAAGTGCATGTAGACACAGATTCGAGCATATGATGTGTATCTGCGAAGATTTGTCTCTTCTGCAATCTTGATAAACTCTCCTAGTCCCTTACCGATTTCTTGGAGTGAGTATTCATCCCAGTATTCAAGCGGCAGTGAATACAGGCAAATCCAGACTGGTGCCCAGTTGAAATTTTCTTTGTCTGGGTTGAATCTTTCCACCTAGTTTCGGAGATATAACCCAGCCGAATTGAAAAAGTATGGCCCTTCATCCATGACCCTGTTTCGATCCTCAATACAGATGAATATCGCCATAAAGAAGCCTTTCGGTCCCAGCTGGAGCGTGACGTGTCCTTTGGGCTTCCACTTGGAAGCAATCCAACCTTGTAGGGCTTTTTCAGTTGGCCAGAAGCCGATAAATTTACCAATAAGGGCATGGTCCCTCATGTATTGAATTCGAGAGTTTATACAGTGGCTGGGCAGGTCGATCTTGGGGCGTTCTGGTGCGATGGGCTTGCAAGTGGAGGACGTGGGAGCAGTTGCATCCTGCTGGGCCTGCGTAGTCGGCGTTTGAGGTGCTTCCGTTTCCTGATTTTTTTCGGCAATATCATTGCTCTGAACAGAGCTGACACGGGTTCCTTCATTGTTTGCAGGGGGGGTTGACCTTCCCCCCCGAGCTTGTGGCCATCTCTGGTTGCCAAGTCCCGTAGGCGGGAAGAGAGAAGGCTGTCGTGGCTGTTCAAACCCGCAAGAGATCTAGGGTTTCTGCAGCGCGAGCCATTTCATCCGAACCTCGGAAGAAATTCGACAAAAAAAAGCCAGGAAAGTACTTCAAGAACATACCCTTGGAGTTATTATCAAACTGACGAAGACCCCCAATTCGTCTAAAGAGTATTGAAAGTTAATGTAAAGATGTTAAAACATAATGGGCTTCGAAAGACACTTCCCCCTCTGTTTTAATGAAACATTTAAGTTCTATCTACCACTACTATCACTCTTTCACCTATAAGAACTCATGAGAAATACATTGTAAATGTTGGTTGGTTGGTTAATTGGATATTGTAAAAACATTGATTGTAAGTTGTTTTACTGAGTTAGATTTCTGTGAGTAGTAGTTGTAAATAGGCTAGGAGATGATTTCTAGATGATATCAAGCTATTGGACAAGGATGTATGTGACTAGTTTTGCTCTTCTAATATGATAAGCATGTTCATTGGATCCTGATCTAAATCAATGATGATGTGTTCTATCTTTTTTATTGTTTCCCTTTGTTATACATCATGTTTCATTTTCTCTGATAATAATCATTAATTTTATCTTAGGATATACTGCTGCATGTACCCTAATGCTTCTTGCACTTTCTTATCTTTATGTTTTCTGCTATTTGTGTATCTAAGAACAAATTCAACATAATTTAACCAGTATAGAAGTTGGTTTGTCCATGCTTACTGATGCATGAATTTAGAGTTTGTTTCTTGGATGTTCTTGTTTGGTTTCAGCTGAAATAATTAGGAATCTAGGAGATTTAGAGTTAGCTCTATCCCACTAGGTTCCTTTTCCAACAGTTAACCTTTCTAAGATCCCTTCGAGTTGAGTGCCAAAAGTAGAGAAAGTTTAAAGTCTTACTCTGATCTTAGGTTTCACTCAGTGTTAAACTTGAAAGTTTTCAATTATCTGAAAGTAGTCAAGAGGACTGTTGGATTGTTGTCTTCAGAGTTAGCCTCATTAGGAGTTTAGATCATAGAGGTTAAGGCATGCCCTGTCCCTAGACTTACTTCGAAGTGGTCACCTTGGAAGGTTTTCCTTGTCATTCCCATTCATTTCCTTATTGTTTCATCCCACACTATCATCTTAAGAGATCCTCTATTTTAGATGACTAGCCCTTTGAAAGCCTTGGATTTTTGAATTGCAAGTAAATCCTTTTATGACCCCATTGCCCAATGGACTTGTGTTCTCTTTGAATTATCTCCCCATTGCCAAAAATCCTTCTCTACTCATTCCCTTACATTAATTCAACCCTTCTTTCATGTTTCCCAACCAAACAAACAAAACAAAACAAAAACCCTTGTACTCCATACCTAGCCTAACACCTTAAATTGAACATCAAAGATATATTTTTCTTTGCTTTTATAGAGAGATCCCTCTCTGGATCCAGGAGGGCTAGATCCTGAGATCCCAAAGTGGTTTGATGTTGTCTTGTCATTTGGTATTTCCAAATATTCCAAATCACAGGAACCACAACATAATGGCGACTCCATTGGGGAATTTGAGTTAAAACACTCCTTGAAACATCTCTAAGAACTCAAAGAAGACCAAATTAGCCTCGGTTTGGTATAGATTGCTGATGGTGGACAACAGCCTGCTTCAAAACATTTTTAAACCTTCCACCTGGCGACTCCACAGTTCCTAAATGACCAAAAGACTCCACTGGTGATCAATAGGCCTGCTGATTATCTCTATTTTCTCAAGACTCCACTGGGAGACCAGTTTCATCACAACATCATCCATACTAAAGGAAACACATAGGATTAAGATTTTTCGTTTAAGGATAATCTGCCTCTTAAATATTGTTATACTTAACATACTGGCTTCAAGAACAATCCACACCAAAGCTTATCCTGATCCAAATCCTCCTGAAATAGTTGACAATCCAGAGAGAATTCTTAGGAAGTCTCCCACATCTAGGGATCCAACTATTGTCAGACCCATTCTTAGGGCTAACTCAGCACCTGAAAACCTTGCAGCTCTATCAGATATTCAAGTTAACTTAGATTTACCAATTAATTTACCAAGAACTAAGTCATTTAGTGGCATAGATCAGACAGACTTTGAGCCTCCAAGTTCACCATTGCATAGTGGTAAAAATAATAGTGACAGAGGAACCCCTCCATCAACACCTCCTGACATCCACGTCATTCATAACTTGGGTCTCTCTCACCCTAATTCTACTCAACAGTCTATGATTGGTCCAAGAATTTCTATCATCCTCATACCTGTTATCCAAGCTACTCCTTTTCTCCCACAAAACACTATCATGGCAGCATGGTATGCTCCCCTAGTGTTGCCACAACCTCTGGCTCCTTTTCCAAATGACTATCAGTCTAAAATTCCCCATTTCACTGGAAAAGAATCTACCACAACTCAACACCATGTAGATAGGATGGAAGATGCTTTTGATTATATGGAAATAGAAGATGAGACCATTAAGAAGAGAATTTTTTCTCAAAGTTTAGGAGGAGAAGTAAAAAAGTGGTTTAAAGGCTTAACTCCTAATAGAATCAATGACCTTCCCTCTTTACATCAAGATTTTATAAACAAATGGGAAATCAAAAGCAACCCTCTACAAATATTAGCAGAGTATAAAGGTCTTAAAAGAAACCAGGGGGAGAGTGCTCATGATTATTCCACCAGGTTTAATAGTGTCTACAATGCTCTTCCACCCCACATGAAACCTCCCCAAGGAATGGCCTTAGTGAAATACCCTGAAGGTTTCAATTCTGACGTGGCCTATCAACTAAGGGAGAGAGACTATGCAACTCTAGAAGATATGCAGAAGGGAGCTGTGAGTGTAGAGGCAAACTTAATTGAAAAAAGAGCTAGGACGAGGGCTGAAAAGAAGGTAACATATAGGGAAGACACCACAGTTTCTACATCTGATCCCAAATATGATGATCTAGCCAAAAACATGAATAGGATAGAAAGAATGATGGAGAAAATGGTTGTCCAAGTCAGTAATCAGAATAGAAATCAGTCTCAAAACCATAACCAAAACTTTAGGAGAAACACTCATTCCAATAAACAAAGGGATTCTGACCAACAAACCATACCTCCATTCCAAGAGAATTTCCTTGATGAAGATGAGGGAATAATAGACAAGTCAGAGGGAACTATCATAAACATGGTGGGAGTAGATAACCAAGATCACAACTTTCTCACAAAAGATAACCAAACCTCATACACACATTGGGATGAGGAAGGGTTAGAATCCGAAGACTATAGGTTAGGATTCGAGAATGCCATCATGCAAGTTTAAGAACAATATGATCTCAGAAGAAAAAATAACATAGATACTCCCAAACCAAAAACCTCTGAAATCACTATTAAGAGAAGACCTAAAAAGACTCTTAAAGGGATTGTTGAAAGCAACAAAATAGCAGCTAAGAGTTCTGGAAAAAACAAGGACAAATACATCCAAACCATCAATAAACCAAGTCAAGAAACCAGCAACACTAGCATTGCAGCTAATGCTCCTCAAAGAACAGCTTCAACCAATGTACATAGTGAGAACCAGCAAGCTGACCTTGCCAATAAAATGGTGACCAACAAAATAGAATTGAACCTTTCAAAGAGTCAGTCTCTTTTCGATTTGGAAAGTGAGATTGCCAAAATCAAAAAAAAATTCCCTCTCATTGAGTTGGCCACCCAAGATGCATATAAATGTCAAATATTGAAAGCTTTAAACTTAGGAGAAAACAGTGACTTTGTCAACTTAAATGATGATCAACCAGCTCTCTTGTTTGGCCCAAAAATTGAAGGAAAATTCCAGGTAGGAGTAGTACCTCCTTTCTATATCAGTCTGAATATCTATGACAAAATCCTACGTAATGTTATGCATGATTCAGGGGCTTCACATAACCTCATGCCAAAAGTGATCATGGAAAAATTAGGCCTAGAGATAACCAGACCATATAAGGATTTATATTCTTTTGACTCTAGCAGATTGAAGTGTTTGGGCCTAATCAAAGATCTCTATGTGAATTTGACCCAAATCCCAGCCAAATGCATGGTAATGGATGTTGTAGTGGCTGATGTACCTCCTAAGTACGGCATGTTGCTGTCAAGATCATGGGGTGCCAAAATACAGGGTACAATGCAAATGGACATGAAATATGCCACTATCCCTATTTTCAGCCAGCTTAGGAGACTATATAGGGAATCACACATGAAATTTATGGTTAGTAGTCCAGAGAAACTAGAAAATTCCCCTCTTTACTCTGTCCATACAGAACTAGACTCTTTTATCCTTTACAATGATGAGTTTACAAATGAGCAAGAGCTAGAGAACAAAAATTCAAATAACAGAGTAGAGGCCACAAATCTTAACATAATGGCAGCTCTGAATACAAAGGAAAACAAGAGAGAAACATTTGAACAATCTGCTGAATTGGAAAATCAGAACCAAGACTGTAGAGAGTAGATTACCCATCAGCCTGCTAATCTCAAGAAACAAGAATACAGTAAGGAGGAAATTAATAACAAATTTGCAAACAATTATTTATGGAGCATGAGCTTTGATGGGTCTTGCACTAGAAGGAGTACAGGAGCTGGGGTATGGTTGCATAGTAATAAAAATAATTATACTGAGAGTCATGCCTTCAAGCTAAATTTCAAATGTACAAACAACATAGAAAAATATGAAGCTCTCCTCTTAGGGCTGCATCTGTTGAAAAAACTAGGAGCTAGGAGGATAGTTTTTCATGGAGACTCAGAACTGATCATCAAACAGATAAACAGAGAGTACACTGCCAAACATCCTAGATTAAGGGCATATAGAAATGATGCCATGGATCTTTTGAAAAAATTTGTAGAATATGAGCTTGTCTTTGTCCCTAGAAGTCAAAACATACTTGCAAATGGATTGGCCTGTGCTGCTAGTTCATATCAGAGACCACTTAGTGACAAACAGATCATTGTCCAAACAAAATACAGACCAGCAGTACTAGATAATGAAAAATATTGGCAGGTCTTTGAGGGTTACAAACAGATAGATGATTTCCTACTCTGCAGGAATGAGTTTGAATTTCCATATCCAAACTCCAATTCCGATGAAAGCAGTTTAGATAAAGAACCCCCAGATGAAGAAAAACCATTCCCTGCTGCAGAAATAAACATCCTGACCAGAGAATTTGAAACCCAAACAGAAGAATACATGAACACAGATAAAGAAGACATAGAGGTACTGCAGTCCAAAGACAAAAACATACCCAGAGGACTAGCACCCCTTGAGGACCTCTTTGATTTCAATGATGTGGCAAAGAAGCCCACTATAGAACCCACTGAATCTGATGTTGAAGAATGCAATATAGGCAGCAAAGACAAGCCTAAAATGATCAAATTATCTAAAACATTGCCAGCTCACATCAAACAGAAATACATTGATTTATTTAAAGAATTTATTGATGTTTTTTCTTGGAGCTATGAAGATTTGAAATCCTATGATACAGAGATCATCCAGCATAAGATTCCATTGAAAGAAAACCAGAAACCGTTTAGGAAAAAGCTGCGTAGAATAAACCCTGTATAGTTACCCCTAGTAGAAAAAGAAATTAAGAAAATGTATGAGGCTGGAATCATAGTCCCTGTGAGGTTTTCATATTGGGTATCTAACCTTGTTGCTGTAAGGAAAAATATAGGGGAAATAAGGTTGTGCATTTATTTTAGAAACTTAAATAGAGCCTCCTTAAAAGACAATTACCCTTTACCCAAAATGGAACACATCCTATAGAGGGTAGTAGGATCTAGGAGGATTTCTCTGTTCGATGGCTTTTCAGGGTATAACCAGGTCTTAGTACTCCCAGAAGATCAACTTAAAACAACCTTCACAACTCCTTGGGGTGCTTTCATGTATGTGAAAATGCCTTTTGAATTAATGAATGCTGGTGCCACCTTCCAAAGAGCCATGGACATTGCATTCTCAGAGGAAATAGGGCACTTCATTGTAATTTATCTTGATGACATCACAATTTATTCCAAAACTAATGAAGAAAAACTTAAACATTTGAGAAAAGTCTTTGAGAAGTGCAGAAGGTTTGGGCTATCTTTAAATCCCAAAAAGACAGTGTTTGGTCTCCAAGAAGGTAAACTTCTTGGTCATATCATATCAGAAAAGGGGATTAAAATAGACCCAAAAAGAGTTGAGGGAATATTGCAGATTAGCCACCTAAGAAACATCAAGGAATTACAGTCCTTTATTGGGAAGATTAATTTCTTGAGGAGGTTTATACCCAACCTAGAAGAACTCCTTAGAAACATGACAAATATGCTTAAAAAAGAAGTAGGAGTTAAATGAACTCTAGAAGCCAAAAATTCTTTTGAATTGGTAAAACATGCACTCACCCGAGCACCAGTTCTCATCAGCCCAGATTTTACTAAAGATTTCCTTATATTCTCATTTGCATCAGAACACATTGTGGTTGCGGTCCTATTGGAGAAAAATTCAGAGGGACAAGAGCAGCCAATTGCATTTTTCAGCAAGGCATTAAGAGATGCACCTCTGAAATATAATATCATGGAAAAATAGGCCTATGCTTTGGTAAAGGCCTTGAAGGATTTCAGAGTTTATATCTTACATTCTCATATTATTTCTTTTGTGCCTAATATAGTGGTGAAGGACATTTTGTCACAAGATCCAGATGGCAAAAGAGGCAAGTGGATTGCTGTGATACTAGAGTATGATTTGGATATCAAACCCACTAAACTCATCAAGGGTCAAGGCTTAGCACAATTAATGGTTGAATCTAACTTACAAGCCCTTGACATAAATATGGTCATGCTTTGGATGAACATGAAGGATTACCAGCACCCAATGTTGAAGAACAATTCCAAAACTCACCTTGGTATGCTGATATTTTGTATGTGCTTACCAATCCCAATGCCCCTCCTGATTTATCTAAGACAAAGGAAATATTTTTAAAGTTGAAAGCTAGAAATTATTGCATTTTAAATGAATTTTTATATTGGAAAAATGCCAATGGTTTATTGCTTAAATGTTTGCCTGAAGTTGATGCAGATAGGATCAAGCATGAGTTTCATGAAGGAGAGTGTAGATGCCATCTCTACTAGAAAACCACTGCCAATAAAATCCTTAGAGCTGGCTATTACTAGCCCACCCTCTTCAAAGATGTCCACAAAATGATAGTTGCCTACCACAAGTGCCAAATATTTGAGGGAAAAAGAAAACTCCTTCCTTTACCTTTGCAACCAATCACTGTTGAAGCTCCTTTTCAACAGTGGGGCCTAGACTTCATAGGGGAAATCCATCCTGCTTCATCTGCCCAACATAGATGGATACTCACAGCCACTGACTATTTCACCAAATGGATAAAGCCATCCCTTCTAGGAATGCCATAGACTCAGTTATCATAAAATTCCTTGAAGACCATATCCTATCTAGATTTGGTTGCCCTAGGAAAATTATCACTAACAATGCTGCTGCATTTGGTTCCAAAAATGTGATTTATTTTTGCCATAGGTATCAGATTGCACTTGGTCATTTTACTGCTTATTATCCTCAAGGTAATGGGCTAGAAGATTCATAAAATAAGAGTTTGGTGACCATCATCAAGAACCTGCTGGAAGAAAATAAAAAATCATGGCATAACAAGTTGGTGCATGCTCTATGGGCAGACAAATTGACAACAAAGAAATCCATTGGAATGTCTCCCTATCAGCTAGTTTATGGAGCAGATGCAGTATTCCCTACCAGTTTGGGAGTACCAGTGATAAAATTGGTCCAAGAAATACAGTCAGAAGAAGATAGTATGGTAAGGAGGATCAATTAGACCATACATCTCCAGCAAACAAGGGAAGAAGTCTACAACAGAGCTCAGAAAGTGCAAGAGAACATAAAAAAATTGTTTGATAAGAGGACAAAGGCCTGTGATTTCAAAATTGGGGACAAGGTACTCAAATCAGACTCTGGGAGAGAGGAGAAGGGTAAGCATGGCAAGTTTGACAGTTTATGGCAAGGCCCTTACATCATTCAATCTGCTATTGGTCCCAATGCATTCTTTCTGCAAGAATTGGATGGTACAGATCTATTTGGGGGTCTTGTCAATGGTAGGATGCTCAAGCATTATTTCTGCTAAAGCTGAGTTTAAAGTTTTCACCTCCATTGTAAATACCATTGCTTTGTTTTGTTTGGAAAAGGAAAAAAATATAAATAAATAAATAAATAAATAAATATATATATATATATATATATATATATATATAAGAAGAAAGGTTCAGACAAGCTCAAATCTTGAACCTATGAAGTTCCAAAAGAATGGCTCAAATTAGATCAAAACCTGAGCCAGGGAAAGTGAAAGGTTGGTTCTAACATGCTCAAAACTTGAACCAGCAAATAAAAGGAAGAAGGAACAACTCTAACAAGATCAAAACTAGAGCTAGAATGAAGAAAGAAAGGTGACTCTTAAAGCTCAAAATATGAGTCACAAGAAGAAGGAAGGATGCTCTTAATTCTCAGAATTTCAAGCCTTCACAATTTTGTTTCAATTTTCTGCAAATTTCAGTTCATGTGCAGCTTGTCTTTATGCCATGGACCCACAACAAATCAGACAGTCTAATCCTGGTTTGTCTGTATTTAAATTTCTGTTTTAGAATGTAGAGAATGAAAATCTGTCAGACAGTTTAATCCTGGAAGATATTAGTTTAGGTAGAGAAGCTATGAGTCCAACTGTTTAATCTGGTCTCATGGAGGAACAAGGGTAGAATTAGATTAGTTTTTCTGCTTTTAATAAAAAATAATGATGAAGAAGGTCTGCAAGTCTAAATGCACCTTGAAGAAAAATGTTAGGACAGTAGGATGGGTAGGTAGATTGTTTGGGGAAGTATTGCTGTTGATATATTGCTTTTCACTTATGTAACAACTGATCAAAGAAGAAAAAGATAGTCAAGTACCAGGCATCTGGATTACTTCCAAAGATTATTTCTGAGATTCTTGACATCTTCAAGAAGATTCCATCCCCATATGGAGCCACTAATAGCCACCTATAATATTTTGTCAAAGCAAATAGGTGGCTAAATATGTTTCTGAGCCTTCAAGAGAAACATTTCCTTTGTAAATCTATCATTCTTGAAGCCTCCATGTGTCTTCTATCCTTTAAAGAATCTTCACTGTTGTTTCCATTAATGAACCCTGCTGTTTATGAAAGAAATTGTTTTCAAAGGCATCCATCTTCCCCATTTTCCCTCATTCATACTTCATTTTCCTTCATTCCCTTCATAAATTCCCTTTGATAAGGTTTAAAACCTCTTTTTTAATCTTATCGGAACCCTCAAAACCCTTCAAAAACCTTTATTTTGGCCTAAAAACCTTCATTTTTCTATAAAGGCCTTAAGCCCCTTTCGGCCTTAAGCCCCAACCCCTTTTCCGCATATGACCCGCGCTATGACTGGGCGAGAAGCGCTCATCATATCGCAAATATTCATCACATCGCAAACATATTTTACTTGTTTTACATGGTTATTTGCCTCCCGCCGATGCGATCTCGCAATCAATTCTCCACCATTGATCTGATCTGCTATGCCCAGATCTAATGGCCCATATTTCTCCCCATTCCAAAACCCGCCATTCCTCATTTTTCTTCATCGTTAAATCTCCCCCGTCGATCTAGTTTTCAGGTCAACGACTCTCGCTCCATCACAAATCGGCAATCGCATTTTTCCCTTTTGTCTTTTCCTTTCCCTCTTCCGATTTAGATCCCCTGATTTTATCTCAGCCGTCGAATCCACAAGAACCGACGGCTAAGATTCAATCGTGCCCTGCTCATGAGCCCATCACCTGCGCCCGCCGATTTGATCTGGACCGTTGAATCCACAAGAACCAATGGCCAGGATTCAATCGCGCTTCGCTCGTAGTCCCCCGTCATCGCATCCACCGATTTGATTTGGACCGTTGAATCCACAAGAACCAACGACCAGGATCTCATCTCGCTCCGCTCATAGGCCCTTCGTCATTACACCCTCCGATTAATCCCCACCATTGATCTCCCCTCTAATCCGATGGCCAGCACTTAATCGCACATCGCAAACTCAAAGGCTGGGTGCTTTGGCCTCTTTCCTTTTCTCTGATGTGATTTAATCCCAGCCGTTCATTTCGCTAGATCCGACAGTTCGTGCTTCATCGCATCGTGCTCGTCCCTCACGCAATCCTTCATCATCCCGACCTCCGATTAAATCTCCACTGTTGATCAAGTTTGATCAGACGGTCCACATTACTTCCACTCTTCAAACCCCACCCTTCTCATTCTCTCCCATCGACATATCTCGACTGTCAATCCTCACAATTTGACGCCTCGCATTGACCTCGGCAATGGACCCCGCCTCCTTTCACCCGTGCATCTAACCTTATGTTGCATTTCACCCGCACCGTCAGATCTTCCGCCCATCATCCAACGGCTGAAAATGCATATCGCATAATTTCTGCACCCGAGAGTTAACATTTCAAAATTATGCGAAATGGGCGGTTTTAGAAATCCACGTGGCGATCAGTGTATGGAATCGCGTTTTTTTCGGCATTTCCGCTTTCCCCCCTTTTGTTGCATGAATACCACTCTGGTTTTCTTCCTTACCGCCTTCGCAACGTCATTTCCATTGTTAATCGCAGCTGTTGATCTATGAATCAGACGACTCTTATCATATCACAACCTCGTTCACTTGCATTTTAAATTTTCTTCCAAATGACTCCATCGAGCGATCTCCGCCATTGATTTGTTCTAATCTAACGGCCCTGATCTAATCTTGCCTCCATCCATTTTTCATCCATCTAACCTTCTAAATGAATTCATTGACATATCTCCGTCGTCGATTATTCTAATCCGACAGTCCACGTTCATCCTCACACCAGACTCCCATCAGACCTGTTTTTCTCCTTCCACCATGATTTTCATCACATTTTTCGCTGCATCCACCGTTTTCCACCACTGCTCCTCCATCCCCACGAACCTCTGAAGCAATCCTCCCTCACTCCCCCTAGTTTTTATAACATGTTTCTCGTTTTTTTCAGGTTTCAAAGGTGGTGAATTCACACTGTTTTCACAGTCACGACCCTGGCACAGAAAGACTATCACAAAGCCAAGATTGCAGAGGAAGAAATCTCTAAAAATGTTTAAAGGCATAATATTGAAGATTAAGAATCCTAATCCACGGTCAGCAAATATTAAATACAAATCATTTATCACAGTATCGCAGAGGGTATATCAACAGGACATTCCTTTTACTGAAGAAAGGACCAAATCACTACTACCCATTCCCTATTTTTCATCAAGCTCCAGAGTAGTTACTATTCTAACAAGGAGTCCTAAAAACTGTCAGTGCATTAGTTACAAAGCATGGAAGACCTAAAAGAAAAATCTTCACATTTCTTGTCTCAGAGTACAAATAGAGTACTATAGCCAGGAAATTACTTCAAGAACATACCCTTGGAGTTATTATCAAACTGACGAAGACCCCCAATTTGTCTAAAGAGTACTGAAAGTTAATGTAAACATGTTAAAATAGAATGGGCTTCGAAAGACATTTCTCCCTCTATTTTAATGAAACATTTAAGTTCTATCTACCACTACTATCACTCTTTCACCTATAAGAACTCATGAGAAATGCGTTGTAAATGTTGGTTGGTTGGATATTGTAAAAACACTGATTGTAAGCTGTTTTACTGAGTTAGAGTTTTGTGAGTAGTAGTTGTAAATAGGCTAGGAGATGATTTTTGGATGATAACAAGCTATTGGACAAGGATGTATGTGATTGGTTTTTCTCTTCTAATATGACAAGCATGTTCATTGGATCCTGATCTAAATCAGTGGTGTTGTGTTCTATCTTTGTTATTGTTTTCCCTCTGTTATACATCATGTTTCATTTTCTCTGATAAGAATTAGTAATTTTAGTTTAGGATATACTGCTGCAATTACCCTAATCCTTCCTGCACTTTCTCATCTTTATGTTTTCTGCTATTTATGTATCTAAGAACAAATTCAACATAATTTAACTAGTATAGAAGTTGGTTTTTCCATGCTTACTGATGCATGAATTTAGAGTTTGTTTCTTGGATGTTATTGTTTGGTTTCAGCTGAAAGAATTAGGAAACTGGGAGATTTAGAGTTAGCCCTGTCCCAATAGGTTCCTTTTCCAACAGTTAGCCTTTCTAAGATCCCTTCGAGTTGAGTGCCAAATGCAGAGAAAGTTTAAAGTCTTACTCTGATCTTAGGTTTCACTCAGTGTTAAACTTGAAAGTTTTCTATTATCTGAAAGTATTCAGGAGGACTGTTGGATTGTTGTCTTCAGAGTTAGCCTCATTAGGAGTTTAGATCATAGAGGTTAAGGCATGCCCTGTCCCTAGACTTACTCCGAAGTGGTCACCTTGGAAGGTTTTCCTTGTCATTCCCATTCATTTCCTTATTGTTTCATCCCACACTATCATCTTAAGAGATCCTCTATTTTAGATGACTAGCCCTTTGAAAGCCTTGGATTTTTGAATTGAAAGTAAACCCTTTATGACCCCATTTCCCAATGGACTTGTGTTCTCTTTGAATTATCTCCCCATTGCCAAAAATCCTTCTCTACTCATTCCCTTACATTCATTTAACCCTTCTTTCATGTTTCCCAACCAAACAAAACAAAAGCCCTTGTACTCCATACCTAGCCTAACACCTTAAATTGAACACTAAAGATATATTATTCTTTGCTTTTATAGAGAGATCCCTCTCTAGATCCAGGAGGGATAGATCCTGAGATCCCAAAGTGGTTTGATGTTGTCTTGTCATTTGGTATTGCAAAATCTTCCAAATCACAGGAACCACAACAGAATCAAAGATGAATTCTTGAATATTATGCAGAGTTGAACCAATTTTTTCAAATCCACTTTCAAAGCTAAAGGTAAGAATACAAATATCTGCTAGTGCATACCAGTTGCTAGTGGCTCTGCACAGCTTGGTTTCCAAGTACCATTCAATTGGCACCTTTCCCAACATATGAATAAACATATGAACCCATTCAGGCCTTAGTTCTACACCCCATACCTGATTCCACTTGGCCAGGTGTCTGCGCAGATCTTCTTTTCCGGAATATAAATCCTCCTCTTTAATTACTGGGCATTCAAATCATAGCCGCATCATGATCTTCACACATTCATCCCAATATCCCATATTCTCCTTATGTGTTTCACACCATCTTTTTGGATTAGCATGCAAGCCAAGATCCAAAGCATGGAACCTCTATTCTGCCGGCATAGTCCTTTCCAGTTCCCCAGGAACGTGTGTAAATTAGTTGAGCCATCATAGTGTGGGAATTCACGTACCTCAGATGTTATCCAACACAGAGTATGGGTCACACAGTTACAGCGCAACACATACACCTCATGCAAGCGATTCTTCCATTTCTCTATTTTTTCATTAGAGTCTGAAAAACAAGAACTATCCTTTTGCCACTTAAGTTTCTCATTGAACGTTGTATTAATCCAGTCTTCTGCATGCAAAGTTAGCTTATAGATTTTATCAATCTCATCCTCAGCGCGTAATGGTTTAGTATACCTTTGACCTTCTATAGGATCCATAGGAATGATGACCCTAACTCCATTGTTCTCAAATTCCATTCTCCTTTTCTTCAAATTAATAACACAATCCATGTCCATGGCCCAATCCAATCCTAGCAGTGCAGGATAGGGATCAGTATCATCTACAATTTGTATGACCTTAAAGTCTGCCAACACCTTAAAACCTTCTATATTAACCACAACTTTTGACAATCTCCCTAAAGGAATGATATTCTGCTGGTTAGCCATGCATAGTTGGATAGTGGACCATTCCACCGTTGGTTCTCCCATGTGTTGCCAAGTTTGTTTGGGTAGAACATTAAAATCTGATCCCAAATCTAGAATGACTTGGTCCATTTCATAAGCACCGATCTACGCAGTCAGACGCATTTCTCTACCCATTCTCTTCTTGTTCTTCTAGATTTTGTTGACTGCTCGTTGTTCTACCAAGGGCTATTCTTTTTCTGCGCAATTATCTTTTAATTCCTGCAAATTTTCAACAACCTTTTTATTGCGCAACAACTTTATACATGCTTCTAAAAATTTCTTAATCTATTCTTCTCCTCCAGCTCCCTTCATTTTTCTACCACTTGTTGAAGTATCTCCTTCCATGAATTCTTTCCTTGCTTCAATAAAGGTTTATTTTGTGCACTAAAGATTAAGGCCTTCTTTGCTTTCAAGTGCTTTTCGGATCCATACATCAGTGGCAGGTTGCTTCCCTTTATCTTCATTGGTAGCTACACCACTCCTAGTAACTACATTCACACTAGGATCTTCCTCTCGAGTCTTAGCACGAACCATTTGCAGATTTTGTGTTGGGGTCTTATTTTCCTGCATTTTAGCAATCAAGACAGGACAATATTCTATAACATGATCAAATTGCCTACAATACCTATAGGATTGTCATGCTTGATTCAGACAATCACGCGCATAATGGCCAACATCACCACAGTTATAACAAATCACTCGTCCTCTTCCTCTACCAGCTGATCCACCTCCTTGGCCTCTTCCTTTGGCTTGGAATATTTTGTGCCCAGAAGGGGATGTTGGAAATGTAGGTTCAACCTGCATTCTATAGATCTCAGCTTTATCCAACATCATATCATGGGTTCGACAATGTTTCTCATCATGCCCTAATGACAAACAAAACTTGAAAAATAGCTGTTGTAAGTTAGGCTGATATTTTCTAACCCTGGGGCAAGAATCTATATCATGTAGTCCAAAAATTTGACATATATTACACCATACATGTCTCTTCAATGGACTATAACCTCTAACATTCATATAGTTGTTGAAAATAGGACACTGGTCTTTATGATGCCCAAAAGCTTTGCACTTTGTACACCGGACCTCTGCACATACATCCTTGCCTTTGTCCTTGCACAAATTTTTAATTTCCAGATGCATAGCTTCCAGCTGACTCTGAATCTGTTGAGTTCCCAGCGCAATAGGTGTTGGGGTAGCTTCTAGTTTCATTGCAACTTCTACAGCTTCAACTTGTGTAGAATTTTTTTGCTAACCTAATAGCTGGCGCAAATGCGGGAGCAACATAGAAATGAACCGTTCTTTATGATGACTATGATCAATCACAAATCCACCATCTCTGATGGTGCGCTTAAATATTTGATTAGCCTCCCATACAAATTCATTAGGTTCTTGACGAATATCCTTCATCTCTGTCACTAGCGGCGCATATGACTTAGGTTTCCTAAAATTCTCTTTTAGGGCTGCTTTAAATGCTTCCAAGGTAGCATTAGGGCTTTCTTGCGCATACCTAATGTACCAGTCTAGTGCGCGATCTTGAAATGCAGTAGCCAATGTCAAAATTTGAAACAAGAAATAGTGAAATTGGCATCCATAAACAACATCCAGAAAATGGCTACCATGGAGGCTTTTGATTTAATTATTTTCTATTTAAATTAGAAGAAATGTGTGTCAAATTTATTTATCCCTTAAATAAATTGGACAATAAATTGTAATCTTATCTCATAATCACTTGTAATAGTTATTGAGTGTGATAGACTCAGTTAACTCATGAAATTCGAGTTGAGGGTGGTTGGTGAGACATGTAGGGTGATTCTATTTGTTTTAGAGTCCAAGTTTCAATTAGTGTATTAGTTTAATGCATGAGAAATCAGTTAACTCAATTAAGTGAGTTAAAGTCAGTCTAACTAGTTGTAATTGATTGTTGCACTAGTGAGAGGTCAAGTTAATTAAATTAGATTTAATTCACATGTAGTGATTTTTCAAGTGACTGATGATTTACTGTTAATAGTTGCATGCATGTTAGTTCTCATGAAGACCTAGTTGAGACAAAGGTTAAAGGGAAGTTGACTATCAGTTTTATTTTTAGCAAATTGCCCGGATGCATTTAAAACACCACAGGATTTCCCATGATACTGGTGCAGTCAAGGAAGGCTGAAATTCCTAAAGAATAGGGATTGCACTCCACAGGGATTGTGTGAGCAAGGAAGGCTGAAGACAGGCTGAGAATTGGCTAAGTGTTAGCCCGATTTTGTTTGGATCAATGTGAGATGATTAGCAGATTGCAGGAGAATCTTGTGAGAAGAGTGCATCGTAATTGTTTCATGATTCCTTGGTTCATTCTAAAATATAGATAGAGGGGTTTTGAGCAGTAAGCTTTCCCCAGGAAAATATCTTTGTTGTGGTTTGATTTTCTTCTTTCTTTACTTTTTGTGATGGGCGTTTGTGTTATTTTCCGCAATTGAGTTGTAGAAGGATTCAATGCCTAGCTTTAGTACATTGCTTGATTGGATTGAATCCATTGATATACATATGTTTCTATAATTTCTATAGCCAGTTGTGATTTTCTAATATCAATATTGTTCACTTGTTGAGCCTGCCATACAACCTCAGTTACAAACTAAAGTTATCAGTGTCATCATTTCCAATGCCTCTGAAATTAGGTAACTTCATGGATGCAACCATGTCTACTTCAGGAGGGGGTGGAGGTGGAGGTGGAGATGGACTGCGTAGTGGAGTAGGTGGTCGACAATGTGAGCTCAGAAGTGGAGTGGATGAAGTGGGAAACATATTCAAGGGCTTCTGATATGACGATCTTTCTTCTTCAGAGTCAGTTTTTGGTTCAGGTTCACTATCAGATCTAGGCTTCATAGGGCTATAAAGGAATTTTTAAGAGTCATCCCAGTAATTATTCCACTGCACATAACTGAACCTCTTTGATGCATTCAAGCAACATGTTCACACAAAAAACCTTGTTCACACAATAGCATTTCCAGTAATAATTTCAATGAGAGAAAAAACTCACCTCTAGGGCCTTTGAAGAACCTTCTTTTTGCTTCAGAATATGACACAAATTGGTCAACAACAAATTCAGTCACAAATTTTCCCAGAAGGTGATCGATCTAATGATTCTTTGCGCGAGTGATCTTATTATCAAATTTATCTACTTTCTGGATCAATTTAGGAGTCCACTCGATGACTACGTCGTCTTTTATGCAGTGATGGAACTCAACCAAGCACGATGACCACTCCTGCAGTTCGTGCACAAAGGAATAAAAGAAAATTTCATACACTTTGGTATAAATATACTTTCGTACCCACTATTCATTAGACAATTTAGTGCTTTTATTCTCTTGCAACACAAATTCAAGAATCTTTCTATCCTACTAGTCTTGTGATTCGTTGCATGATATGGATAAACCAACAAACCTTCCAACTACTGGCCCTTTCAGAAATGATCTGCTAGTGCAGACCAAAGTCTTACCCGAAGCAGTATGGGGGGGTGCTGGAACCAAGTTTCTACACCCTAAGAGAGAATTTAATGAAGTGGTCCTTGGAGAAACCTGATTGAACTTATACAGATGTGCACAATATCTATAACATAAACACAAAATAATATCATAGAAGTAGGGTCTACTTCAGCGCGGACAACCAATCAGAACGAGATCTCGATCTAATCAATGTAATACTTAACATATGTCATACTCATGCATAAACATATCAATTAGCTTTGCGTATTCATCAATAAGTAACCAGTTAGTGTGATCACATCAAAGCATAAACAGTAAGCATAAACATCAAATATACACATAACACAAATAATTCGCCAAAACTATTCCTTCTATTAATTCTTCAAATCTGCCAATACATCAAATTTCCTTCAAAAACCATTACAAAACCCTTACAATCCCTTCCACGCACACATCTAGTGGAGCCCGCACACAGTCAGGAATAGGTCTATGCGCAAACAACTACCAAGAGCCTTTTACCCAACCCAAAACCCTTACATACACAACTATTATCATAACATCAATATCACATATCACTTGTATCACCCCTTAGCTTAGACAAACTCTATCTATTTATAATACACCTAACACGTAGATACTATGGTCTCAAACCATGGTTTGAGGCCCACAATTTGCATTTAAGCTTAATTATATCCAAAATTGGGGCAAAAATCCCTTTGGTTACATCTATGTAGTTTGCACATGAAAACATACAAAAAAAAATCTTTTGGAACTTGTGCCTCAGGGGACCCTGCTCCAAAAACATACCTCGTCAAAGCGCTCATACAATCCGAAGAAACACAAGAAATACTACAAAGAAGTAGTGGAAACGTTCATCAAGTTAAACCTGAGTAAATATTCACAAGAAATACAACCAACGAATGTGAAAGAGAAGGGCCCAGAACCATCACAACCCATAGAATAATGGTTCAAATTGTTCCTACACATTGTGAATGATGAACTAATGCTTGGAAAGTTGCAGGAGACTCGGAAGTTAGCGATCAAGGAGGGGACATATCAAAATGGCACAATATTTGCCAATTTACCAGATATACATTCAAGAAGGATTCAGAGGAATAAAAGACGAACATGGAATGAGTTTAGTATTGATGCCTAGATTGCAGGATTCCAGATAAAGGATACCATGTTAGATTTAGGCTTAGATGCCAATATTCTAACAAGAAAGATGTGGGAAGCCTTAGGTAGACCAAAACTAGAATTCTCACCAATTCAACTATGCATGGAAAACCAATATTGCATCCTTCCAGTTGGGATATTAGAGGATGTAGAGGTTGAAATTATAGGGGTAAAGACTTATGAAAATTTTGAAGTAACAGATATAATGGGAGACAAGGATCCCTATCCAACACTTCTTGGGATAGATTGGGAATTCAAAAAATATGCAGTGATTGATTTGAAAAAAGAGCTAATGATTTTTGAAGTAGAAGGGGTTAGATTAATCCAACCCCTATATCATTATCAAGGGCAAAGATTCACAAAACCAATAGATGATAGGGAAGATCTAGGGATATTAGACCAGTTGTACCAACTGACATCAAGGAAGAGGGAATATAAAATCAACCCAACAATAGAAGGTTCAATTAGCTAGCGCAACATTCAAAGACTAGAGGTTGGATCAGAAGATGTGTGGGATGATTGGAAGGAATGGGGATATGAGGTCAACAATCGACATTGCGCAATAGTCGAAGGAGTCAACTGAATCGACATGGAGGTAAGAGGATATCCCAGTTTTAATGGTATGGACTCAATCAATAACTTTATTAATAAGGTTGATGCCATTGTTCTCGAGGAACATAAGGTGCCACTAATGAATGTTTCCTTACAAGCAACATAATCCACGTGGTGGGGAGTGCATCACAACAATCTCAGAGAATGGGATGAAATTTCAACAACATTGAGAGTCAGATTTCGACAGTCTGGAGGTTGGCAACCATTTCTGAAGTACATAGGTAGTTCAGATCCTCATCAGAACGTAAGGGATTGTGAGACTGATGAAAGAGAGAATGTTTCCAAAATTAATTATGGGTGCATGAATTTGTGCATACATTAGGAACCTTCCCCAAAGCATGGTATGTTAAAGAATAAGTGCAGAGACAAACTGGATATTGGGATTGTTTAGAAAGTCAATTTGTTAGTGGTTTTTCTTTTGAAGACACCACTAAAAGGATTACATATTCTTTGCAAGTTGTTAAGAGAATTATACTTACAACCAGGAATTTAATAGAAGGAAACATAGACCAGGCTACTCTGAAACACGTATATGAGTCAACTTACAATGAAGCGGTAGATTGCGGGAAAGTAGATAAAGAACTAGATGAAGATAATTTAGAAGACTTGATGCATCTATATTTCAATGAAACGGAAGGGGAACGAGGGGTTAGAGATGGACCTGCAATTGAAGGACCTCACCTATTTCCACTAAAGGTGAAGAAACTCAACATAGGAAGTAAAGAAAATCCAAAGCTATCCTCAATTGGGGACTATTGGGACATGCAAACCACTAAGGAAATATTTGATCTCCTAAAGGAATATGAGGACGTATTTCCCTCGTATATTGTGGAATTAAAAGGAATCAAAAGGGATTTGGGATAAATGAAGATCATGCTCAGACCAGACACAACACCAGTAAAGAACCAACCCTATAGACTAAATCCAAGAGTGAAGAAGAAAGTGAAGAATGATATAGATAAAATTTTTGACGCGGGACTAATATTACCTGTTGATGAAACTAAATGGGTTAGCCCAATTGTGATGCAGAACAAGAAGGATGCAACAAATATCAGGGTCTGTGTGGATTACAACAGTTTAAATAATGCTTGTGTTCATGACCCCTTCCATACACCTTTTAGTGATGAATTTCTATATAATGTGGCAGGAAATGAAGCTTACTCGTTCATGGATGGATTTTCAAGCTACCATCGGGTTAGAATTGCAAAAGAAGATAAGAAGAAGACTAATTTTACCACAAAATGGGGTTCATACGCATACCGTGTCATGCCTTTTGGGCTCAAGAATGCACCAATAGTATTCTCACGGATTGTGACAGCTGCATTCAGGGATTATATACACAGATTTCTTGAAGTCTACATGGATGATTGGAATTTTTATATTCTACTGAAGAGACACTTTAGCTTGCTACGAGTCATGTTCGATCAGTGTAGGAAATTACAAATCTCATTGAATGTGAAAAAATGTATCTTTACTTTTCCCTTCATAACAATACTCGGCCATATTGTATGCAAGAAGGAGTGTGTGTGGACCCCACCAAGGTTGCAAAAATTGTAAACATGGACCCGCAAACAAACATCAAGAAGCTCATATCCATGTTGGGACATACTAGCTACTATAGTAGGTTTATTCACAACTATGCTTTAATCACTTCTCCAATGGAAAAACTAATCAAGAAATATGAACAACTCATATGGTCTAAGGAACCTAATGTAGCATTAAACATACTAAAGGAGAAGTTGACTAGTGCACTGATCTTGATCTATCTTAACAGGAACAATAAATTTCATGTACACATCAATGCATCGAGTATCTCATTAGGACCAGTGCTAGCCCAACCTAGAGAAGGGAACCTCAATCATCTAATATACTTCGCCAACAGAAAATTGTCGACAACATAAAAAGAATTATATGGTAATAGAGCAGGAGGCTCTTGCAATGGTATACTCACTTCAAAATTTTCGCCACTGCCTTCTAGTGGGGCCTTTCAAGTTCTTCATAAACCATTCTACCTTGAAATATTTGGTGAAAACGTCTGTGCTGAAGGAATAATTTGCAGATGGCTACTATTGTTTCGGGATTTTACATTCGAGGTGATTGTCAAACCAGGTCAGCTAAATGTGGGACTTGACCATCTATCACAACTGGAGTTAGGGGAAAATGGAGGTCTGGTATATGATCAACTACCAGATACATACCTATTTAAAGTAGAGGCAGTTCCAAAAATTTGGAGGACATAACAACTTTATTAGCTACTGGGAAGTGCCTAGAGGATTACACCACAACGCAAAAGAGACATATGGTCATCAGGGAAGCTGATTACCAACTAATTGTAGGGAAAATATACAAGTTGGGACTAGATAAAATATTACATAGATGTGTATTGGATCATGAAAGGGAAGAGACATTATGGAAATACCATTCAGGGGTTGAGGGAGGTCATTTCAGAGGGAAATGCACCACAAGGAAAATTTTACAAGCATAATTGTGGTGGCCCACTGTCTACAGAGATGCTAAAGAATACACAAAGAAGTGTAGTGTGTGCTAGAGGGTTGGAAACCATCACACCATGATGAACTTCCACTGCAATAAGTACAAGCGCTACAAGATTTTGAAAAGTGGGCAATCGATTTCATAGGACCCATCAACCTGCCTGCATGTCATTCCGAAGCACGATACATTATCACCGCAATAGAATACGTAACAAGATGGGCTGAAGCAGTGCCAATAAAGGATTGTACAACTGACACCGCAACCAAATTTATATTTGAAAACATCATTACAAGGTTTATATGTCCTTGAAGCTTAACCGGTGATCAAGGAAGCCACTTCATTAATGAGACAACCACATCACTGTTGCGAAAATTCATGACACAACACCACAAGAGCAGTCTGTATCACCCACACACAAATGGGACAGTTGATGCATTCAATAAAATATTAGAGAGGGGCTTGACTAAGATATGATCAACTAAAAGGGATGACTGGGATGAGAGAGTCCAAACTACATTATGGGCCTATCAAATGACTTTAAATAGGTTACATAAGAATACACCCTTCCAATTGGTGTATGGTTGAGAAACAGTAGTACTGGTAGAGTTCAAAATCCCCAGCTTGTTTATTCCACAAGAAACACACAGGACAAATGATGAATCAATTTCAAAAAGGCTAGAGGAACTATGGGAAATGGATGAGGCCAGATTTCTAGAATATTTTCATCAAATAGTGGAAAATCAGAGACAAAAGGCATGGTGTGACATACACATAAATAAAAAGCCATTCACAGTAGGAGGCCATGTCTTACTATAAGACAAAAAGTTCTTAAAGTTTCCAAGTAAGTTGCAGATACATTGGTTAGGCCCTTTTATTGTTGCGGAAATTAGAGAATCGGGAGATGTGAAGCTCACACAACTTGATGGTATTATACTACTAAGATGGGTGAATGGTGCATGCCTAAAACCATTCCAGGAGTAAACAACAATTTTCAATTCAAATAAATCTCCGTAAGGAGAAGTAAGTAGTTTTAGGTGAATTCAGTTAGGTTAGTTAGTACTTAAGTCAACCTTCCATTTCAGAAAACTTCTTTCAATTTGCATAGTCAGTTATTTACATTGATGTTAGTCAGTCATAAGCTACCCGCCAAGGTCAGTCTAGTTGTGGAAGAAACCACACCTTACCGCAACTTATTGTGGCCAGGGTGCCATGCGTATCATCAATCATAGTCATAATAATTAATCCATAATTACATTATCAATCCAAATTTTGGATAAATATTTCCCATAATAAAAGTATCATCGCCTCATAAATTACTCCCATCACTTCGTAATTATTACCAAGCACCCCCACTCACCTTTTTCAAATTTGTGTTAGTTCATTTAGATCCAAATCAATCATCGTTAGTAGGTGATACGGTTGAAGTCGAGTGGGGAAATTTGCTGTATTAATTAGTTAAGCGGTATCGTTAGAATATGTCGTGTCAAGATTTTCTACTTAATCTGCATGGCTATGTCGAGAGTCTTAGAGTCAGAAACCAGGGTGGTGAAAGCACAAAGTTTAGAGTCTATGTCGAATTCCAGTTGTCCTGAGTCCAAGTATAGGCCTGTTGTGTCCATTTTCTACCATAGACGCTCAAAGATGACAAAGAACATTGTCTCAGTTTATGAATCCCTGTTCAATGAGAGAATTGAGAAATTAGAACGAGTGACCGGGAAATATGACAAGGCGGGGTTAGTTGATACTTGCCTCAATGATTCATTCCAATTACCAATGTTGAAAATAGAGGTATACACAAAACAATATGGAAGCCAGTCAATCTGAGCAATTGATGATTTTAGGGGAATTCAAAGGTCGACGCGACTTAATCTAAGGAGTCTGCCCATGTTCGGTACCATTGGAGTAGCGATGCAATGTATCAAGCTACTTCTTAGTCGGATACACGGGGGATCACTTTGGATGGATAGAGAAATAAAAATACATGCTATTGATCTACACAAGTTGACAAGACTATCAACAAGGGGAAATGCATTGTCCTCGGCGTTCCAAACATCTTCCAAAAGGGCCAAGAAGGTTGGCAAAGACAATTATTATGACTGGTATAATACCAAGAGAGGGGGAAAAGGTAGTCATATTGAGTTGATAAAGAAACCCAACATCAAGTTTTCCTACTTCATCATTGCGGGTAAGATAATGCACCATTACACGAGGAACAAATGTACATTAGATATAATTTATGTTGTAGAGCTCTGTGTGTAGGGAGCACAATTGAACTAGTGCACTTATCTATTACATGAGTTATTCGAGATTTGCGAAGAAAATTTCAAGAGGTCAACATTATTCATCTACAGATATTTTATTATGGCACTAGCCATGCGGTAGTGGTGTCCTCCAGAAGGACGAGAGCTAGCAAAGATTTATGATGACCAACCACTTGCTATGAGACACATGTTGTGGAGGACCTTCGGAGACCCGAGCAACAAGGAGATAAATGAAGCTTGCTTCACACAATGGTACATGAAAATGTTAGATGTCATCAATGCAACAGAGAGGATACCAAATACACTACTGGATGAGTACTTTGAAGAGGTCTAGTTCGAAGTCAGCCATGACCATTCATGGAAAAGGCCTCGATGTGTATATCCCAAAACATTCCACATGAGGGCTCAAAAATTTGTACTCACAGTGGAAGCATTCCACACAAATGTGATGTCTTGGTGAGGAATTGTAGGAGAAATTCGGGACAACAAACATATATATTATTTTGAAGCAATGATACCCCATAACTTAGCAAGCGACACACCAACGAATCAAGAAAGAGACTTGCACAGGAGAAATTACAACCAGTCATCAAACATTTGGAGACTCAGACGCATTCGATAAAACAATAATTGGTAAGCATGGGGGTTGCAACAAGTTAGTTTCTGCCTTTTTCTGAATTTCAAGATTTAATACAAAAACAAGTTGTTATGACTACACCCTTAGTAGCTTCACTTTCAGTTGTTGGGCCCCATTTTCAATCCGAGCCCACAATCCCAACATCCAAAAATCCCAGAGCAACCAAACCCGCCATACCAACAAAGAAAAAGAGAAATACCAATGTCACCCAAATAGTGGAACTCACTCAGGAAGACCATCAATCAAAATTTGCTTCACCAATTCTTGATGAAAACCCACCTTCCACCTCAGTCGTATCACCTACTTGCTAAAATTCACCGCCACAAACAACCTCCACTTCTGCAACCATTTTTGATGTCATTCCAACCGGAACGCTAGTCACGACAGGAGCCGATATGGAGGTTGACTCGGTAGTCCAGGATGTCACCACTGTTATCAGCACTGACGTTGAACCTGCATCGATGTTATCTCTTTTGTTTAATTTAGTTCCCCTAACAATCTAGATCCCAGTCATTACTAATCCTCTCACCAACACTTCACATTTTTTATCCCTTCCACTTCAATCGTTCATTTCCATTCCACCCATCCACGAATCCATTCATCACACTCTGAATTCAACCGAACCCTCTCAGCAACCCACATCACCACACAGACACTTAGATAAGTCTGTTGCTGGTGGGAAACCATTGCAGTCAAGATTTCCAAACCCATCCACTATGAACCAAGAAAATCTCCAAGGCTAGTCGACATCCCAATAATTTTTTTTAATTTAGGTAGCTGCACACCGAGAAGAGGTGCTGCACAATGATTTATTAGTGGAGAATGAGAAATAACAACAAAAAATCCTATCGCTCACTTTAGAATGCGACCAACTTCTACAAGATAGAAACAATCTGCAGAACCAATTGGAGTAGATTACTGGCAAGTTTCAAGCTTTGTGGCCAACCGTTTTAGATGTGGTGGATAATGCCCCAGAATATTTTATCGCATGCACGGTCATAGAATGTTGTGATCACATTAAGACAACATGCAATGATTTTCTCTCTGCAAATCGTGAACTCAAGAAAACCTTGGTAGCAAGGCAACAAGAATTTCCATATCCAACCACAACATATGAGGTAGAGATAACCCAGAAGGTGACTGAGGTGCTCACACTCAAGGAAAAATTATACAACACTGCGGAGGAAGAATATTCTCTACTACATCAATTCCATGGCTAGTTAGGATGCATGGCCATAAAGAATTAGCCTGTATACTCGCTCCAAAGCCAAGTCTAGAAGTTAATGTTAGATGAAAAGAGGACTAATGACAAGAATTTGAGGCAAAAAATGTATGATGAAGCAGAAGTACTCAAGACACAAATACAGGAAATAGAGGATGAGTCCGCAAAGATGAAGAAACTGCTTCAAGATCTCAGGCCGCTGGTGAAAAATCACATGGAAACTCTCCAACAACTCAGCTATGAAACATAAACGCAGTGGTAGTCCATCATCAATGCTCAACCCCGACAACCAGAAGCAGACATCACGACCCAGTTCATCATCCAAGTGTCCACGATTACAAAAACTTGGTAGGCGACAATAAAAAAGTTTCGAAAGTTCAAAGAAAGTGCCATCAATACAGTCCCTGAAATGGGGCCTTCGTTTGAAGGAGCTATCCAAGGAGCAAGAAATGAAGAAAGAATAAAAAAAAACACCAACAATGGAGGCACCAACAACAACGACACCAACATAAAAAGTATCGACAATTCCGACATTACCCATGAAATATTAACTTGGGGACGAGTCAATGAACTGTGGTCAGGACCTATTGGGGCCTTTGTTTTGAAAAGTTAAAGCATTTTTGGAATGGTTAGAATGATGGTAGGTTGCAAGATAGCCGTTGGGAAGTTGCAGAGAAGACAAAGAGTGAAATGGGGGAGAACTAGGAGTTGCGCAAGATCGACAGGAGGAAGATAAAAAAACTAAGCGGGAAAGAGCATAAGAAAATCGAGCAACAGAAATAAAGGAGCGAGGAAGGAGGCGGGAGAAAATGACAGTTCAGGTAGGCAATAGGAGATAAGGAAAGAAGAGAAAAGAAAGGACGAAGGGGAGAAAAATGAGAGATTGCTGGAACGATGTTGCAGAGTGACCAGAACCACTCTGTAATGAGTCTATTATGTAATTCTGTATTATTCAGTCTTTGGGAGATACTTTGTGAAAGGCCTGCTGTGCCTAATGTAATATCATCTGAAGAAGTTAATGGAAAGAGTAAATTATCGGTTTCATGTGTTGTGTTTGAATAATTATTTTTTATGCTGTGATTATATGGTTGTTTAGCTGTTAATTTTTTTTTTATATATATGTGCCTTTCAATACTCTTGCTTAACAATATACATAGCTTGTTGCGAATGAACGTATGACTGGTGGTGTTGCAAACGTTCTATTGTTGTGTTGATCTATGGTTGTTCTCTTGGTATTAAATCCCAACTCCCTCATCAAACTAAGGTTGTGGCACGCCTCAGTTGAGACTCCTTGCCTAATCTTGGGTAAGGTGAAAATGTCGGCGTTGTCCTAGAATACAACAGAGCCTTGTTGGCCCCTATGCCTGAACCTGGGTCTTAACCCAATTAATATTTTTAGCCAATAACCAACTTCCTGTGGTCACTATTGTTCTAAAATAAATTTATTAAGTCCTTCAACATAGCATATGGAGTATCCTTTCCATGGAGGTTCGAGACAATATGATCTCAAACTCCTTCTAACAGATTCCTTCTTGCCTTTGCTACGTTCTTCTTTCATGCCGCCAGATCTTGAGCATCTGTTGCTGCAGGCTTAGGAATATCACTGTCTGTGAATTCCTTCAACTCGTTGTCTTCCAATATTACTTCCATCGTGTCTCTCCAAGCTATGTAATTCGAACTACCCTCAAGGGCATATTCGAGTCTCAATCTAGAGAAAGACGTCTTCATCCTTCTACTGGTCCTGAAGAGTAGATCTACAATTTCGATTCACTTGCACAGAACAAAATCGTATTCTTCTCTTCTAGAGCGATTCCTGCTTTGATACCATGTTGAAAATCCACATAGATTCAACTGATAATTGTAATATGCTAAAACATTATACTTGAATCTACTCTACCAATTGTGGAAACCAATTTAGATCTTGAAATCACAATACATGAAAGCGAAAGAATTTCATTCGTACAACACAAATATTCATCTAGGGAAATCCTCAGCTAAAAAACCCACTATCTGTATATTGGATAAGCTAAATAATATGAGAATATTATGATGCTATTCTCTAAGCTAGGAAACCTCTACACTATCTCTATCTGTCTCAATGATTCCTAGACAAGCCTGGTTCAATACTTAACCAATTTCTGGCTTGCCCAAGTCTCTATTTCTTTGCACAGTTTCTTTGGGAAATTAGGCCCTATTAATTAGGGAAATTCCCAACCCATATTGCACAATCCATTAGGGGCCTTCCTCTAACTGCATGCACCACCTGTACAATTCGGATAATTATACAACTCATAGTACACTGCCCTTGAACTCCAATCTCAACTGGGTCTTTCTCAGAACTGACACGTTGAGTTATTTATGAGTGAGTTATCAGTTATCTGTTTGATCACTGCATGTGAATTAAATCTAATTTTCACACTTTGACCTCCCTCCAGTTCCTCCATTAGTTAGAATTAGTTAAACTGACTTTAACTTAGATAAACTAAGTTAATTAATTACAACTCAAAATAAACTCAACCAGGACTCCTATAATGTAAGAGACACTCTACATGCCTCTAGTTTGACCCTCAACTCGAATTAACTGAACCAACTAAGTCATCCTAACTTAGTTAACTCATATAACTTGTCATGTGATGTGGAATTACAGTTTTCTACTAATTTACTTCAAGGGGAAATTAAATTAGAAGCCTTTCTTGGTGCCATTTTCAACATAGTTTGGCTTAGCTTTAAGGATTTGTCACAACACTTTGAAACCATATTTAGGTTGACTAGAAAATAGGTTAACAAAAATGAGTAAAACTTAAAATTGATTGTATTATTTTCATTGGTGAATTAAGTTGGCATAGAGTCATTAATTATGGATAACTGGAAGGTATGATAGTATGCATGAAAATCATATCAATATCTACACCACAACCTTGGTGAGTTGGAGCGTTTTATCAAAGTAAGGGATTTGTCACAACATTTTATGACCATGTTTAAGTTGACCATAAATTTAGTTATAAGAAACAAGCAAAACTCAAAATTGATTCTATTATCCATGTTGGTGAATTGATTTGGCCACAAACTCATGGATTATGGACGACTAGAAAGTATGACTTATGCATCATAATCATATCAATATCTACACCACAAACCTCACTTAAATGAAATATATTATTAAAGTGACAAGATTAAAAAATTTTAAACAATACGTTTTATAGGTTTTTTTTAATTATATTATAACAATATATTTTTACACAAAATTATAATTATTTTTTATTTAAATTATATTGTTTAGATAAATGTCTTTCGGATTAATCACATCATTAGGATTTGGTCGATGTTTCGAACCATCTAATGTGGTTCATCCTCTCGACAAGGTGAAAAAAAAAATGGATCTTAAAGAATAAATAGTGAAGATGTATCATAAAAAATGGATCTTAAAGAATAAATAGTGAAGATGTATCATTGCAGGGAAAAAGCAGTAAAAAAACTAGCCTTTAAAAACTCGCTGTTATTAGAAAGTTAATTTTAAAATTTTTATTACAAAGAGAACAATAAATATATGATTATTATTGATTAATTTTTTTATTAAAATATTAATATTATAATAAAATTAAAAAAATATAATAATAAATATTTAAACTATATTTTTAATATATAATCCGATTTAATGTTGTACATGACATGTTCAATTTATATCATATGACATGCTCATATTACATGTAGATTACACAACTCAAATATATAATTTGACAAACAACTAAACAGTCTTGGCTAAAATTAACCAAATACATATCCATAAAGACAATAACTAACATTTAAACTACGCGTTCTTTTCTGCCATGCAAACTTCTCACCAATTTTTGTTTTTCGAATTGGGACCGCTGTGTCACACTCCAGGTGAATTACATTTCCTGTTGGTTTACAAATACGAAACAAAAATTATATCAGAAGAGGGCTGATTCAAATCTTTCATAATAAAAGCAGGAGAGAGATGGACAGACGGGCCGGAGCTAATCCACTTCTAGTCCACTCCATGTTTTGCCAAGAACAGAAACCAAGGAGTTTGGTCTCCGAGTGAAGCAATATATTCCCAGTGCTTTATGGAACCATTTAAAAAATTGGAATTGGAAGCAGATGCCCACATTCTCTACACCCCAAATGCATGGCGTTCACACCAACGTCGATGTCAATGTCCGTGGCAGCCAATCACAAGAACATCAGCAGGCGTTTCTATGGAAAACTACTGCACAACACCATCACAAACCCTGCCATTGGAATTGCAATGGACAAATGCCAAAACATTAATAACTGTGTCACTGCCAATGCCAATGCCACAGATATCAGTGCATTGTGCAGAGAGAACAGATTAAAAGAAGCACTGGTTGTTCTGCAGAGATCAGTTTGTGTAGACTCTAAAAACTATTCTTGTGTATTCTTGGCGTGTGGCAACCTGAAAGCCCTTAGAGAGGCTGAGCAAGTCCATACCCACATGATTGTTAGTGGAATTGAACCCGATGTTTACTTGGAGTCCAAACTTCTCAGCATGTATGCTAAATGTGGGGATCTGTCTAAGGCATGTTTAGTTTTCGAAAAAGTGCCAACTAAAAATTTGTTCTGTTGGAATGCTATGATGATAGCATATTCTAGCCATGGTTCCTGTGAGGATGTCCTTGGGTTTTATCACCGTATGCAAAGGGAAGGTGTCCAGCCGAACAATTATACCTTTCCCTGCGTTCTGAAGGCATGTGCTGGCCTTGAAGCTCTGAAAGAGGGCAAGGAGATTCATGATTTTATAATAACGAGTGGGTTTGAGTCAAATATCTTTGTGGATAATTCACTCGTAACTATGTATGCGAAATGCGGAAGTATGGAGGATGCACGTAATGTGTTTGACAAAATGCCCCAAAGAGATGTTGTGTCCTGGAATGCTCTGATTGCTGGTTATGTTCATAATGGCTATTTTAATGAGACTCTACAGCTTTTCCATCAAATGCAGTTGATGGGTGTCAAGCCCAATTCAGTTACCATTGTTAGTGTTCTTCCTGCATGTGCTTACTTGGGAGATTTGCAGCACGGCAAGGAAATTCACAAGTATATAAGCAGAAGCGGATTGCAGACGGATGTTTTGGTTTGGAATGCGCTTGTAACTTTGTATTCCAAGTGCGGGAATTTATGGGAAGCACACCAGGTGTTTCATACAATGCCGAAAAGAGATGTTGTTTCATGGAATGTAATGATATCAGGCTATGCTCAGAATGGCCAATTGGAAGAGGCTTTACAGCTCTTTCATCAGATGGAAGTTGCAGGGGAAATGCCAAATGTGAGCACGTGGAATGGAATGATTGCAGGATGTTCACAAAATAGGCAATACACTCAAGCCTTGAGATTAGTTCGGGAAATGCAGCTAGCCAATGAGACCCCAAACTCAGTCACCATCACCAGTGTTCTCCCGGCATGTGCTCATATTGCAGCTCTAGAGCGGGGCATGGAGATCCACAATTACATAACCAAACGTGACCTTGGGCTAAATGTCTTTGTGGGTACAGCTCTCATAGACATGTATGCCAAATGTGGGCATCTGGAGGATGCTCGCCTAGTGTTTGACAAATTTTCTCATAAAAGTGTTGTGTTGTGGACTGCAATTATTTCTGGATATGCTATACATGGGAATGGTGAAGACGCCCTTGCACTATTCTATGAAATGAAAAACGCAGGCATGAAGCCAGACTATGTTACCTTCACTGCTGTTTTATCTGCATGCAGCCATGCAGGCCTGGCAGATGAAGGCTGGCGATGCTTTGACAGCATGAGTCGAGATTACCACATCACACCCTCTGTGGAGCACTATGCATGCATGGTTGACTTATTGGGTCGTGCTGGCTGTCTGGATGAGGCAATTGAATTCGTTAAAAACATGCCAGTGGAACCTGATGCTAGTGTGTTGGGGTCCTTGCTCGCTGCAAGTAGGATCCATCACAACGTAGAGCTAGGAGAACATGTTGCACAACAGCTCTTTGAGTTAGAGCCTGAAAATACAGGAAACTATGTACTGCTGGCAAATATATATTCTGAGGCTGGCAGGTGGGTTGATGCAGGAGTGGTGAGAAAGTTGATGAAAGACAGAGGATTAGCGAAGAGTCCAGGATGTAGCTGGATTGAGGTGAAGAACAACATGCATATATTTGTAGTAGCAGACAGATCACACCCTGAAACTGAGAAAATCTATGCAAAACTGGAAAGCTTTTCTCATCAGATGAAAGCGGAAGGCTATATGCCAAATACAAATTTTGTTCTAGATGGAGAGGATGAAGAGGAGGAATATATACTTAATGTCCATGGTGCCGTATGATGTTCATGTTGAGAAATAATATATTTTGTGCATCCATGGGAAGAAGCCATGACATAATTTTTGTATGTTTACAGAATTGCTTAGTTATGAGTTTCCTACTTCCATGACAATGTTGGCAATGATATATTTCAGTACTGTCATGGGCACAACAGCTTTTTAAGTTAAAGCCTGGAAATACTGGAAATTGTGTACTGCTGGCAAACATATATGCTGAGGCTGGCAGGTGGGTTGATGCATGAATGATGAGAAAGTTGATGACAGGATTAATGAAGAGTACAGGAGGTTGCTGGATTAAGGTGAAGAACAACATGCATGTATTGTAGTAGCAGATAGATCACACCCTGAAAGCGAGTAAATCTATGCAAAACGGGAAAGCTTGGCTCACCAGATGAAAGAGGAAGCCTATATGCCAAATACAAATTATGTTTTGCATGATGAGGATGAAAAGGAGGAGTATATACATTATGTCCATGGTACAATGTGATGTTCAGGTGGAGAAACAATATATCTGTGCATCCATGGCAAGAAGTCATGATGTACATTTTTGAGTGTTTATCAGATTGTTTAGTTATGAGTCATGACTTACCTACATCCATGACTATGTTGGCAATGATATTTATCAGCACTGCCATGGAACAGCAGCTTTTTGAAATAGAGTCTGAAATTACTTGAAACGATGTAGTGCTATCAAACATATAATGCTGAGCCTGGCAACTAGCTTGACGCAGGAATGGTGAGCAAGTTAACAAAAGACGGGATTAGCGAGGAGCCTAGGATGTAGCTGGGTTAAGGTGAAGAACAGAATGCAGTTACTTGTAGTAGCAGAGAGATTACACCCTGAAACTGAGAAAATCTTTGAAAAAGTGGAAAGCTTGGCTTACCAGATGAAAGAGGAAGGTTATATGCCACATACAAATTATATCTGCATGGAGAGGATGAAGCGAGGAATATATGCTTCATGTCCATGGGGCTGTATGGTGTAGGTCAGGTGGATAAATATAATTTTTTGTGCGTCCATTGCAAGAAGTGATTGCATACTTTTTTGAGTGTTTATGTGAAATGCATAGTTGTAAGTTGTAACTTACCTACTTCAACGATTTTGTTGGCAATGATATTTTTCAGTACTGCCTGCTGCTTCAGTTGAGAAGATATGGAGAGTCTATCTGCCTATCTGTCTATTTATAATATGTGTACAAGCTACGAACATGTAAGCCCACTGAACGAGTACTTGTGCATAGTATTAGTTTTTCCTGATAACAAGGGATAATTAAAAATTGCTATCTTTGCTTCTGTAGTTTATCCTTGGGGATCCATTTTCAGGGCGGAGTGCTTTAGTTGTGCAAGCAGACCATATAGATTGGATGTCTGATAGTATTTCTGGTTGAATGAGATGATGTTACACTGAATTGATGTACGTGTCCTTGGACATTTGCTGGGAAGCAGTGAACACTGAACTTTATGCCAAGTCACAGGGGATTCCCTACTGCCATCATATCCAACCTTTCAGGTATATAAATATTTCCATTTGTGTCAGCAACTTAAGCACTAATAAATAAGATTTTAGTCAATGTTCCCAAAAGAAGCAAGATAGTGTGGAAAGAACTTTCCCCAAATTATGAGAACATTTCATTCTCATGTTTCCTGTGAGTAACCAATCAATAAAATGGCCAATCAAAAGCTAAGATTAATATTTCAACTTTATTTCACATTTCAACTTATTCAATCAATGTAGGCTGGTTTGTTTTCCAGATTCCTTTAATTTTGCATAGTTAGTTAGTGTTTTTCCTGGATTATTCAATCTTGTATATTGGATTCTAATCTGATTTATTTTCTATCATAGATGCATTTTGTGTTTTTATTTTATTAATTTTCTTTCATGAACTATATACCTAACTTCATGATTCATTTCACCCATAGGCCTTTGATATGAAAGTAGGGAATCCTTCCTGGTAAAGAAAATTTTGATTTTATTTCTTATTATATTTATTTTTGTACAAGTCAAAATTAAGCTTTGCAGTTAACTATCCCAACGTCAGATCACTAAGAGACTAGGTTTAGAGTCATTCCTTACGTTACAAGACCAAATTTCCAACTTATATTATTATGTTTAATTGTGTGACACTTCCTGGTGCAGAGCTTTTACTGTGCGGAGGACAGAGTATGTGCAAGAGAACGGGGTGCAGAGGAAACTTTATTATGAAGGGACAAAATTAATTTTAAACTCATTTCCATTTAAAACTTTTATAGATTTAGTTGTGCGGAAGAGCAGTTGCATAGAACTATGAATCTGTGTGGAATGAAAGATGCGCGGAGGATGGGGTATGTGTGGGAGAACGAGGGTGCAGAGGAAATTTTATTCCGTAGATGCATAATTAATTTAACTATGAACAAAAACTTTAATTCTAATGTAATCAGTATAACTAGAAAGAACGGTTTGTAAATTAGAAATAACGAATACTTCACATTTGCCTATTACATATATTATAAAGTATGTTAAACTTAATATACACATTTATTAAGGTAGATCTGTTTCGGTTTGTGTTTTATACAATAAAAGTTTCAATTCTACTTTCATACTCTGCACAATGAAAATGTTTACTGTCATTTTGCACTGCATACAATTAAAATGTTTATTCTTAATGCGGTAAAAAGATTAATTATTGAACAACCATGGTAAGCAACTTGCAGTGTTTCGTACAAAGAACTAAATAATCTGTCAAGTGCATTGAATGTGATATATAAGGACATTATATCTTAATACTTAAATTATACTATTATCTACCTAATTAAGCTATATATATATATATATATATATATATATATATATAGCATGAATGATATACTATTGCAAATGTAAAACTCTACCGTACACAGTTTCTCTGCACACCTTTTTTTCCGCACATTGTTTTTCTTTTGTCCGCATATTACAAAATTAGTCTCTGTTATCCAAGGATACGAAACATTGTGAATCCATAAAGATGTGCCAAAGACGGGGTATGTGCATGAGAACAGGTATAGACAAGAAATTAATTTTAAATTTTTTTTCATTTAAAACTTTTACAGATTTAGCTATGCGGGAGAGTAGCTGCATAGAGCTATGAATCTGTGCAAAATGAAGGATGTGCAGAGGACGGGGTATGTGTTGGAGAATGGGGGAGGGGGGTGGGGTGTTTCTTCGGTTAGTACTGTGAAACTGACATCAAGATAGGTATTGCTAGTGCATTTATCTTTTATTATTTCATTTTACGTTGTTTTCCATTTAAAATTTTTACACCTTTGGCTTCTCGATACTTTATATATATATATAATGAAGGATGTGCAGAAAACAAGGTATTTGCAGGAGAACAAAGGTGCAGAGGGGACTTTATCTTTCATAGAATTAGTTGTGCCACAGAGGAATTGCATAGAGCTATGAATATGTGCGGAATGAAGGATGTGTGGAGGATAGGGTATGTGCAGGAGAATGAGGATGTAGAGGGAACTTTATTCCATAAACATGAAATTAATTTAACTAGGAATGAAAACTTTAATCTGGAATGTAATAGACACAATTAGAAAAGCAGTTTGTAAACTACAAATAACGAATCTGGGTATTCAAGGTTTCATTTTGTGAGTGTCCATTCCGTCGGTGAGTGCTCTGACACTGACATTGACAAAATGCTCTGAGCAGGTCGTTTACGGGGAAGAGGAGCATTTCTTTTAAGTTCTTTTCCATTTAAAACTTTTACAAATTTACTTGTGTAGGAGAACAGTTGCATAAAGCTGTGAATCTGTCTAGAATCAAGGGTGTGGGGAGGACAAGGTATGTGTCCCTGCCTCACAAGGGACTATGGCATCTGCCTCGCTGTCAAAATGTGTTGTCTTGCATTATTTTGTTGTGTTTTTGCAATTTTAACCAAAGTTTCGAGAAAATGCTTAATATTTCTATTTTCCTGTAAACTCATTTTTTTTTTAAATTTTTCTGCAAATCTTATTTTTAATTTTTGATAAGATGAGTGAGCTCTAATGGGACATAATTCCCTTGGTGGAAGGCATTTTATTTTTGGTATTTGTCAGTGCTTGACAATTCATTTTAAAATGAAAAAAGCTAATTTTGTGAGTGACCATTCCGTTGGTGAGTTCTCTGACACTGTTGTGCTACTACTTTGCCTAATGATGCCAAAATTGAGGCGATTGCAGGTCCTTTACATCGGCATGGAGGGGGGGGGAAGGGGGGGGTTGCTGGGGGGATAAACAAACCTCCAATTAATATTATTATGTTTCATTGTATGGAGCTTCCTTGTGCAAAGCTTTCATTGTGCAGATGGTGAGGTATGTGTGGGAGAATGAGGGTGCAAAATGAACTTTATTTTGTAGGGAAAAAATTAATTTTAAATTTTTTTCTATTTAAAACTTTTACAGATTTAGCTATATGAGAGAGTAGTTGCATAGAGTTATGAATCTGTGTGGAATGAAGGATGTGCGGAGGACAGGGTATGTGCGGGAGAATGCGGGTGCATAGGAACTTTATTTTGTAGACGCGTAATTAATTTAACTATGAACAAAAACTTTAATTCATAATGTAATAGACATAACTAGAAACTGTGAACAAAAGCTTTAATTCATAATGTAATAGACATAACTAGAAAGAGCAGTTTGTAAACTATAAATAATGAGTATTTCACATTTGCTTATTACATATATTATAAGGTATCTTAGGCTTAATATACACATTAATTAAGGTAGGGTTGTTTCAGTTACAACAAAAGTTTCGATTATGCTTTTATACTCCACACAATGAAAATATTCACTGTCTTTCTGCACTACATACAATTAAAACGTTTATCATTAATGCAATAAAAACAATAATTATTGAACATGCATGGCAAACAACTTGCAATATTTAGTACAAATAACTTAGTCATTTGTCGAGTGTGTTGAATGTGTTATATAAATGCTATGCAGAAGAGCAGTTGCATAGAGCTATGAATATGTGCAGAACGAAGGATGTGTGGAGGATGATATATGTGCGGGAGAACAAGGGTGTAGAGAGAACCTAATTCCGTAGACGCGAAATTAATTTAATTAGGAACAAAAACTTTAATCCGAAATGTAATAGGCACAACTAGAAATAATAGTTTGTAAACTAGAAATAACGATTCTTTTGCATATTAAATACTTACAATTCTTATGCAATATTAGATTAAGTGTTTTTTTAATGTGCGTGAACAATTAGTGTTGTGTAGGAGAATGGATGTGCGAAACAAGTACGAGAAACATTGATACATTGTGTGACTTTCTCGTTTCGTTTGCGCGTCGGTACATTGAATGTGGATGTATGCACGAACGTAGTCGATGAATTGAAAGATGAAAATACTGATATTTACCAGCAATGGTGTTTTCTGTTAATCAGAGGACAAACATCAGGACAATAAACAATTTGGATGACAACTTTATCTTTGATACAAATATTTAGTGACATGTTTCAGATGCAAAATAGAAGCAGGTGGTGATTTTTAGGGAAACGAGTCAACACACATTTGAAATGGCTAGTATAGTGAGGAAAAACACTATTTGCAGTGATACAAATAACTCATTTGTTCATATCTATAGGAATTTTGGCTAATCGATTACGTATTTCGAATAACAGAATGCGTAACGTTTTCTCTTTGAAAAATATTTCTGAATACTATGTGCATTTGTGATTTCACATTTGTGGATCAAATACTTATTATTATTATGTAATATTAAGTTAAACATTTTTTTAATGCATGTGAACAATTAGTGTTGTATAGGAGAATGAATGTGTGGAGCAAGGAACAAAAACTTTAATTCATAGTGTAATAGAAACTTTCATCCACAACGTTACGGTTTTACGCATAATTTTTTGTCGACAAATTTCTTCCGCACATCCATTCTGAATTCTTACATTTGTGAATTAAATATTAATTATCGAAAATTCAATTAAGTGTATTTTTAATGTGTGTGAGAAACATTAATGTTATTGAACCAATAGTAATGCAATTCCGTAAGTTTTGACATCATTGGGTAGAGAAATAGCGTAATATATGCTAAGGAAGAATGATATATATTGGTAGCGTTGTTTTCTATTAATAAGAGGATACACATTGAGACAAAAAAATCTGGATGCCAACTTTATCTCTGATACAGAGATCTTGTGACATGTGTAAGGCACAAAATAGTAATAGGTGGTGACTTCTACGAAAAAGAGTCAACAAGCATAAGAGATTTCGTGACGCGTGTCAAATGAAAAATAGTAACAGGTGGTGACTTATAGGGAAATGAGTCAGCAAGCATTTGAAATCATTAGTGGAGAAATGAAAGAAGCTATTTGCAATTATACAGATAATTGATTTGCTCATATTGATAAGAGATTTTACTAATCGACTACATATTTCAAATAATGGAGCATGTAAAGTTTGCTTTTTGTGTTTGAACGTTGAGAGTATTGTGCAAGCTTATGTTTATTTACATAAACTATTATCTCTGAAGTTGAGGTTGCATAAAATCACATTCTCGGCTTCAATAATGTCTGAATGGCATCTTTAATTAATAGTGTGATGTTCCTTGTTATCGATAGCTAGTACATGTTGGAGATGAATACATTGAACATAAATCTATTGGCATAAAATATATATATTATAAAGTATGCCAGGCTTAATATACACATTGATTAAGGTAGATTTGTTTCGGTTTGTGTTTTGTACAATAAAAGTTTCAATTATGCTATGTGGAAATACATAAGCTCTAACAATACTCCTAGTTTTTAAACAAATTCCCGTTGGATAATTTTCTATTCACAGTTATTATTGACACTCTCAGTGGATTGTCAATGCATATCAATGATATTAAAGCAATATCAAAGTGCGGAGTAAATGGACACGATGGTTTTGAAGTTTCGAGATTTATTTTCATTACTTTGCGTAAACATTAGCTTTGGTACATTCAATTGCTAATTATTGAGTGTGTCGTGTGTAATAGTTTTGACATAGGTGATAGTAATAATTGCAGGAGAATGTGTGTGTGGAGCAAGGAACATAAACTTTTTCGGTGCAATGTTTCGTATGTCTGTATGCATTCAATATTGTTGAATTTCATAGCAAGAGGATGTTATTACAGATTAAGGTTCGAAGACTGAAAACATTAGGTTTTAAACAAATATGTAAACATAATACTGATAGGACATGTGATAGGAAACTTTCTTTGTGCGAAGATTATAATGAAAGATTTCATTATGTGAAGGAAGTTTATCTCTGGTTTAGTTTGAAGAAATTCATTGTACGAGGTTTATAATAAAAGCTTCCATTGTGCAAAGGAAGAAAATAAGAATTTAAAGAGTTCATGTTAGATTCTGTATAACCATAATTGTAGGAGGTTGTTTTATTGTGCAGAGCTGTCCATATGAACAACTTACAATGACAGGCTTCATTGTGCGGAGGAAGCTTGTCTCCATTTTAATTTGAAGAAGAATCTTTCATTGTGTGGATGAAGCTACCCGCGTATGTGCGTAATCAGTGAATTGAATTCTAGAAAGACTAATATTTATTTGGAGCATTGTTTTTTTTATATTGGGTTTCCTCATGCCATCCCCATATGCATGAGGATCAAACCTCGTTCCATTGCTATAACCCCCATTGCAGGGACTAGCATAAAATATTAATTCATCATTGGTGGCGTTAGTTGGGAAATACTTTAGTGTATGGCGAAATTTTTTTTGTTTGGTATTTCTTGTTATTTCGTATTTTGTTCAAAGATTAATTAATTGACGTAATGTGTGCGGAGGTACATAGTACCCTGAAAGAGAGTTTTTGTTCCTTGACTTGTGCAACTCGGTTGAAGTTTTTGGTTTTTTATTTCAAATGAATTGAAATGTTTATTTCTCTTTGCATTGAAATTTTCGAGATTTCCTCTGTACGACTTTAGCATTTCTGTTACCAAAATCAACTGACTTGAAAACATTGAACATAAAGCTACTGGCATGAATTATTAATTTGTGGGAACGTAGTGGAAACAAAACTATTGGCATATACTATTAATTCGTGGTTGGTGGCATTGGTCTGAGAATACTTTAGTGTATTGCAATAGTTTTTTGTCCAATATTTCATATTACGATTAAAGCCAATCCTTGTCTATTTTCTAAGATTTGGGTTTAGTATTGTTGGAAATACTGAGAGGGGGGTGAATTAGTATTTCCTCTCAGTATTTCCTTTCAATTGTTAATTTTACCAGTTAGATAACTTATATTTAGAACACAAAATGAACAATGATGGAATAGATACTTTTATTAATTTCTTCTTTACGATAAGTACAATAATGATATAGAGCTCCAACCCTATATGAAGACTCCAATCTTGTAGGCTCCAACCTGTATTGTGCCAAGCACCAACTTGGTCTTTCCAAAGCTCCAACCTTGTTAATTTGAGGCACCAACCTCTAGGGCTCCAACCCTATCTCTGGTATAGGCTCCTAGCTGGTTTCTTGAGGATTCCAATCCTCTAGGGCTCCAACCCTATCTTCCAAGGCACCGACCTTGTCTCTATGAGGCTCCAACCTCTTGGGCTCCGACCCTCAACTTCACTTTGTCAAAATATGTTTAGTTATTCTTCACAGCTCCCAAAGTCTTCTTCAACGCGCCTTGTCAATCTTAGTCTCCATGTCACATCATCCATGACAACCTTAATCTTCACATGAAGGTGTCACTGCTGCTCTTCATCATACCCAAACAAAGATCTCTAAGGTCACCTCATGATAGCTAATGCATCATGGTCTTCAAGTTCTCCACAAGAATTCTCAAGACTTTGTAGAAATTATATAATTGATATGTTATACATCCGAGATTCTCCTGATCACACACTATTTGACTTCATGCACAATACAGAATCTCTTCTACCATTGATCATTAATTGCGGAAATAAAATCAATTGCATGCACACATTAAAACCATAAAAATTCACACATATGAACACAAGAATTTATGGAAAGCTTAAAGCCGAAAACCCCCCAACTATCTATATATTATATGTCACAGAGATCATGTAACAATCATCATACAAAGCTCTTCACAAGCTCTCAAGACAATCTCCAATTGCTACACACTAATCAAACCGATCTTGCAAATCCCATGCACCGATCTTTGCCACCGTTAGCCTGGCTCTTACCGCGAATCACTATTGAAGAATGGCTTTGAATGAACTCAAATTGGTCCAGCCTTTCTCACGCAATCCTCATTGGCATCTCCAACCACTTTTTGTTGCAAATCATGCAACACTATAGTCACAACTGATAGTCACACTGCTCTTTCACCTACCTCTTCGCTCGTCTCCACTGAAACTGTCCATGCACTGTATTTAACTGATGTATTCTTCAGTTGATTAATGAGTTAATAATTAGTGAATTAATTAATAATTAATTCACACCACTCTCACTAGTGTATCAATCAGTTAGACTAGATACAACTAGCTCAAGTATGTTTAATTGAGTTAAACTTAACACAACTCCACCAACTACCTTAATAACTCCACCAAACTCTGTCACATGAGTTCTAATTGAAGTCTCCATGCAATAGCTCCACTTAACCCTCAAGAATAGCGTAATTCCTTTTGTCAGCGCTTGTGCCACATCTGTCCACTTAACCGAAGTGCTCCAAGAGAATAAGATAATGTTTAGAGTCCAAATATTATTAAGAGCTAATAATATTCGACATATCTATTTTTAGACTGGAAATCTAAAAATAGATTCCACCCAATATGTCTAAAAATAGAAGTCCATCTATTTTTCCAACTTGACCAACTATCCACAAATAGCATCCTGCAACTCATAGAATATGATCGACATGTCTAAAAATAGACTTATGCCAAAAATAGCCTGCGGGCCCACTTAGTGAAGGCGATTCTTTTCACTAAGCTCATCATCTTGTTGCAATCTCAACATACTTCTCAAAATATCTTCAATCTTCTTCAAGATCACTACATAAATAATTCAATCAAAGTCTTCAAATCCCTTCACTAACTTTGATAAGTGATGTACTTACCTTGACCAAATTCTTCAATGTTCAATCAATTCCAAAATTGCTTATGTTGACTTCACTGTTCAATCACTTTGCAGTACTGTGTTGACTTTGAGTCCAATATCACTTTGCTTCACTATGTTGTCTTTATTACTGGGCTTCACTTTATCAACCTCACTGTCCAAGAGAAAGTTCTTCATTGTCCAAAGGAGGGTTCTACAAAACCACTGTGCCACTGTACAAATGACACTACAGTCTGGTCCTTTACCATCCAAGGAGACCTACTATCACTTAATATGAGTACTGAGAGACAACATTATAATTCGGAATGTTGCATTTGAAGCCCAAGACACAGTCCTAGAGCCGAGGTCTAGATTCACTATGTAATGATCAGAGTCACAGTTCACTGTCTCAACCAAAGATCTGATTTCTGTAGAGTTGATTCAGAATATTCTCCACACAGGACAAGGGTTATTGCTGGAGTATCAAGCTACAAGTTTGTGGTGTGGTGCTATCTGAAACACAGTTATAGCCTCCTTTGTCTGAGAAATAATACAGTAACAACGAATCTGAACTGAGCTTTGAAATGTTGACAGTCTGATCTTTTCTAATGCAATTTCAGGTGGTTGGAAGATGATTTATCACAGGTTCAAAGTCTTGTCCAGGACTGCCAAACAGGTCCGAAGCTTGTAATCAAAAATTTTGTTATATGCACAAGCTACAAGCCCTTCAATCTGAGCTAGTGAACTCTGTTCAATTTTGAATGACAACCCACCACAAAATTTACCCAAACTGTCCTCCTCGGCCTTAGTTTATCTTATGTGATTTTTCTCTGAAATCTTGACAAAATTCTGTGTCTTCTTCACTGAATTGTTGGCTTAGAAATGAATGAGCGCATATATATATATATATATATATATATATATATATATATATATATATATATATAGTTGTTTGTCCCTATGAAGAGACACATCCATTGGAAGAGAGACCGACTTTATATGACTGCAAATATATATATTTTTACCTTAAAAATTCAATTTCTCACAAACTATTGGGAGTTTCGAGGCAAGTAAAGGCTCATTGGAAAGGAAAAAATATGCTCTAAAATATGGTATAGGAGTCAATTTGGAAGGATGCCTCTAAGGTGGTAAAAACAATTTTTCTTTGTGACTGTCCTTTATTTTTCTGTGTAGAAAGTGAATACAACAACATGGCTTCTCCATTGTTTGTCTTTTGCATTGTTTGGCTTATCAGTTATAGGATCATAGTGTCATCATGTAGGACATCCATGTCATCATGATAGTATCCAGCATCCATATCATCATGAAGGTATAGCATTATGTATTCAATAATAGTGCAGTAATATGTCATATTGCAATATTATTAGGAAAGTTTTGAGGTAGTCTTCCAGCCATCAAATGAGATCTTCCAACCTTCATCAAGTGTATGACTTCATCAAGTATCATCCAAATGTATGACATCATCATATGTCATCATCAAGTATCATTCAAGTGTATGACATCAATGGTTAAGATCTAGATCATCAAGTGCATGCAACATTAGATCAAGTACTTAGGGCTTCCTTCATTAGTGGTTTGACTTCTTTGTGATTTGACATCTTCATTGATAGTATCCTAGTCAACCAAGAGTCATGGAATCATCATCTGGAACCAAGCATCTCAAGAATATTGACATCTCGGTCAATGCCACATTGACATCAATGACAACCTTGATTAACAAGTATTGTGTGGGAGGTAGGTACGCGGAAGAGATGTGCGGGGGAATATATGCAACTCCTTCCAACTGACTTGAACGTGTTTTGAAAGTTAGCTTTGCAATGTAGTGTTCAAAACTACGTTTCAAGTCCTCCGTAAATCAAATTTGGTTTGTTTTTACATAGTGGTGGGGACCAGCTATCAAGTCGATTCATTGTAGAAGTTAGCTAAATAAGTCTTTGCATAATATTTATTTACGAATGTCCTTGCACAACTTACAATTTATAGCTAATATTGACAATTTCTTAGCTAATTTTCATGATCACAGGTAATTCATTTTATTTTATATCGTAAATATTTTATTCTTATGACACATATATCAATGATCTTGAAGCAATAGCAAAGTGCAGAGTAAATGGACATGATGTTTTTGTAATTCTAGAATTTATTTCCATTACTTTCCGTAAAAGTTGGATTTGGTATTTTAATTGCTATTTATTTAGAGTGTCTAGTGTAACAAATTTTGCACAAGTAATAGTAACAACTGGTGATTGTGAAGAGAATGGAGAATTGTAAAGTTAAACATAATTTGAAAATGTTATTCATTGACATAGTAAGTTTTTAGTGCAAAGCAAGAATGGGTAGTAGAGGCAGGAAAAAAGCTATTTGCAATGATACAAATAACTCACTTGCTCATGTCGATGAGAACTTTCACTGGTTGATGATGTATGAGAAGTATGTTAATTTTCCAAAGGAAGAGAAAAAATGTAACGAAATTTGGAGCAGAAGATTAGTGAAAGCTGGGTGTGTTTCAGAGGTCTTTGATTTCAGAGAAATTGTTTATCTGTGTTAGAAATTGTAGCAAGAAAGACTCAATTTGACTAAGGCACAAGTCAAATTGAGTAATTCGATTTTCCACATTAGCATGATGACTTGGAGTGTAGTGAACTTGTGTAACATGGCCTTGTCTACTAGTTAGATCAGCAAATTCGAACTATAAGCTTGGAGTAGAGTTGTGCATGTGGTGATTGTTAACCTTTAGCAATCTAGTTTAGTTATTTTCAGTTGAACTCAGTTAATTGAGCTCAAGTCATTAGTTGATTTAGTTGAGTAGTGAATTGTTGTTAACTCAATGATATTTTTAATTAAACTAATCAATTAGCTAAAAATAGCCCAAACATGCATGGAAGTCGAATTTCCTCGTTGGAGTGGAGGAAAAGACACATTGCAATTATCAATTGTATACTACTTGAGTGTATAGGCTTGGCATTGAGGTAGGTGATCAATTCCTTGGGATTTGCGCAAGGAATTAGGGAATTCCCCTATTATTTAAGAGCTCAATTTCCCCTGAATTTTGCAAGGAAATAGGAGGAAGGTGGGGCCTTGAATTGACTAGGTGTTGGCAAGAACACGACAATCAACATAACATGTTTATAGCGCAAGGTGTGCTTCCGAGTTGAAGTCAGACATTGTAATAGTTTCTCATTCTCATTTGATTAATGAAAATAAGCAAAGGGGTTTTTCTCAGTAGGGCTCCCCTGTAAAATCATTGTGTTCTTGTGGTTTTGATGGTTGCATGTCATTAGATGTGTTTCTAAGTTGTAATTTCCATTTCACAGTATTGTAGAGGAAATTTGTAATATCTTGTTTTCAGTTCGAATTCATCAGTAGTAGCATTTTTTTTTTAAATTCCTACATGGTATCAGAGCTCCAAAACACAATAGAAACCATTCATTAGATCTCCTTCAAAATTTTTGATTTTCAATTTAGTGAAGCAGGTTTTCTTTTGTGCGGGAAAATGTCTTTCAATGGATTGTGATTGGAGTATGCCCTAGAGGGAACCTCGAATTTCATATCTTCGAAGGACAAGATGGAAGTTGTACTCAATGATAATAGAGTGCTAGAGTACACCAAAATTGACATTCCAAAACCAACAATCATATGCACAATAGTTAGCCCAATGGAAGAAGGATACCGAAGAATCAAAGATGATCATCCTCGAAGGTGTGAGAGACCACATAGTCTTGAATTTACATGGAAAAGGAACTCCATTTTCTATGTGGAAGACCCTCACCGAGTTATTAAAAAATGATAGTGATGCTAGGAAATTGACATTTAGAGACAAGCTCAGAAACATCTGCATGCAAAAAAATGAAACCATTCCACACTACCTCTCTAGATTCACTCAGGTTCAAGATGAACTTGGAGGAGTAGGATAAAATGTGCCCTCTTCAGAGCTAGTGAGCCTAGCTCTCCTTGTCCTTCCAAAATCCTAGCACAACTACCAGGGTTGTAAATGGAAGGGACAAATTACCAAATCGGGAGAGACTTTGGTCTGATTTGGTTTAGGAAGAAATTCAAAGGAACACTAGAGATGGAGTAACATTCAAAGCTAAGGAGGAAGAAAATTTTTCCTTGATTGGGAAGGGAAATAAATATAAAGGAAAGAAGGCCCAAAGTAAGCCAAAGTCCACCCAAAACAATGGCAAGAAGAAGGACCTAAGCAAGATAAAATGTTTTAACTGCCATGAATATGAGCACTATGTAACAAAGTGTTCATATAATAAATCTAACAAGTATCATTCAAGAGGAGCAGGAGGTGAAGCGCTTACCTCACAATTCGAATTATTTTTCACCTTAATTTCATGCATGGTCAACACTGTAATGGGGAGTATGTGGTACCTAGATTTAGGTGCCTCGTTCCATATGATATGATGCAAATAATTCTATCAGTAGCCTAGAGGAGAAGAATATCCATATGCACATAGAACTTGGGGATGATGGGAGGTACAGTACCAAAGGAATTTGAACTGTAACCTTTAAGTGGGATTCAGGCTCCCATATTCATCTGAAAGATGTTATGTATGTACCTAGGTTGAAGAAAAAATTGATCTCTTTAGCAGTATTGGAAGATAGATGCTATGATGTTGTTTTTAGTAAGGGGAAAGCCTTTTTGAAACATGTAGCTACCGTGCAAGTGAAATAGATTGGAGTTAGAGTGAAAAATATCTATAAACTTGAGGTGGAGGCTTGTGTTGCACTAAGTAACAAGGAAAAAAATGTGCAGAGTTGAGATGTTGGAGAACTCTGACATAGGAGCATGGGATACTTATACCATGGGGCCTTAAAAATAATGCATTAGGTTACCACGAGTCTCCCGAATGCACCCTTGAACAGCATGATGTCTGCAAGAGATACACATTAGGGAAATATGTCAAATCCAACTTCCAGGGCCGAGATAATAGAGAGGGAAATATGTATCTCAAACCATGCAGCTTTGAAATATGTATTATGTAATTTTTGTTGATGATTTTTCTAGAAAATGCTATATCTTCTTCATGGGGAAGAAGGATGAAGTTTTATCCAAATTTGTTGAATTCAAAGCATTGGTTGAAAATGAGACTGGTTAGAAAGTGAAAGCCTCGAGAAGTGACAATGGCAGAGAATTTGTTTCTATCACCTTCAAGGAATTTTGTGCCAAAGAGGGTATTAGACAAGAACTGATAGCACCCCATAACCCATAGAAAAATGCGGTGGCTGAGAGGAAAAACATAAGCATATCGGGTGTGGTGGATCTGTCCTGCAAATATAATAAAATGAAAAATATGCCCAATAAATAACAACATAGAAGATAAAACTTCAGATCTTCATTAATATCAAAACCCTTGAGGTAGGGCAACACCATACATTCACTCCTTAAGGAAGGAGATCAATCCTCAAGCCATATGCTTGCCAATACAATAATCCTTGACCTCTCTCAATGGAGAGTCTCTAGCCTCTATATAGATTTCATACATGAAATACCATGGGTCTCTCAATACCATACATCCAATACCATGGGCTTATCCCTTTATTACCTGGATACATGTGGTCCCTTGCATAATGTGGGTTAACCACTTTATTTATTAACTATGGCCATTTATTTATCATTCTTACATTATTACATCATATTATTCCCCTGGGTACCTCACTCTGTACCCTATATTATCCTCCATAGGTATATTACATTACACCCTCCTTAAACATGTTTCATCCCCGAAACATGAGAAGAACACAAATAATAAGATCTACTCAAAAGATTATTCCACTGGTACCATTCACGTACATCTAGCCATCACAGAGAAAGGTGAACACTCGATGTAGTCGGTGCCTCGCTCGCTTGAGATGGAAGTGGGTTCTGGTGGTTCTTTTGTGTTGATGTGTTGTGGGTGGATTGTTGCACCTCTTTGTGTCGTCCAAGGGTTGTTGTCCTTGTTGCTAATTCGTTTCCACCTTGTTGGTTGTTGTCTCGCTGGGTGATGCGGGTGGTGATATGTTGAAGCTTTAACTGATGGAATATCTTTCATTAATTCCTCCATTATTGGTGATGGAGTGGTATTTGGTTCTTTTGTTGGTACTTGATTTGATGTCTGTGTTCGATTGTCTACCATCAAAGGCTCATCATTCGATGTGTCTGTGTCATTGGAGATTTGTGCTTCTTCCTCCCTAGTCTCTACATGGTTCCTGCAAATATCGCGCAATGTAAATTTTTTTTATTTTATAACATAGCTTCATGAATTTCTTTTGCACATTAAAATTGACAGTACTAATGGATTCCATTCAAGGGTGTCCCAAAACAACATCCACAACAGCCATATATGAAGCATAAAAATCAGAATGCAACACATACTTATCCATAGAAATTTTCAAATCCTTATAAATTTGAACATCTTCATTATCAACCTGCGTGTTTTCAATATGTTTTGCTAAAACTTGCAATTTTTAGCCAAATTAACATTGATAGAATTATGCTTGCAACTAGGAATGATAGACACAATGATGTTCTCTTTCTAAATAGTTCTATGAACCTGCAATATGGAAAGATTAGTAGAAAATAAGTCTTTATGGCTCTTAGTGTCCTTCTTTCCGGCTTGAGACCACTTGTCCAAAATGACTTTTTCAAGTTTTTTCTCGGGAAGTTTCCTCACTGAGCTATCAAGTGAGGTCCACCATTTTTTTGCCTCATCTTTCATATGAAGCCCTATGGAGCATATCCAAAAATTTTGGTATTGAACCTTGTGATATTGTAAAAAATATTCAATAATAGGGCCATCATATTTTCCTGTAAACTTCATCTTGCGAGAACCCCTAAAACAAAGTAAGGGTTTTGAAGAAAATCACTTACTTTGGAAAAAAATTAAAATGAACATTACTCGGTCAATATAACTTAGAATCCTTAATATAACCCGTTTTAGGAAATGGAATAGTCATTCTGCATCTATCCTTGTGACTGAAATCCCGATCTAGGTACTTTGGAAACACAGATTTGCGCTGCAATTGTCCCGTCGTCACAAAATTTCTGAAAAAATGGTTTATTTTAAATCAGTGATAACTCCCTCATCTAGACTCCGATTTGATCAATTTTTCTTTTGAAATCGGGTAATTTTCAAGGGGAGCTCAAATCTATAATTTTTTTTTGAAATTATGCATCAAAATCTACAAAAAATGTTAGGAGAGCCGCCATACACAAATTGTCGTAAGAAACATTTCTGTAACACAACTGAATTTAAATCAATGATATCACCTCATCTTGACTCCGATTTAACTAATTTTTTTTTTTTGAAATTGAGTATTTTTGCACAAGGAATCCATGTATTCTATTTATTTCTAAAAATTTTGCACCAAAAGTTTGATAAATTCTTTGAAAACTTGTCGCCCAAAATTTTTTTGCAAAAAATGAAAAAACAAATCTCCCAAACTCTACCCAAGAAAGTGCTTTGATACCACTTGTGGTGGATCCGTCATGAAAATATAATAAAATGAAAAATATGCCGAATAAATAACACCATAGAAGATAAAACTTCAGATCTTCATTAATATTGAAACCCTTGAGGTAGGACAACACCATACATTCACTCCTTAAGGAAGGAGATCACTCTTCGAGCCATATGTTTGCCAATACAATAATCCTTGACCTATCTCAATGGAGAGTCTCTAGCCTCTATATAGTTTTCATATATGCAATACCATTATTAGTTACCATGGGTCTCTCAATACCATACATCCAATACCATGGGCTTATCCCTTTATTCCCTAGATACACGTGGTCCCTTGCATAATGTGGGTTAACCAATTTATTTATTAACTATGGCCATTTATTATTACACCATATTATTCCCTTGGGTACCTCCCTTTGTACCCTATATTATCCCCCCTAGGTATACTGCAGTGGGAGCAACAATAGCCATGTTGCATGATCAAGGGATATCATTACATCTACGGGAAGAGGCATGCAACACCACAGTTTATTTGAAAAAAAAGAGCCCTCATAGAATACTTGGTATGATCACACTTGAAGAAGCTTTATTTGTGAGGACGCCAGATGTATCTCATTTTCGAATTTTTGGAGCTACTATGTATTATCATGTCTCCAAGGATAGGAGGATTAAATTGGAGCCTACAACTGAGATGGGAGTCTTTGTAGGATACACATCGACACCACATAACTACCGGGTGTATTTTCCCTCACTCAGGGTGACAATAGTGAGGAGAGATGTCAAATTTGATGAGGATAAGGCTATGGTTTGATCTCTAGAGCAAGAGTTGAGTATCTCGCTAGAGGAGGAGATTCTAGATCCATAGGAGGAGCCTCAAGCAAAGCTTCAGGATGTTTTGGAGCAACCACATATGAAGGAGTAGATAGGAGGCCGAGTGGAGGCACCCACTCAACCAGAATCTTCCAAAGAGGGGAGGAAGATAACCAGAGAAGCTGGAAGATTGGTGCAGGATGCACAAGAGCATGTGGGATCTCCTACATCTATGCGTAGGAAGAGGAGGTCACCAAATAGATACACTGGGTACATGGCTCTCATGACAGAACTCATTGAGTCAAAGCCTTCTTCATTGAGGAAGTAGTTTCTCAACCAGTGTGGATTGATGCCATGGTGGAGGAGTATGACTCCATCATGAAGAACACTGTATGGGAGGTGGTGCTGAGACTATAGAACAAGTCAGTGGTTGGTTCCATATGGAGTTACAAAGTGAAGCATGCAACTAATGGGATAATTAAGAAGTACAAGGCCAAATTTGTGGCCAAAGGCTTCTCTCAGGTAGAGGGAGTGGACTATGAGGAAACAATTTTCCCCCGTGGAAAGATATTCCTTGTGTTGTTGAGGAAGAAATTTACATAGAGCAACTAGAAGGATTTGGGATTTGTGATAGGGAGACACATGTGTGTAGACTCAGAAGAGACTTGTATGGTCTCAAGCAGACACCCAAAACATGGTACACTCGAATTGACACATATCTCAGTGGATTGGGCTTCACCAAAAGTGAAGCAAATGCCAATGTCTATCACATTGTGGTAGATGAGAAGCTACTTATTTTGGTATTGTATGTTTATCACTTGTTACTTACAAGGGATGAGTAGTTGATCCATTCTTGAAAGGAGGACCTTGCGAGAGAATTTGAGATGAAAGACACGGGCTTGATGTATTACTTCCTTGGGTTGGAAGTATGGAAGTGTGATGCTGAGCTATTTGTGAGTCAGGGGAAGCATTCCTATGAAATACTTCATAGATTTCACATGGAGAACTATAAGCCTATGGACACACCTCTAACTACAAACTAGAGGAAGGAGGATACCTCTTCAGGAGAGGCAGTAGATAATACCATCTATAAACAACTTGTGGGATCCTTAATGTATCTGGTGAACACATGGCTCTACATATGATATGCAGTTAATCAGTAGAGTCAAGCCATGATGAAGCCTACCAAACTGTATTGGAAGGTAGCAAAGCATGTGTCAAGATACCTCAGAGGCACACCCGAGTATGGGTTATGGTACAAGAGGACAAAGGGAGTGAAGCTCCAAGTATTCACTAATGCAGATTGGGTAGGGAATCCACCAAACAATAAAATTACTTCAGGTGCTATATTCAGTGTTGGGTTTGCAACTATTTCCTGGTATAGCAGGAAACAAAGGTCTATGGCACTCAACTTAGTAGAGGCTGAATACATGGCTGCAAGTCAAGTAACATGTGAGGCCATATGGATGAGGAAAATAATTGTGGGTCTTTTCAGTCAATATATTGATCTGACAATGATTTATTGTGATAATCAGAGTTGAATTAAAGTATCCAAGAATCCAGTATTTCATGACAGGTCCAAGCACATTGATATCAAGTACTATCACTTGAGGGATTGTGTGTAGAGAAGAATTATGATGCTGCAATACATTCCAATTGAGGAGAAAGACGCAGATATTTTGACAAGGGAATTGTCATGAGGAAAATTCAAATTCCACAGGTGAAAGATAGGGTTGGTGAAAAATCCGTTTCTTGCTAAGAGGGAGTGTTAGAAATTGTAGCAAGAAAGACACAATCTGACTTGTGCCTTAGTCAAATTGAGAAATTCGATTTTCCACATCAACAAGATGACTTGGAGTGCAGTTAACTTATGTGACATGGCCTACTAGTTAGATCAGTCAATTCGAGTTATAGGCTTGGAGTAGAGTTGTGAATGTAGTGACTGCTAAAATTTAGCAATCTAGTTCACTTATTTCAGTTGAACTCAGTTTACTGAGCTCAAGTCATTAGTTGAGTTAGTTGAAGGTCAGTTAAGTAGTAGAACTATTGTTAACTCAGTGATCCAGTTAAAGTAGTCAATTAACTAAAAATAGACCAAACATGCATGGAATTCGAATTGCCTAGCTAGAGTGGAGGAAAATGCACATTGTAATTATCAATTGTATACTAGTTGAGTTTACAAGCTTGGCAGCGAGGCATGTGATCAATTCCTTGGGATTTGTGAAAGGAAATAGGGAATTCCCCTATTATTTAGGAGCTCAATTTCTCCTGAATTACACAAGGAAATAGGAATAATATGGGGCCTTGAATTGGCTAAGTGTTAGAGCGCAGGACAATCAACAGGAGAATAGGTTTACATTGTAAGGTTTCCTTCAGAGTTGAAGCAAGACATTGTAATAGTTTCACATTCTCACCTGATTAATGAAAAGTAGTGGAGGGGTGTTTCCTAGTTGGTTTCCCCTGTAAAATCATTATGTTCTTGTGGTTTTAATGGTTGCATGTCATTGCATGTGTTTCTAAATTGTGATTTTTATTTCATAGTGTTGTAGAAGAAATTTGTAATCTCTTGTTTTCAATTTGAATTCATCTGTAGTAGAAATTTTTTATTAATTTCGACAATCTGTGTGAAATAATTTTTGATTCAATAACAAGAAAAATTATGCTAGGAGTGACGAAGGTTCCTCTGAATCTCAAGGCATTTAGATGGTTACTCAAGTTACTAGAACTGAACAAGTGTTTAAAATTGTTCGATGCAAATAACTTCTTGAAGCCAGAAGCAAGCATGATTGACATTATTCGAGAATTCATTTGCCCAACTTCTGAGGTTATTTTCAATATTTCTTTGATAGATATTTCTTTTTTTATACAGCTATTTAGAGATTTTTGTTGGCTCTTTTCCCACGTGATGGGCTGAGAAACTACAACAAATGTTCCAAAATGCATTTTCTATGTGCTTTATTACTCATACAAAAATAATTTTATTTTCAAATGGGATTATGTCATTTCCAATGATTATCATTTCAGTTAGTTAGATTATCCAAGAGCAATAGATTCTTTATGATGGCATATATTATAACAACCCTTGTGTTAAGCCACGTGTTTGATTATTTAATTTGTAATCCTAAATTCAAATTTGATAAGGAACCAATGCAGTTCTAGAATCCTATATTGTGGAAGCATACAATTTTTTTAAATTTTGTTTCATTCAATATGTGCTTGTAAAGCAAGTCTATTGCATGATAACTAGAAAATATTTTCAGAGGCTCAAACTTTCCTATCTAGAAAAGGGGAGCACGAGGAAAGAGAAAACGATACGATAATTTGAACTTATGTTTTGAAGATAGGCCATTACTGTTGCTGAAGTTTGTTCTAGATAGGTATTTTGTTGTTGAAGTTTGAAACAATATCATTGTTGGCTAGATACATTTGAACAGAAAAAGAAAAATCATTTTTTTTGTTTACTGTTGGAAAAGTCACTGTGAAGAATACAACTCACACTATTGATCTTGAAAAATATTTAGATACTTTTCACTTAGGTGAAGCTGAAGCTATTGAAGGCCTTGATACATAACATTTTTTCACGGAACACCTAGAGTCGATTAGGTATGGGAAATTATTTCGAAAAACTAGAGAGCAGAGCGAGGAAAGTCACAATGCACCAAAAAAAACAATAATCGCTAATAGGAGATGAAGAGATCGCTGAAAAAGAGATCGTTGGTACGAGAGGAAGATATAAGAAAAGAGGCACAAATTTTATGAGACAATATAGTCTGACTTCATATACTAGTCAAAAAAGGAAAAAAAACTACTGTAAGTGAAAAATTGGTTCGCGGTGGGCTATCAAATGGCGGAAACGACAAAGTGACTCTTCATAGAGTAATACCAGAAAGAGCACACACGAATGAATCAACTAGATACAAGATTCTGTGTAAAACAATGAACATTGAAGAGGCTATGGACATGGAAGTTGATAGTGCTACCCTACCTGATCGTGTCAGTACTTGTTTGGAAGAAAATAAAAGAGGTCATTACTTTCGATCACTGCCTTGTCACATTGAAAGATGCAAATTATGATAGAGGCAGTAAAAGATTGAGGATTGAAATGGTACATGTTTGAAAAAAATAGGTTATTGATCAAGAATAAATTAATATTGATCTGTCTATGGTTGCACAACAAGGCTCATGAAATTACATCAAGTTACTAGTGACGTGCTTGCATAGTCTATTAGCCGATGAGAAGCATAAAATGTGAAGCTGAAGGAAATAATAAACAAGCTAGAATATTCTCTAAGCTCAGGTCCTTTGTTGATGACTCCACTCACAATACACAGATCGCCATTGGAAATTTCTACTCCCGGAACATCTCATAGATTTGATAAACCTGTAATATTATTAATGTAGTGAAATCATATATTGTTAGTTATATATATATGAAAGATTGTGAGTAGTTGAATCTTCATGGAAAACAACTTTCGATATATGAAATTTAATGAAAAGAACTAAGTCATCTGTCGAGTGGGTCGAAAGTGAGTTCAAGGGAGACATGGGATTTGGAGAAAATGACTTACTAACATTTAGTTGCAAGCTTGGTTTACTGTATGATCTAGAAAAATAGAAACAAGGACTCTCGAATGCTGATTAGATGAAGTAGATCAAAGCTACATGGTCTGATAAAATAAAAACATTAGAGGACATTATTCTTGAATGTGGAGGCATAACAAATAGAACAGCTGGTTTGTATCTCAAGGCAGTAGTGATCGTTCAGGAATTAAACAATCTATGCATTACATATGAGTTTGGAGTAATTTCAAAATATAGACTAATGGTTGAATTGGAGAAGCTAAAACAATTACATGCAACAAATTTCATTGATATAAGTGATTTTAGTGCAGAGGAAATTAACAAATGGCTTATTACTTTTGTTAAACAATTAATGAAGAGTACTTTGCCTTGGATTTGCAATTGCAAGAAGAAGCTAGAGAGATTGAAGATGATATATTCAATGAACATGTTGAACATGAAATTATTGTCGTTTCGATGAAATATTTCATTAAAGATAAAGTGAAGGAATTCCTTGGATAAATCGTGATTCCGAAAGACAATTAACAACCAAACAATGTCAAGTTACTCTTATGTTATAGTATTTAGTTATTGAAGTTTTTTGGGGACATTATCATGAAATAATATAATTCCTGAATGAAAATTATTGTTTTTCGTTGTAGGTTCCTTTTAGAGATTACGGTCCATGAGAGCCCAATCCTAGTATCAATTGGCTCAAATGCATTATTTTTTGCAATTTAAGTATTAGTATTTTGATAATTTCTTTACGCAACAAAGACTATTTTATGGACCATGAGTCTGTAGTCAATCATTGTTTCAATTCTAATCACTATGTTCTAATCCTTAGTCTGTTTTCCAATTATATAAAGAATTTTGAGATTATGTTTTTCTTGGGATGTTGTAGAGGTCCGAATTCAGGGATGTTGCGCAAAAAACACTAATTGAACATGTGTTTTCCAATATTTTCTTTGAGCTTTTATATATTAGTTAATGTTTTGTAATTCATGATAATTAAAATGGATTTTTGTTTACTCTATCATAATATTAAAACTATTTACCAATTATATCAAGAATTCTTAAACAATGTTTTGCATATGAACTTGTATGGCTCTGGATTCTATACCATTCTTCAAGAAGATTGATTGAACATAAGTTTATGAGACTGTGTTTATGAGCTTTTATATTTTATTCAATGGCTTGTAATTGATGACAATGAAAATGAACGTTTATCAAGAGTTTTGGTTCTAAAATATCTATTCCATTTATAATGTTTATTTTAATCATAGTTATATTGATTAACATTTGAATCTGAATACAATTGTTGTCATTGTGACTGTGTTGGTTACTATTTAAGGCTCAATGTAGCATCAAGACTGATTACTTTGTTCTAGTTCTCTTTACAATGAAAATGAACGTTTAGCAAGAGTTTTAGTTCTTGGATATCTATTCCATTTGTAATGTTTATTTTAATCATAGCTATAATGATTAACATTAGAATCTAAATAGAATTATAGTTACTGTAACTGTGTTGGTTATTGTTCAAGGGTTTTCAAGCACAAATACTGATTACTTTATTCCGACTCTTTTTATTTATGAATGCATGAACAAAAGTTAGAGTTGCAGGGATCAATGTTTCATTTCTCTTTTGTGAAAAATGAAGAATGTGTGAAGGACATGGTATGTGCAAGAGAACGAGGTGCAAAGGGAACTTTATTCCATAGACGCATAATTATTATTATTATTATTATATATTTTTTCTAAAGAAGACTAATTCTATTTATATAACATAAAAATACATGTCGACCACAGCTTCAGCTAGGTGACCCTGAGAGCTAGGTTTGATTGTCAAAAAATACATGATTTTGAACTGCCCTAGGAGGGGAAACCAATCCCTTAGTTAATTTTCTTGCTGCCCTCACAGGGGAAAGCAACATTAAGTTTAGAAAATAGACCCATGAAAACAAAAATTGAATTATGAAAATAACATTCTTCACTCTTAGCAAAGGAGAGCTTAACAGAAACACAAAAAACGACCCATTAAACTTGGGCTTCAGAGCCATGTTCCAGCAGAGGTTACCATGTTTACTTGTCATTAGCAGGAGAGGGAGGTTCCTCCACAATGTGGCATCTGTATTCTTTGTTGCTGCCATCTTCGTCTTCAGTGGTTGCACAGGTGGCTTTACCAGCTGTCTCATTCATTAGTTCCTGTTCCTTATCAGCACTTTCCATCCCCAGCGGCGCGCTCTTGTATTTGGCATCATCTTTGTCCTGAGTGAATTGAGGAGCGGGAGCGTCGGAGGGGTAGAAGCTTGCTGCTTCCTCCCGAAGGGTGACAGTAATGAAAGCGGTAATTACGAGCTTGTCCGTGGTGCAAGCAAATTGGAGCTCGACTCTATGGGAGGTTTGGCGGAGAGCAATTTGAGTAGGCAGAGTGGAGACAGGGGTAGCAAAGGGCTGAGTGACTGGTTGCGAAGGAGACGCATCATGGTGAGGCTGGGAGCCATGGGTGGAATGCGCCTGCCCAGCAAGGCTGGATCTTCCCCTTTTTCTCTGGGTTTCAGGGTAGTGGCCACAAGAGGAATCCTTAGAGGAGGAATCAGAGCTTGAGGTGGGCCGAGAGAAAATTGCTCTGCCCTGACTGCTGCCTTGACGGCTTCTCATCCTTTGTCTGAGCCGAGGCATTCTGGCAGTGGAGCTCGGGCGATGAGGGCTGTGATGAGGACGGGAATGACGGGAATGACACTACTCGGACAAGAATGGCGAGGCACGCTTAGCAAGGGGCCAAGTTCTTACAGCAGTGCGCACTCTGAGTGTAATGAAAATCCGGCAAGATTTCAATGCAGCAGAGCAACAGGAAGCATCTCCCTGTGTGCGTTCGAGCACTTGGCTTGGCACAAGTAGGAGGACAAAAGCAGCTCTGCGGAGTAGGAGACCAAAAATTAGGGAGAGCATGAACGAAATTGCAATGCTTCAGAGCCATTAAAAACCAGAGGGGCAGCAAATTCTAGTGGTGGAACGAATTGATATCCCAAGTGCTGTGCGGGTTAGCAACATTAAATGAAGGTTTAATGAGCCTGTGGGTGGTCATATGGCCACACCACGCGCACGATGTCGGGATCCTCACAGGGACGAACGTCCCATCCATGTCGAATGGCATCCACATCCGGAAACGCATAATTAATTTAACTATGAATAGAAACTTTAATTTGTAATGTAATAGCCATAACTAGAAAGAGAGGTTTGTAAACTAGAAATAAAAAATATTTCCCATTTGTAGAATACATATATTATAAGGTATGTTAGGCTTAATATACACATTGATTAAGTTAGGGATTATAATGAAAGTTTTTCATTATGCATAGTAAGCTTATTTCCTAGAGTGAAAACTCCGCACAATGAAACATTCACTATGACTAAATCATATATGTTTAATACCAAATTTTATCAATTTCTAAAAAAATTAGAGACTTATGACACAATAAATTATTTTCTTTAGTTGAAAGAAAAATCTCATAATCATACATTACATTATGTGTTTTATTTTCCAAAGCATTGTGCAAAAACTCCATATTTCATTTTGCAATAGTTAATGATAAATTAATGTTTGTAATTAGTTTAATAATGGATCTGTATATTTTCTTTTCTTAAAGAAAATAATAATTTAAAGAACTCGTGTTAGATGTAGAAGGCTATTTCATTGTGTGGAGCTCACATTAAAGCTTATATTGTGCAGACGAAGCTTCTTCCACACAATGAAAACTTTCATAAAAAAATATAATCCTAAAAATCATAAATATAAATTGAAGTAATTTAACTTTATGATGAAATCAAATTTATTTAATAATAAAATCTATCAATTGCAAAAAATGATTAATAATATTCTTATAAAAGAAAATGTAGTCATTTTTTAATGTATGTAAGGAAGCTTTCATCTAGCAAACTGAGAACCATAATTTTAACAACCTGTTTCATTGTACGTAGCTTTCATTATGCAGAGGAATCTTATCATTGTTTGAATTGGATAATAAGTTTGTGCTTAAAGTTTTAATAATTTAATGTATACGTAATAATTTTTCCTCTGCAAAATCCTTTCAAATTATTAAAAAGACCTTTAATTTAATATTGCATGTTAATAATAATAATTATTTAATGGACAAATTTCATTATTCACACCTCGACACTGCGCAAAAAATGTCGGTTTTGCGTTTTATTATAATTCGATAATTCTTTTTTTCAACAACCGTTTTGGATATTTGTTGTTATTGTCACATTCACACTTCGTCATTTCCCACAATGGAATGAACTCTTCTCAGTTTTCTCCACATCACCTCTTTTTGCACATGTGGCCGATCAAATGTCTTATAATTTTTGATTCATTGTTCGAAATATGGAGGTGCGAATTCATACACTGTGCGAGGACTGGAAAAATTCGTATTGACCAAATACTGAGCAATAGTATATATCAATTTGTTATATATTATATTCGTCCAATGTGCAGAGTCTAGAAATTCATGTTAAACATATACTAAGTAATACAAAGCCCGAAAACTGACAATCTTTCTTGTAATGAATGTGGAAGATGCACATCGTTTTCAACATAATGAAATCAACTCAATACTAATACGTTTCGATATTCTTTTGGCGAATGATGAATCAACATGTAATCGGGAATGGTAAATACTACCACATGTAAACTGTTGATATAGTAGTGGGTTCCAATCGAACTATGGACTTGTTTCATAATAAATATTTGTTTGCATATGGCTTTGCATGCATTTCGACTTAGAGTTATTATTGAGAGCTTGTAGGCTAATTTATGTCATTATCAGAAAAAAATCACATTTAATTTAGTTCATATATCGATGATATTAAAGCAACGACAAGGTGTGAAGTACATGGACTAGATGATTTTGGAGTTTCGTGATTTGTTTTTAAGTTATTTCTACTACTTCCTGTAAACGTCAGCTTTTCTGTTTTGAATTGCCATTTATTGAGAGTGTCTTGTCAAATAGATTTCACACACAAAATAGTAACATATAATGCAAACGAAAAAAAACTCAAAATTACAAGCTAGCCTTATAATTTTGAGATTCGTTTCAGCGTTTTTTACCAAGGCCACAATTTCGATCGGACAACGAATTTCATGTCGGAAATTGACATATTTTTTTCAAAAGGTTTTATTGTCGGAGTGTTTAAATATTTTTCTTTTTTCTTTTTTCTTATGGAAGAAATGGTTTTAGAGCCATAAAAAATCATTGAGATGCCCAAAATCCTGAAGCTTGCTAACTGTAATCCGGTTTTCCAAAAAATTATGTCGGGTTTTCTAAAAATCATGCCATAATTTCTATTTCTTTCCAGGGGAAATTGTGGCATGTTTAGACTATGTGAATTATTTCCACTACTTCCCGTAAATGTCGACTTTTATCTTTTGAATTTTTTGTTATTAAGTGTCTTGTAAAACAAATTTCACATGCAAAATAGTAACATGGCGTGATTGTTTAGTGTATTGATAAAACTATACTTAAGGGCATTGAAAACGTTATTGATTGACAAAATATTTTAAAATTACAAAGCATAAGTGACTACGAGAGGAAGGGAAGAAGTTATTTTAACTGATATGAATAACTCACTTACGCTTATCGATGAGAGCTTGTAGTGGTCAGCGACATATCAACGATATGTGAATCTATCAATGGAAAAGAAGAATGCCAATAAGATTTGGTCTAATAGATTAGCGAATGCTGCATGTGTCTCAGAAGTGTTTGATTTAAGAGAAATCACTTATTTGTGCGCACATAATTTTGATACAAGGATGAGAACAATTATGATAGCAGCCAAGAATACTCCTATTCCTTTGACTATGAAGTCATTCCGATGCATATTCAAGCTACTGAACCGAGATATCTGCTTAAAATTGTCACAAGCAAATATTTTATTGGAGTCACAAACATGTGGCATGAACATCATTCAAGAATTAATTTCAACAAATTCTTAGGTTCCTTATGATATTTCTATTATATGTGTTTCTTTTCGTAGAAAATCATTTAGAGACTTCTATTGGCTCTATGCCTGTCTGACGGGCCAATAAACCATGACTGGTGTCCCAAAATCCATTCTATATGTCTCTATTATTCATATAAAAAAAGTGTCTATTCAACTGTGCTGATCTTATTTCAAATGAATTAGATTTTCAGTTAGTGAAATTGTTCAAAAGATTCTTCATAATAGCGTATTTGGTAACAACCCTCATCTCGAGTGATGTCTTTCATGACTTTCCGCATAAACCTAATTTCAATTTTAATGAAGAACAGATGGAGTTATGATATCCCATATTGTGGAAACAAGAATATACTTCAAATTTTTGTCTAATCTAAGATATATTTGTAAAAAAAATCATTTACATGATCACTGGATAAGATCCCCATTGAATATCTTCTTAAGCCCGAGTTTTCTTATAGGTAAAAGGGATACATGAAGAAATATAAAATATTACGATTATTCGAATTTATGGGCTTTGGGGTAATTCACTGTTGGTTCCAAGAATTATTATAGACAGGGATTTTGTTGTCAAAGTTTTCAGACCATACTGTGATTGGCTAACATTTCTTTTCCATTTATGGTTGGACTATTAATTGTGAAGAATGCAAGCCACATTGCAGAGCTTGAAAAGTCTTTGCATTTTTTTAATTTAAAATAATATGAAACTAGATGAGGCTTTGATCTAGAAGGCCTATTTAAAACACATCTAGGTGTTGCTAAATACATGATATTTTTTACAAGAGTTGAAGAGGAAATAGAATAGCGTCAAAGTACTCCAAGAAACAATCAAGAATCGACAATGATTACTAGATAAATTGTTGAAAAAATGAGCATCAACACTGAAACAAAGTACAAGAAAAGAGGCAGAAACCCTCCACAACAATCTTCAGCGTGCACATCTAGAACTGGTCCGAATTCATCTTCGAGTCAAAGAAAGAGAAAATATATTGAAAGTGAAAAGCTGATTGACGATCAAATACCAAATGGCAGAGATGATGAAGAGCCTCGTCGGACATTCATTGTAAACAAAATTCACATTCTTGAATCAACCAAATCCAAAAGTGCTATGAAAATATGAAACATTAAACAAACTATGAAAATGGAAATTGAAAGCGCTATACTACTTGATTGGGTCAGTGCCTATTTATTTGAATATCATAAAATAATGCAACAAATTTCTAAATAAGTTTCATCTTTCGATGATCATCCTATCATTTTTCAAGATGCACATTTCAAACTATAGCAATGACAATAAAACATTGAAAATTGAAAAAATAAATTTGCATAGTAAAAAAGTTATTGATAAAGTAGAAACAAATTCTGATGTGTCTGGAATTGCAGCCAATGGACTGATGAGATTCCATCAAGCTACTGGTAATGCACTTACATGTCTATTGAGCAACAAGAAGAAGAGAACCTGATACTCAAAGCAAGAATAAAAGCGCTGGAAAATGCTCTGAATCTGGGTTCTTTGTTGATGACTCCACTTGTAATATAGACATTGGCATTTGAAATTTCCACTAATAGCACATCCCATAGATCTAATATAGCTTTGAAACTCATTAATGCAATAAAATCTCATATTATTACTAATATATGCCAAAGGCTAGAAATAATTGAATATGTATGGAAAACAGTTTCTGATCTACTATGTTTAGCACAAGAAATCAAGATATTTTCCGATTTGGTTAAAAGTAATGTTAACGAATACAAAAATTTCATTAACAATGATTTAATCACTTTTAATCGAAGACTTGAATTGCTGTGTGATCTAGACAAAAAAATATAGAACTCCTAAATGCTAATCAAATGAACCAAATCAAAGTTGGATGGTAAACTAATCAACACACTAAAAAACATTATTTCTGAACGTGAAAACATAAAGAATAGAAGTAGTGATGCGTTTCTATAGGTAGTTGAAATTGTTGAAGTTATGAACAATGCACAAATCATACACAATTATGAATTGATCACAAAAGATATCCTACATGCCAAATTGGAAAAGCTAAAAGATTCAATGACAAAACGATTTTAATATATAACTGATTTTAATATAGAAGGAATTAACAAACATTAGGGAAATTTTGAGGTCTAAAATGGGCCTCCTAAGGAAATTATAAAATATTAGTGGAAAAAATCAAATAAGATTTGATGAAATTATCAAATTTTAGAGGGAAGAAAGAAAAAATTACTTTTTCAACTCGTATTTTCCACTTATCTCCCAAAGCTTTTACTCAAATTTCAAGCGAGAGTACTCGTTAGATGCAAAATTTAATTCCTCATCCAAGGAGTACCCATGTTGCATACTTTCAATGGACCCTGCTACATGAAAAACGTGATTGAAATGACATTTTTTCATGTATTTCTCAATTTTCATGTCGTAGGGTCCATCAAAAGTATGCAACATGGGTACTCCTTAGATGAGGAATTAAATTTTGCATCCAACGAGTACTCCTGCTCGAAATTTGAGTAAAAAATTTTGGAGTTATGTTGAAAATACGAGTTGAAAAAGTAGTTTTATTATTTTATTATTTTTTAATATTTTTACCCTTTTACTTAAAAAATGGTGAATCATCCCCCATGGTTGACATCATCATCTTGAATCCTATTGGTTCTTATAAAGTTTATTTTGGTTGTACATTTTTCTTAGGAGGCCCATTTTAGACCTCAAAATTCTCCTAATGTTGACAATTACCTTTGTTAGAATTAATGAAGAGAAGTCTGTCATAGTTTCTTAATTACAAAAAGAGGCCATGGATATCGAGAAGAATATATTCAATGAACATGTTAAGTTATATATTACGAACAATCCATTGAAATTTTTTATTAACACTATGTTGAAGAGATTCGTTCATGACATCATGGATCCAAAATACAAATGATAGTCACACAATTAGCATATATGCTTTCACATGTTGTAAGTGTCCATAAATATTCACAAATTCATTTTCTATTTACTAGTTTTTAGTTATTGGGATTTGTTAATTATGTTAATGTCACCTAGTCTAATTGTTGAGTGCAATTCATTGTTTTCTTTTGTAGTTTATTTTTTCCATGTTATGGTTCACAGGAGCCCAATCCTAGTTCCCATTGGGACGAACGCATTTACTTTTCCGGAATGTAGGAGAGAATAGTTATAGAGAAGATGCCAAAATAGCATAGTTAATGAGCTCATGTGCTGAGCTTTTAGACAGTTTCATTACCAATATAAGCAACTTACACTCAAAATTAGCGTTCTTAATGTTTTTCATAAGATATTGTATGCATTTGAATTTTGTGACATTGTTCAAAAACATTAATAAATCATAAGTTTTCAAGGATATGCTTTTAAATGTTATATTATATCCATTTTCTGTTACTAATCACAGTGACAATGAATGGTTGAGAGAAATTGTATATTTCAGATATATGTTCCTTGTGTTTTATTTATTTAATCATAGCTATGATGATTGAAATTCAAATCTCGATACAGTTCTTGTTATTGTGATTGTCTTGCTTAATAGAAATGTAGTTTATTATTATTATTATTATTTTTTTTTATAATTTTAGAAGTTCTATTTGATATGAAGCTTGAATAATGTTGATTATTTTAATATTTTAAATTTCTGTGGAGTGCGGTGGTCCATGAAAGACTTTTATTGCCTTTTCCATGTTTCTCATTATTGTGCATAATGTAAGCTTTTTCGATGTTTTGAAATGAAATTGATATATTGATTTTGTGCAATTTTGATTTCTGTTTATATAGTTGCTTGATATAAAATGTTTTGATCTTAAAAATAATAAGGAATTTTTGGAAAATGAAGTGTTATTGTTAAAAAAAAGAGAAAAAAAAATTGCTTAGTGTTTGTCTCATTTCTAGTATTTAAATTGATTTAAGATAATGATATAAACTATTTATGTATTCATTCACGCATTTTGAAAAATGTAGAAATATTTGATCTTTTTAATTTGTGCGGAATGTAGAAGTGCAGAAAAACCTTTCATTGTTCGCTTCCCCTTTTGCACAATGAAAGCACTGACTGCCCTTCCACAATATACACTTTTCTCTCACCCTCTCTGCTTCCTCAACATATCTGTTCAGCCCCCCCACCTTCTGAGTATTTATGTCTATCTTATTTGAATAATCCATATATGTGTGCAGTACAGATCTCTTAGGCGACAAGCTTTAAACAGAGGATCGATATAAAATTTTCATTGTCTCTCCGTAGTCTGCACAATGTAAATGTTTATTGCCCCTCAAAAATTTTCATAATGAACTTGTTCAACTCTCTTGAAGTTGTTTGTTTGTTTTTTTTTTTTTCAAATGAATTGTAATGTTAATTTTTCTTGCATTTTTGATTTCACATTTGTGAATTAAATACTTATTATCATTATGAAATATTAAATTAAGTGTATTTTTAATGCACACGAACAAGCTTTCTTTCTCCACACTCCGCCTAAAACTAATTTAATATGTGAAGTTGAGGCATGGAAAAAACTCCACACAATGAAATCTCTTCGCAAAATGAAATCTCTCTGCACAAAGCTCTTCGCACAATGAAAAATCTCCGCACAAAACTCTCCACATAGTGAAATATCCCCACACAAAGCTCTCCACACAAGCTTCAACAATAGTTTAAAGACTCATGAATATGCAACAACGAAGTGAAAAGCTCAAAACTCCCGTAGAATGAGCTAAAATTTAGAAAATTGTACAGTGAAAGTATAAAACAAATATGAATAGATGATCCATCAAAATTTAAGTTTTTACAGGAAACACTTGCTCATTAGACTCACTGTTTGTTTTTACTATTGAAATTTTTTTGACCATTTTGCAAATTGAAATTCAAACGATGTCTTTGATTCACCAAAGTTCAAGGAATTTGAACATTTATAGAGATTTTGATTCTTTTTCTTCTTATTATTTTTGTTTGGCATTTCCACTGTGTTTATCATTTGGGAATCACTTCACTTTGTCAGTGATTCATTTCACTATACCACTGATTTTAATGTAAACAAAGGAAATTAAGCTCCCTGACATTGTTTTTTTCTATTTTGCGTTTGAGTATTTGGTTGTCTCCTTTTATATCGTCAATAATGAAACTAAATTTTAACTTGTGATATATTCTTACCGATAAATGAGTGCAAAATTATCTTTCAACCTCCGCTTTGTGTGTTTCTTCCTATTTCATCTTTTCCGTAATATAATCGTGTTGCAGGTGGGGATTTCAAAATCCCCATGTTAGAAGTTTCATAATTTTAGTTATGTGTTTTTTCCAAGGAAAAAACAATAATTTCATTCATATTTCAAAACAAAATTATATTTAGCATATAAACCATGTGAGTGCATTTCTAAGAATTTTGATCATATCTTGTCTCAGCATAAGCTGTAAAAGCCCATTGTTGAGATACAAAATCCGTGTAGTCCAAAAACAAAGTTCATAATATGCCTCAAAGATACATAAAAGAAAATAATTTTCTAATTCACATAATGTCATAGAGGTAGGACATAAATATAATTGTGTGATGAGACTAGCCCTCCGGAAATTAAGAGTCCCCAAAAATTGCACAGTTAATAGACCTAGTGCACTACGAATGATATTAGCAAACTATAATGTCAAGAACAACGACACAGAAAGAAACCTGTCCATGCTTGGAATGAGGTCAAAGCCTAAAAAATTATGTTCCTTGTCCATATGCGGTCGGTGGTAGAAATTGAAATGGTATGATCCTCAAATCATAGTTACCTGCTAGGTCCCCTAGTCCAAAATAATTCCCTCCTTAGAAATCCCATTGGTTTCTTGATTTCTTTCCCTGTATATGTGCTTGCAAGATAAATGTGGAAAATCAAGAAATAATCTTCTGATATCCTCCATAATGTTGACCAAATATATGTTTATGCATTGTTGTATAAAGTTAACCCAATTTATCACCAACAAGGAATCACCAAAAAATTGTAATTTGTCAAGAGAATAAGCAATAAAAGACCTGGAAGCAAAAGATTCAACCCAATATTTTTTTCCATTCCTTATTCCAATTTTTACATGAAAAACAAGTTGTTCAGATAGTGTTGGGTGTTTATCTTGTCTGAGAAATTAACTCAACACTTACTTGTCAAACTAGGGGTCATACACTTTGTAACATAGTCAATGCCAAAAGACTCTGATAACTCCTACAAAAATCATTCCTATATCCAAGCCAAATGACAAATCTCCTAAGTTCTAAAAAATGAATAAAACTCTATCCTTAGTTGCTACACTATTGTGATGGAAACTTCATTAAAAACACCTTGATCAATCTGGATACCAACTACTTCACTCACAAACACCTCAAACAAAATGAAATTGAAAACTCGGTGAACAATAATAAATCTAAAAAATAACATATGCCTCAATCCAATGAATCAAAAGAGTTTAAATAATTCACACAGGCTACCAAAACATTCCTGCACTATTCAAGTTTTCACTCCTTTGTCAATACAATTCCTGCACTGCTCACACTTTGTTCTTATTAATTTTCACACTATTCTATTTTATGCAATGTTGATTTGAAACGTAACAACCTTGATGTGTTTAAATATAAATCATGTATAGCAAATAACCTCACTTTGTTTAATCCTTGCAAGCCATAAAAATAAATCCCATATCAAGAAATTGATATTGTGTCTAGAGAAGATTTAAGAGAAAACAAATGAAATCTATTATAACCATGAAGACCAAGTCTTGGGAAGAGAAATCCAAAAGCAATGTATCAATTCTCTTACAAGACTTCTCACACCAGTTTATAAAATGTGCAAGAAACTTATTCCATCCATGCACTGATTAGACAAATCCAATATAAATTATGATTCGTTCATTCACTGTCTAGTCACACCATAAAAGAAACTCAGTAATACTTCAAATACTTAATGATTTAATTATTCCAAACATTCACTCGAGGTATGACTCTATTTTAATCCAATAATAACAAAATAATTTCCATAATCAAGTCTTCAAACATAAACAACACAAAGGATCTATTCCTACACTAGTACATAATGTTTTTGAATAGGTCCTATATCGTTATAGAACCCTCTGGTTTGAGGGCTTCAATGTTGCTTTTCTTTTATCCATGAAATAAAATCAAGTTACGTCCCTTTCTTTTAAATGTCGATAACATAATGAAAATTTCAAAGGAGTAATCTTGCCAAACACCAATGTTAGATTATTAAAGCCTTTAACCAAACCCACCAATAAGTCAAAAAACAAGTTTACATCAATTCAGTAAAACACATGGGAAAAATAAGAGCCATGTCAGTATTTATCTCATATAACCCAGAATATATATATATATATATATATATATATATATATATATATATATATATATATATATATATATATATATATATATATATATATAAGTGGAGCAAGGTTTCAAACTACAAAATCCTTCATATCTAGTATCAAACCCTGGTTCCCATAAATCCCTTAAACTTCAACATTCTCGTAACAAGGAAAAATATTGAGTTAAGATAGTGTTAGGACAGTTCTTTGGAAAATCAAATAAATTATTTTAGGAATCAATCCTCATTCGATGAAACTCAAATAATGATAATACTAAAATATCTTGATAAAACTCAACACTCCTTCCTAGATCTGGGCTAGATAAACTCAAAACCACACACACTCTACAACTTTAGGAAAATAAAGTTCTCAATAGTAACTCACAGGATGCCATACAAGCTATGCAAAGATTCAATATATAATATATAAATTTACACACCACGATATTATATTTGAAAATAAAAAACCACACAGTGCTAGCTAGTAGAGGGTCAATGAGATGGGTTGGTTGGGCCCTAACCAACCATCTCATGTCCTCATTGAAGAGAGACTAAAATAAAAAGTGATGCAAATCATTAAAAAGATTGAAAAAAAATAGGAAAGGAACTTGTCATTGATGCTCTTTTTATTAAATAAATATCAGTCTTAGTACATCTCGAGCTTAGTAGTCAACTCCTGATAGATTTAGGTGATACAAAGTTCTAAAACTTAAAAATACACAAAGTGACAATATCACTAACCAATTACTCATCATGGCTCGAAATATATATAAATTTACACTGAATACTATGGACATAGTCGAGATGTCATGTACAGAAGAAAATAGAAAAATAGTATAAAAATTATCCTAATAATAGATCTTGAATAGACTACTACTAATCACTAAGATTCACTTCCATATCGAGTTGGCCTCATTTAGAAAAGTGGCTGTGATATGAAAGTTTGTTTGTTGAGACCAGGAGAGATGAGAGCGCCTTGTCCTCCCTCGGAATCTAGGAAAATATCTTGACAACACATTTGACTTCCAACTAACCTTTTGTCCAACAATCCATGCTTCAAACACTAGTGTAGGAATCCTAGTACGAGTGCAGGAATCCCAAGATCAAAATATCTTTCTCCTGTTATTATACATGCACTTCATAATATATTCATGAATTATTAAAGATAAAATACCTTAGGATAACATAATATGTAAGAATTTATTCATTAAAACTTTAATCGATCAACCTTTTTCAAAGATAAGAAATTTTATATCCATATCCTCATGAATGCAACAATAGAAACTAAAAATGTTTGCATGAAGGTATTTTGGGATTGTAAAAAAAAGGGTAAAATGGCTTTAGGTGGGTAAAAAATGAGACAATATTGAATCCCGACATCCCCCCAAATCGATTTCATTATGTTTCCCCACACAACTAAAAATACAAACCTTTTGCAAAAAATAAAACTTGAGATTCCTTTCCCTTACATGCGAATCTGAATATTGATCTCAAAACTTGTGCCTTGAACCTTTTTCAATTTCCTTTTCAATCTCATAGCTCTAGTATTAATAAAGGCTACACGAATACTCCACTTCCTTACTTGTTCTCTTAACCCTGCTACCTCTTTTCTCAATTCCTCGTTCCTGGTTGATAATGTTGTATTATTTGACTTAAGATGTCATTTAAAAACCTCAAACTCCTTAATCTTCCACTTCAATGATTTAATTTCCATTTCTCTCTTGGTTTTCCTTATTTGAAGCGAAAGAGGAACCAAGTCCTCTTGTTCTTCCAACATTTCATGTTTCTGAATGCTATCAAAATTTTCTAGGGTGGGTGCTACATCCACCAAGATGGGAATTTTTTTCTTGTCAACTAATGCTTCTTATCATGAATTAACACCCTGTCACATATCACAAACTTATCTTCTTTATTTTCAAGAACATTATGTAAAGGATTCTTCTTACTAAAACTCCGTTCTTTTGATGGAGTACAATTTTCCTTTGGTAACCCTGACTCGATGACAAGCTCATCATCAGCTGGGATTTCATCTGCTAACACCTTCTCAGAAGAATATACATGCATGCTTTTTAATAACCCTCACGTTAACCTCTAGGGTGAATCTGGTGCCACTTCCTTAGATAGCATACTCTCCTTCATTTTCTTCTTCCTTTCGGATCCATCTTGTTTTTTTTCTCCCTAACTTTGAGAAAACTTGGAACCAGATTCAAAACCTCTAACTTTAACTGTGAATCCTTCCTTAGGTTGGTCTTGGATATCAATCGCTTGTCTCATACTCCCAAACTGGTGTATTGTGAGAAAATCATCCCAAGTGGAGCCTCTTCTTTTCAATTCCTCACTTACCAAAATTTTGATTAATCCATAATGACAAAGCTTATATCCCACTTGGGTCTCTAAACTCTTCTGAACCCCTCTATACATATTAGCTAGAATTTTCAACATAAATTAAGCGAAATTAATAAGCTTCCTAGACTCAAAATTCATCAAAATTCTTATATGATTCAGGAAGGATACCAAATATCATCCCTCATAGGTGAGGAGATTTCATAGTATAAATAGTATCTTCCTCCATTTATTGATTATCTAGTTTCTAGGGAATCCCTTCTTCCAATCGACCTTATAATATTCTTTCACCAAGAAGCAGTGTTGGGCTCCCTGTGTCACCTCTTTCTTTTTGAACCATTGTTCTCCAATGCAAGGTAGATCTGTTTCCTGTGAAATAAATTTCTTTGAAACTTCAAAAACCATCGTGCCAATGGTAAAAATATTATCATCAAACCTTTCAATGAAAGCCTTGTCTATAACCAAGTCGAATCCATCAAACCTATATAAAAAGGGAAGCCACCCTACTTCCTGCAAAATAGGGAGACTAGATTCGTACTCTGTCGTTCCTTCCATATCCTTAACTGACCATGGTTCTATTCTAACATGTTCCATGGTGCATATGATACTGCCATCGCAAACATAAACACAAGAGACAATTTTCAAACTAAATTCCCAAACTTATAGTTCTTTGTGACCAAATATCAATGAATACATGGGGGAATCTTCTTTACTATAGTACACGGTCCATGTAGCTAATGAAATAAAAAAAACATAGAAATACACACTTATTTCATGCACCACCACTAGAGGTTTCCATATTCCAAACACTGTTATGATGATCACTATCCAAATGTATTGGTACAAGAATTGGTTATGGGTTATAAAACTTGGTGGGATTTCCAAAACAATTAAGGAGTGATGATTAATAAGAATGCACAAATATTTGGAAAATAATAAAGATAGAACAAAATCATCATATCAGGGCCTTGAATTTAGAAATGACATGTTGGATCTCTTACCATATTGATGTCATGAAATGGATAGGGATCAACCTTCATTACCACACTTCAACTCTACTGATTGCGTTACATGGAATATGAATATAAATTGCTTTATATATATATATATATATATATATATATATATATATATATATATATATATATATATATATATAACATGCTAACCTCCAAACACCACTAAGGATCTCCTATCATTAATAGACATATCATTGATAATGAAGGAAAACAATGATTATTCTTCTATTATGAACATAAACCATCATATATGAAACTTTAACTTAAATTATCGAATCATAAATTTTACAAGAGGAATATTCACATAGGCATAAAACAAAATAAACTAAGCTTTGCATATTCCTGTGCTTTTGAGAAGGTTCCTTCACTAAAGAGATTTTCCTGCACTCAAAACAAAAATAACCTTTTGTGCTCAAACTATTTAGAAGAAATTTTGATAGTTGAAAAATCATTCTGAGGAAAAAAATCTTTTTGTTCTTGACCAATATTGATACAAAACTGAGCTCCTTTTGCAATATAAAATTTTCAATTCTAGGTTGAATGTTTCCATTTTTTAACACTTTTCTCTGAGTCACATATAGTTTTCAAGAAAATTAACAAAGTTGAGGAGTAGGGGGATAAAGAAGTGGGTATACGAGTGCAAGTTTAAAGAATGGGAGGGGATATCATCAAGGACATACATAAATAAAGATATAATAAAGTAAAAATAGTAAAGAGATGGGGTAAATAAGAAAAATGGACAAGAGATATAATTTCAAGCGCGATAAAAGTGGGGAAAAAATAATAGCGACACATGGTTAGATTTAGAAGAATGGGGAGGACATATATGTATAGGATAATTGGAAAATTAAGGGGTTTTTTAGAAAAGGGAAAATAAGAAAAACATAGTACTCAATTTTGGAATGATGATGTCTCTATCAAGATAATGTTGTAACCTATAAAAACAATTAACTGCAGTGATATTTCCATGTTGTTTGCATACAAATGAAGCACATATCCCGCCTTGAACTTTGATAAGGGCTATATCTCTATTGGTTATTTTATGTTGCCACCATAAGTTTCCTATAGAAACCTACTTCTTCTTAGAGTTAGGTTAGACATGTGTAAAAATTCAACCAAAAATCCCATTTTATTGAAAAAAAGAGGGTCTGCTTGCCAATGTCCTGGTTTTCTAGACCCTTACACAACTGTGCCAGTAAGTTGATTTTCAGAATTATGCATTATTATTATTATTATTTTAAATTATATATATATATATATATATATATATATATATATATATATATATATATATATATATATATATATTAATATATACACACTATTTTTTATGTTTTATGTTTTTATTTTTCATTTTTATATAATTCGAAGGAAAAGAGATCATGAAATACTCACAACAGACTAGGTAACAACTCTTCCCACCATCTTCATATCCGTTTTCTGTTCAACCCACTTGATAAAATATTCCTTGGTGAGGGACTACTAATGTTAGAAAATCAGATAGGTAGAAATATTCTCTTATGTTGATAATTACTTGTGATATTATTGTATTCTTATTAAATTTCCTCTTTTATCAAGCAATCATCAAATCAAAACATGATGATCAAAGACACTAGATGTAGGCACTCAGCCAGGGCTAAAACCCCTCTATAAGGGAAAACCCAATCAAACTCTTTCACTAGTAAACAAATTTGAGATAGACCAAGACCTTAGACCTAACCAAAATACCATATTCACTCCACCAATTCCGCTCTCAAACTGTCCTTCTAGACTCCAAATATGAAGTACAACAATACTACATCAAATACAAAATTTTAGCCCTACTGCTTCAAAATTTCGGCCCAACTTCCATTCTGCAATTTTGGCTTAGCTTCAGTTCTGCAATTTCGGCCCTTCCAACAACCTAAAAAATTCGCATGTGTGGTAGTAGAGAGAGAAAATTCGACTTCTTTTGCTTGAAAAAGACTTCCTTCCCCTTCAATAGGTTTTCCTCCTTCTTCTTAGGTATTTTAATCTCTTTTCTTCCTCCAACTACTACAATTCGAACTTGCTTGGTTGGTGCTCCAAATGAGGTTGAATAACAACCAATATATAGTGAATCTGTGAGGTCAAATTCCCTTGACGAGGTCGAATTTTCCTTCTTTGAGGCTGACTTGGTGAAGGATTCATAAAAACCTAATTTACATCAAAATAAATTTCCTCTTTGATAGATAAAGCCAAGAAGGGTCTTTTACATAAAGACAAGGACAAGGACTCTTGACACAAGCCATAGAAGCCTACAATGGTGGCTTTAACCTATTAATAATTGACCCAAGCATGAAACCATGCTTTAATAAGTCAATTTATTTTATAATAATATTTTTTTATTTCTTTTGAAAAATACATTTCATCATGACTCAAATATAATTATGAAAACCGACACTAGTTTTCGTATTTTTCAACACTCCCTCTTAACTAGGGATGTATTCATAATTACATATATACAGAAGTACATGGAATGTATCAAAATTATATGATCTATGAAGATTCACAATACACATAATTCTATATATTATATACTTAACCATAGTACTCTAATTGGGTGAGACTAAGGTGTACTCAATCTTTAGCCACTCTAGGTACCATCAAGCTTCTAAGCTCTAACACCAACCTAGGGATTTGGATGCGTATCCAAGGTTATATCTCTAAGAACAATGCCACCCTCCCTACTTAGATATCTAGACATCAACACATAGGTCGACCAGATGTCCTCCCAAGCATCTCGTTTCCATAAGATGCTTCATCTCTCCCTATCAACTAAGCCAGATATATCCATATTCCAAGCATGCTCCAAACATTTAACCATTTTACGAATATATCTTGTACAATCATAACCCCAATCACTAATAAATCTTAATATATATATAAAAGTGAATACAAACCTTTTTGGGCCCTCAATCATTCTGATGCTACTTATATCATCATCAAGTTATCCAAATAAAAAATTTCTTCTTTCTTCAGTAGAACCAAATAAAAACTCAATACTTCTCAAGTATTTTGTTTGCCAATCCATATGTAGTACTTTCATTCAATATTATGTTTCATTCTTTCTTAAAGGTATTTACTATGGATATCATAATTTCCCTCCCTCTTAAATGGGAATATATACCATTTCTTTTATCCAAGCTACCTCTTAACTCCACAACTTCCTTCCTTTATAAAATTGGAGAGACTTCAATATTTCAAGGATTTATTTCTTTCAAACAACATCAATGCCATCTTCATCATCATAATTCTTGTAGATTCCTTCATGATGCTGATCATTATTATCATCTTCAATTATGAACGTCTTCAACATATTGAAGATTATGTACCTGCAAAACTTTAATAACAAGTACAACCAAATACAAGTATAAAAAATCATGAAGTCAACTATATAAAAATCATGTTATTACAGTGGAAGCATCAAAACATTCAAGTTTTAAACATCAAATACCTAAAAATAGTTAGGTTCATAATCCACAAGGGTTTCATCTTTTTATATTATAGACTTCAGCAACTTTCTAAGGTTTTGTCATAAACCCTAGACTCCATCTACGAGACATAAAGCCTTATATATCAAAAATTCAATCAATATATAAATCCAATCATAGAATTATATATCTAAGGTTTGAAAATTATGATTTTAGAAAGTTCATGACAGATTCTACTAGGGTTTTTTTATATACCCTAGATTTCATTAACAAAACTAAATAAAAAATAATCAAGTTAGCATACTCTCATATACATATCTAGAGTTTCATTATCATGCATTAGCACCTCATATCAATATCTACTAGGTGCTAGGGTTTCAATTATACAGAGGTACAAATACCCAGAGATCCATTTCTGAGATTTTATATTGATTAATACAAGGGTTTAGTCATAATACCTAAATTATCAAACCCTAAAGATCTAGGATTTCATTATATGTTCTAGAATCTATCAACAACACTTAAGTAGACTAAGGTTTCATTATCAACATTGACATACCCTTAGCGTCAAGAGGCTAGGGTTTTACAATGAACCCTGAAGGTTAGGGTTTCACAAAAATGGTCAAATGATAAGAGACAATATAACAAGGGTAGATTAAATCTAATGATTAATCAACCTAAAAAGAATATTTATGATTTAAAACCATAGACATAATAATGCTAGTAATATAAAGCAAATTTAAAATGAGAATGATCATATCTTTTGTATTATGAAAACCTTGCAACAAAACTTGTAGTCTAAGCCATACCTTGAGTAGTTATTTAAAAAACCTTGCAGGACATCAAATTTTGAAGGGATCCCTTTGCAAAAAAACTTCTTTCATGACCCAAGTCTATCCTTTGAAGTTTCCTCTAAAATATTTGTGTATTTAGCAAGCTTTCCTACCAAGGAAAATATAAAGGAAAGGTTATTAGTATACAAAACAAAAAAATCTTGATGTGAAGAGGAAACCAAACATGAAAGATGAATTTGAGAACAATCTACTTATCTTTTGGTAAAATGGTGAAGGATCCCTCTTAATCTAGATTTTCTAAGGGATACCTACAACTTAAACAGTTCAAAAAGTTCTAACAAGATATATTATATCTATTAACTCTAGAAATAAAAAAATAAAAGAAATCATTACGAAACTTAAAATAGTAGACTTAGAAGGATATGGAAGAGAAGAATTAATAGTATGAGTCTTTGAAATTGTTCTTCAGTATTGTTTTTCTTAGGTGAAGCTTCATAAAAAAAAATTGTATGTTCTATTTCTCTTTTCTTGTTTCTTGGATATTTCAGGACATTGAATTTTGTAGCGTCCCATCTTATGGAATTGTAGCATTCAATATTTGATAGATCAACTTTTTCTTTGGACCTTTGAACTTCTTGTATGCTCCCTTTTTCTTGTGATGAGAAGAGTAGCCATTTGAAGTGTTGTTTTCTTCATCCTCCTTCTTGTTACTTACTAATGAGATGCAAAATTCTTCTTGACTGCATGCATTTCACATTTTTTCAAAGGTTGGTGTATCCTTCCAACTGCTAATAAGTGATGCAAAATAGCTCCAAGATTTTGGTAGACCTATTAGTGCAACAATCATGGGTTCTTTCTTTGGTACAAATTCATAAATAACTTTGATTTCATCTCTTATTATAGTTATCCTTACACGAAACATGATGACACTATATCATATTTTGTCATATTTATTGTTCTTAGTTCATTCTTGAGACTAGCTATTTGACCAATGTTCTTGTTGGTAAACAACTTAGAGAGGGCTTCATACATTTCTTGTGCATAGTGTATATTGGATATGCATGAGATTAAATAGTTTCACTCCATCTACTATTAGATTCATGGCCAAGATGTCAGTTTCCATATACTTTTCCTTTACAATATCATCTGTATGTTTCTTAACTTTTCCTTAATCAAAATCAAAACTTTATAATTAGCAAGAATAAGATCCATTCTCTTCTTCGATGCCCTGTTGTTGGAGGCTCCTTCTAGCTTATTTTTAGTCTTCATTGTCATGTCATATTTGATTGATATAGATACAAACCTTCCTATTCTTGTATGATCCTTATCCTTTGACCCTTTCAGTAGATATTGAAATTTCATTTTTTTCTTCCTTATTCACCTTAGTTCGATTGCATGTTAGAAAATCAGAAAGGAAGAAATATTCTCTTATGTTGATAATTACTTGTGATATTATTGTAGTCTTATTAATTTTTTTATGCTCTTATTTTATCAAGAAATCATCAAATCAAAACATGAATATCAACGAAACCATATGTAAGCACTCAACCAGAATAAAACCCATCTATAGGGGAAAACCTAGTCAAACTCTTCCACTAGTAAATAAAATTGAGATAGACCAAGACCTTAGAAATGATCAAAATACCTTCCTCACTCCACTAAGTAAGTTCCCAAACTGTCCATCTAGACTCCAAATATCAACTGCAACAATACTGCATCCAAAACATAATTTTGGCCCTACTACTTCAGAATTTCAACCCAACAACATTTTTTCAATTTTGACCCTTCCAAAAACCCAAAAAATTCGCACATGTGGTAGTAGAGAGAGAAAATGAAACTTCTTTGGTTTGAAAAATACTTCCTTCTCCTTTGCTAGGATTTCCTCCTTAATAATTTCACTCTCTTTTCTTCCTCCATCTACTACAGATCAAAATTTCTTGGTTAGTGCTCCAAATGAGGTCAAATAACTTCCAATATATAGTGAATCTATGAGGTCGAATTCCCTTGATGAGGCCGACTTGTACTTATTTGAGGCCTACTTGGTGGAGGAGGCCTAATGACCTAATTTACATGAAAATACATTTATTTTTTGATAGATAAATCCCAGGAAGTGTATTTTACACAAAGACAAGAAAAATAACTCTTGACACAAACCTTAGAAGCCTACAATGGAGGATTTTACCTATTAATCATTGAACCAAGCATGAAACTCATGCTTTAATAAGTAAGTTTATTATATATATATATATATATATATATATATATATATATATATATATATATATATATATATATATACACACTTTATTTTGATAAATAAATTTCATCATGACTCAAATACAATTACGAAGACCGATACTAGTTACATTTTTCAACAGTTGATACAATCTAAGTCCGTGCCTGCTCACCAAGAAGGCAATCCTGTGCTTGTCGATTATCTTGATTTCAAAAAATCCATTGTCAAAGATTCTAATTATCTCATATGGTCCTCGCTAGTGAGTGTGAAACATCCCCTTAAAAAATTTAAATTTATAATCAAAGAGAAGTACGTAGTCGCTTGGATGAAACTACTTTCTCTTGATCAACTTATCGTGCCACTTACTACGTTACTGCTGGATCAAAGTAGTTTGATGTATGTCATCTCTTCTAATTTCATCTAATTCATTTAGTTTTAAAAAAACCGTTGTTGTGCCTCATAAATATATAGACCCAACTAAACTGAAATCCTATAAGTATTAATCTGGAACTCGATCGGTAACATGACATGCTTCCCATAAACTAGTTAATATGGTGTATGAATGACAATATTCCTCCAGGTAGTCCTATATTCCCACAAAGCCTTTGATAAAATTTTTTTCCAATCCTTTTTGTTCATAGTGACTGTTTTAGAAGGATTGTTTCAATCACTTTGGTTGTGTATTCCACTTGGCCATTAGCCCGTGGGTGATAAGGAAATGACTTCCTGTAGCAGATCCTGTACTGCTCCATAATTCCATTCACAATATTAGAAGTAAATTGGGTTCCATTTTCATAAACTATTTCATTGGGCACACCAAATCTCACAAAAAAGTGTTTATATAGAAAATTAATTACAAACTTTTCGGTAGCATATAAAACAACTTTAGCCTTTACCCACTTCATAGAAAAATTAGTGGAAGTGAGAGTATACCTTTTATTTAAAAATGGAGATGAAATGGGTCCTACAAAATCAATTGCCCATTTTTCAAAAGGTTCAATCATCACCTGTGGAAATAAAGGCATTTCATCTACTTGCACGAGACGACACATCCATTGAAAACTATCACACTTGCTAATATATATTTTGGCATCCTTAAAAAGGATGGCCAAAATTACTGCACGAAGTACCTTGTATGTTGTTTTTCTCTTATCATAAAAGAGACCCTAAACATTTCATCATGGACTGCCTTAATAATATTAAACATATATCCCTCTTGAAAACACATGTGAATAATCAAGTCAAATCCTATGTAACAGAGTTCTCCTTGCATCCATGAATATGAAGCAAAATTTTTAATGATCTTATGCTTTTATCTAGTGGACAAATGTGGTGGTGTTTTTCCTGTGGCCAAATAATTAGCTATTTCTACAAACCACAGAGAATTAGTAGACACAACATGAAAATTATCATCTGGGAATAAATCATCAACAATAAAATTTTTACTTTAATTATTAATACTAGATAAAAAAATCAACTATAACATGAAATTTACTAGGCCTATCAATTATGGTAATATTAAATTCCTGCAACAATAATAACCACCTAGTAATTCGCCCACTAGTCAAAGGTTTATTCATTAAGTATTTAATTGCATAATGATCCGTGTGAACAAAGAATTCATACCCGGTAATGTAATGTTTGAATTTTTTAATGGCGAAGACTATAGCTAGAAATTAATTTTCCATTACCATGCAATTCAACTTAGAAGGGGACAAGTTTTTACTAGAAAAATAAAGGACATAGGATGCCTGATTTTCTTTTTGGCCCAAATCTACACCAATAATAGTCTTTGTGACATTGAAGGAGATATGGAAGGTAAGGGACCAATTAGGTCCCCTCAGGACTGGTGCCCTTACTAATTTCCCCTTAAAGTCCTGAAAGGGCCATCAGTAAGCCTCAGTCTAGGGGGGATCACTACCCTTATCCAACAACCGAAAAAGAGGAGAGGTTATCCTAGAGAATTTCTCAATGAACCTCTAATAGTATCCCACATGAATCAGAAAATACCTCACTTCCAGTTCTGTTTTAGTTACTGATAGGTGTGTGATGACTTCTACTTTAGATGGATCTACCTGTATACCATTGTTGGAAATAAGATGACCAAGGACCACTCTTGCTTTTCACATTAATCTGCACTTTTTATCACTGAAAGCAAGGCGAGTCTCTTGGAACGTAATAAACACTTTCTCTAAATTTTGGAGGGCTTCTTGAAATGAATCACTAATAAATAAAAATTATCCATATAAACCTCCAGTACACACTCGAGGTTAGAAAAAATTTCCAAGAACACCCGCTAGAAAGTAGAAGGGGAATTACATAGTCCAAATAGAAGCACTCAGTAAGCGAATGTCCCACAAGGACAGGTGGAAGTGGTATTTTCCTGGTCTTCTAGTGCAATTTTTTTTGGTTATAACCGATGAATCCATCCAAAAAAGAGAAGTACTTTTTACCTGCGAGGGTATCTAATACTTGGTAAATGAAGTGATCAGGAGATCATGTTTTATGCTCAAAATTGAAAGTGCTCGAAACCGTACCGAACCTGAGCGACCATAAATGTATTGTCGTTGCAATTTTGGTGCCGCGAATGGTTCGAAAAACTAATGTCGTATGAGGGAGATATCGCGTTCTGTTCATTTTCTTAAAAAACTAAAATTTTTATGATAGGATGAATGGGACGCCCAGTCAGCATTTAGGTACAGTCAGCAGGTGGCATATACTGGGAATATTCCCTTTTCCCAAATCCAATCAGATCTTGCCACGTGACGCAACCAGGACCGTTGGATGAATATGTACGTGTTTATATTTGGTTCGTTGGATGGGTGACACATGGCCAGCCCGGAGGCTGCCACGTGTCCCTAGGAGGTTTATGTAAAATTTTGGTGGAGTTGGGGGGGGGGGGGGGGGGTCAACCTCATGACTTCCAGCATGCGCGCAAAGTCCTCTACCGTCTCTCCTATCACATGGTTCTTAACCTATAATGCTGCCACTTTAATTTAAGGTGTATTGATTTCATAGTTTGGGGAGGGGACCGCGAGCGGTCCCAACTCGCTGGCTGCCCCAAAACAACGATCACATGTAAATGTTTTTAAAACCCGACATAAAATAGTCATCAGCCAGCGGAAATCTTAAACCACGACTCCGACAATGATCTTTGTGGTCACATGTCACATCGTGACATTAAATTTTATTGTGACGATTGTCTTTACTATAACCTCCGACAGAAGGAAAGCACTATCACATGTGCGGTTCAATGGCATATAATGCGACGGTTTTCAGAACCTTGTTGACTCCAGATTCTGCTGCGATTTGTATTGCGAATTAACGGTTTAATAAATCGTAACCTCGGGCGGTCAGGTCGACAAGTCACATGCGCCCACCGTTAACCTTTAATGTAAACGATCAATTGTACAGTTAGTGGAAAATTATAGCGCGCCACCAATTTTCGGAGTTTTGGCTATTTTTAGCAACAGTTAAGTGCAGTCTCCACTTTTAGTGGAGATTTTGTAGGAGTTATTGGGAAAAAGCTTTGGGAGGTCAATTTTCGACCAATTTGGGTGAAGCAAGAGTCTACCTAGACTAATTTGAGCATTCTAAAGCCACTGGTGTAGATAAAACAACAATTAGAGGCTTGTAAACACATGTATTTGCAATTTTTAGCATAATGACAAAGAGGGACATGCCATTGGGAGTTGGACCAGTAGATGTAGCTCAGGAGGGGTGAACTACTTCATCATGCCTGCTGTGTAAAACTTATGTGTGATGTTATTTCTCTATTATACACTACTGTACAATGTTGTTTAGGCTTATTTTCATGCTTAAAACTCACAAATTCATCTATGTTTCATGGTTAAAATACTTATTCCTTAAGCAAACAAATGGAGACAAATTGTACATGTCTTTATTACTGAAAGGACACTTAGCACATCAAACTAATACACTCCTTTCAAATCGAGTTGGTATTAGAGCTAGAGTTTAATCTCTGTTGTTTTTGTGTGAAAGATTGTTTAACTATTTGAAAGGGTTTTCATACTTACTAGGCTCAAGCTTAAGAGAGGAGAAGGCAAATTGGTGGAAGTAAGAGGTTCTCAAAGTGAGGCACAGCAAAGGAGGGCAAGATTTCCATATTCTCCACCACCTTTTCACCTCCAAAAGAAGCATAAGTAGCATTAAGCATGCCTCCAGGAGAAGAAGAAATCCATGAAGAGGTGGATCCCAAAGAAGAAGAAAGAGTTTTTAGGAAAGCATTCCTTGACATGAATGAAATGGTGAGAGTCCTTTATCAAGAAAGGAATGAGAGACTAGAAGGAGAAGGATTGAAACTTCACAAGGAAGGTTAGGGATCATCAGGAGGCCACAATGATGAAGACAAATCAAAGAAGGGAAATGGAGGAAATGGAGGCAGTGGAAAGTCACCATCCTCACCCTCATCACCATCATCCTCCACTTCATCTTCAATACACCAGTCACACAAGTCAAAGAACACTGGTAAAAGTCCTTTTCTAAAACTTGATGTTAAGTTTGAATTGCCAATGTTTAATGGTGAAGTCAATCCATAAAATCTTGATAATTGGATTAGGCAATTGGAGCTCTATTTGAGAATGCATATCCTTCATGATGACGATACCAAAATCGAACTAGCTTCATTGAGGATGGAAGGTGCACCACTTGTTTGGTGGGAAGCCAAGACAAAGGAGGAGATCAAAAAACATGGTAAGATTATCCTATCATGGACTGATTTCATTACTGCAATAAAACAACCGTTTTATCCATTAGCTCACATGCAGAAATCCATAATGAACTGGCAAAATTTTAGACAATTGAAAGGACAGAATGTGCAAGAATACACCCAAGAATTTAGGAGAAGAGCTCTCTTATTAGGGGTAGATTTGCAGAGCCAAGATACTTTTCTCAAGTACATAGGAGGCTTACATAGCTACCTAACACATACTATTCTCATGTTTAACCCTAAAAGTCTAGATGAAGTTTGTGTTCAGGCCACACTTCTAGAAGCTAGAGGGAAAAACATTACCGATGATGGTAGGAAGAAACCTTTTAAGGGGAAAAGAAAGAGAAGAACTCAAAAGGTAAGGGAAAAAAGAATGCATATTTCAATAAAGAGGGAGAAAAAGTGGTTTGTAAACATTGTTCAAGAGAAGGCCATGAAGAGAAAAATTGTTGGGAATTACATCTTGAAAAGAGACCCAAGTATAACAATAACAAAGGAAAGCAGAAAACTGTAGCTACAACTCAACATGACTTAGGAGAGGATTCAGGTGATGAAACTAAAATTATAGCCATGGTATTGAAGAACATGAAGGGGAAATAAATTGAAACAAAACCCAGTACTAGTACATCAAATTGTCACATACAAGCTCCAAATGAAGAAGAGAGAATTGAAGGGTCATATCCAAACATACCAATATTGACACACTGTTTGACAGTGGGTCACAAGCAAACTTAATCTCTGAAGACTTGGTCTAGAAACTTAATCTTGAGACCATTCCACATCCAAAACCATATCCACTTGGGTGGATTTGTAAGGATGCAAATTTACAGGTTTCAAAGAAGTGCATATTTCACTTTGCAATAACTGCACATTTTGTTGACACAATTGAATTAGATGTGGTTCCACTTGATATTACAGGTGTTGTGTTGGGTAGTCCTTGTATGATAGGAAAGCAATATTCCATCACCATGAGAAAAAATGCCATTTATTCAAGTATGGAAAGGAGTACATTGTTAGAGCACATCGCAAGAAGACAAATATTGCAACAGTAAATGCTGGACAAGTAAGGAGGCTGGTGAATTCAAGTAAGAATTTTGTTCTTCTAATAATTAAGCCTAAAGCTGATGTTAACCATGAATCATTTGAGGATTTTTATCCTAAGTTGAAATCATATTTATATGATGTAGTTGATGCACATCATGAGATGTTTCAGTAGCCAACAGGATTGCCTCCAAAAAGGGAGATTCAACATGAGATTCAGTTGCAACAAGATTGTCCTCTTATAAACATCGACATGTATCGCATGTCGATAATGGAGAATGATGAAATAAAGAGGAAAATAAAGGACATGTTGGAAAAGGGACTCATAAGACCAAGCACTTCGCCACGCGGTTCACCCATAGTGTTGATTCCGAAGAAAGATGGGACTTGGCGCATGTTGTTGACTTCAAAGCTTTGAACAAGATAACGGTAAAGAATCAATACCCACTCCCAAGGATAGATGATTTTCTAGATCAGATGAAAGTAGAAAAAATTTCCACTAAGTTATATTTACGAAGTGGATATCATCAAGTAAGAATTGCAGAAAGTGATATATGGAAGACTGCATTCAAAACCAAACAAGGACCCTTTGAGTGGTTGGTTATGCTGTTTGGTTTGTGTAATGTACCGACGACTTTCATGCGTGTTATGGACAATTTTTTGCATCCATTTATTGATGACCTTGTAATTGTGTATTTAGATGATATACTCATTTTCAAAAATACAAGAGAAGAACATGCCTTGCATGTGAAAATGGTACTTGATATTTTGAAGAAAGAGCAATTATTTCTTAAGATGTCAAAGTGTGAATTTGGAAAGACTTATCTGATTTATTTGGGACACATTGTAGGAGGAGGTGAGTTGAGAATTGATCCTTATAAATTAGAATCCATTATGAATCGGCCCACTCCCAAAACAGTAACCGAGGTAAGAAATTTCTTAGGCGCAACTCAGTATTGGAGAAATTTTGTTGCTAACTTTTTTGCCATAACAAATCTTATGCATGCAGTGACAAGTGTGAAGAAAGAATTCCAATGGGGAGGAAAACAACAGCAACGTTTTGAAGCTTTAAAATACAAGATCGGTTCAGCTCCGGTCCTTTCATTACCGAATTTTAGACAGCCATTCGAGATACAAACTAATGCTAGTGATTATGTCATGGGCGTAGTACTTTTGCAGCATGGTAAGAAAATCACTTTTCATTCTGAAACATTCAATGGTTCTTTAACTAACTATCCCACATATGAAAAAGAGATGTATGCGTTGGTACAAACCATCAAGAAGTGGAAACACTACTTAATGGGTAAAGAGACGATTATACATACCGATCACCAACCATTACAGTACTTGCAGTCACAAACAAAATTGCAGCAATCACGACATTTCAGGTGGATGGGATTTCTTTAACAATTTCACTTGGTTATAAGGTAAAAGAAAGGTATTTTCAATAAATTTTCTGATATGCTTTCAAGGCCAATTATAAGTGCTTATACTTTACTTAAAAATGTTTCTATTGTACATGAGAGTTACATAGAACAATATGCATCTTATGTTGATTTTCAAGATGTGTATGCTAGTTTGAGTGAAGGGAATAAAATTGAGGAAAATGATTATCACATGCATAAAAATTTGATGTTCCATATGGGAAAGCTGTGTTCACCACAAGGAGAGAGACTTAGTGTCATAAGAGAGGCTCATTTGTCTCTTATTGTTGGACACTTTGGGGTAAGAAAAACATTTGCGCATCTACAAAGGTATTGTTATTGGCCTCACATGATAGATAGTGTGTCAAGTTTTATAAGAGGTTGTTCTATGTGTGCAACAAGCAAGCCTAGCAATAGGAAGCTTGGGTTGTACACACCACTACCGGTACCATCAAGGCCATGGGAGAGTGTCTCCATGGACTTTGTTGCAGGTCTACCTATGTCAAGAAAACAACATGATTATCTTTATGTAGTTGTGGATATATTCAATAAAATGTGTATACTTATGCCATGTAAGAAAACCATTAATGCTGAACAAACTGTTGAAATTTATTTTCAACATGTATGGGTTCATTATGGTTTTCCAACTTCTATTTTTAGTGACAGAGATTCTAGGTTCGTTGGGAATTTTTGGTCCAATCTTTGGACGATGATGGACACAAAGTTGAAAAAGAGTATTGCTTTTCATTCGCAAACTGATGGCGAAACCGAGGTGGTGAAAATAACCGTTGTGCATCTATTGAGAGGATATTGCAGCAAACATCCCAAGTTGTGGGATGAGAAACTACATTACATTCAACACACTTGCAACCGAGCAAATCACTCTTGTATAAATACTTCACCTTTTAAAGCCTGCTTTGGGTATTTGTCAAAATTGCCATTAGACTTCATCTATGAGAAGGATGTTGCAATTCATGGGCATAGTGATATTGACAAGGCTTGAAAGTTCATTGAGAAAATTTAGATTATTCATCAAAAATTTCAAGAACAACTTGAGAAGAGTCAAATAAAATACAAGGAGAGGCATGACAAACATAGAGTTGATCACAAGTTTCAAGAATGAGATGAAGTATGGTTGCACATAAGCAAAGAAATGATGTAAGGAGAAGGTAAAAAGATCAATCCCATTTGCTATGGTCCATTCAAGATCATTAAACAAGTTGGTAATAATGCATTTCAACTTGACTTTCCTTCATATATGCAAATGTATTCCATTGTCAATGTGGAAAATTTACATTTGTATGAACCTCCTTTGATTGATGATCAAGGGAGTGATTTTTAGCTGCCATCTATAGAAGATTTCTTGCCAAAATTTCTGGATGAGCTCAAGGAGGATACCATCCTTGACAAGAGGACACACACTTCTAAGAGGGGAAGTGTCGATTATCTTCGAATTGGGCTCAAGGGAAAAAAACCAAGTAAGGGAAGGTGGATGGAAGTTGAAAAGGTGAGGGAAATGTACCCTCATCTTCTAAACAGGTAATTAAAGTCTTTTGGGGTCCAAAAGCTTCCCAATGGGGAGGTGTAATCAGGAGATCATGTATTATGCTCAAAATTTAAAGTGCTAGAAACTGTACCAAACCTGAGTGACCGGAAAGGTCTTGTCATTGCGACTCCGGTGTTGCAAACGGTTCAAAAAATGGAGGTCGTATGAGGAAGATATCGTGTTCTGTTCGTTTTCCTAAACAACTAAAATTTTTGTAACAAGGTGACTGGGACGCCCAGTCAGCATGCAGGTACAGTCATCAGGTCAGGTGGCATATACTGGGAATATTCCCTTTTCCCAAATCCAATCAGATCTCACCACATGGTGCAACTAGGACCGTTGGTTGAAGATGTACGTATTTATATTTGGTTTGTTGGATGGGTGACACATGTCTAGCCCGGAGGTTGCCATGTGTCCCCAGGAGGTTTATGTAAAATTTTGGTGGAGTCAGGGGGGGGGGGGGTCGACCCTATGACCTCTGGCATGCGCACAAAATCCTCTACCATCTCTCCTATCACATCGTTCTTAACCTATAGTGCTGCTGCTTTAATTTAAGGTTTATTGATTTCATAGTTTGGGGAAGGGACTGCTAGTGGTCCCGACCTGTTGGTGGCCTCAAAACAACAGTCACATCTATTTTTTTTTAAAACTCGACATCAAACAGTCACCAGCAGACAACAATCTTAAACCACGACTCCGACAATGATCTTTGCGGTCACATGTCACACCGTGACATTAAATTTTAATGTGACAGTTGTCTTTACTGTAACCTCCGGCGGAAGGAAAGCGCTATCACATGCGCGGTTCAATGGCATATAATGCAATGATTTTTGGAACCTTGTTGACTCCATATTTCGCTGCGATTTGTATTACAGATTAATGGTTTAATAAACCGTAACCTCCGGCTGTCGGGTTGACATGTCACATATGCCCACCGTTAACCTTTAATGTAAACGTTCAATTTTTAGCGGAAAATTATAGCGTGCCACCAATTTTCAGAGTTTTTTCTATTTTTAGCAGCAATTAAGTGCAGTCTCCACTTTTAGTGGAGATATTGGGAAAAATATTTGGGAGGTAAATTTTTGACCAATTTGGGTGAAACAATATTCTACCTAGACAACAAACTAATACACTCCTTTCAGATCATGAAGGGAAGTGGGAAGTATTCTTTGAGGGTGGCTTTGTTTAAGTCCTGATAATCAATGCACAATTTCCACCTCCCATATTTTTTCGAGACCACTACCAATAAGGAGACCCATTGGATGTGAGATATAGGATAGATGAATCTGACATCCAAGAGGTTTTGAAGATTTTATTTAAAAATATCTTGGAGTATGGGGTTCATTCGCCTCTAGGGCTATCAAACAAGTTGGGAACCTTCCTAAATATAAATGTGGTGAGTATATGTTTTTGGAGGAATGCCTTTCATGTCCTCATAGTTCCATGCGAATGAAACAAGGTGATCTTGCAACAATCTCACAAGATGTGATGAGCTCCATCATTAGACATATTTGGAGGGGTTAATGGTCACCTTTTTTCCTTTTTAAAACTCTTTTTCTTGCATTTTTATTATTATTTGGTTTTATGATGCTAGTATAGGTGGTGATTAAGGCTAACATACTCTGAGTGCCTAATATGAGGCTGAGCACAGAAAATCATGAGTAATTGGCATTATTTTTGAATATTTTATCATAAATCATTGAAGGAGACAACAAGGAGAAATTATAGGAGGATTGTACACCCTCCTTAACTCTTGAAGGCAACCAAAGGATCCCCAAGGATTCTCTCCAACAATTCAAATTCCAGAGGCAGCCAAGAAACTCAAAGATCAAAGTGAACTCAATCTATGTTTACTTGGAGTCAAGTGGACTAAATCACTATTTTCAAGGGAGCTGTTGGTAGCTGCCTTGTAGAATAAATAAAGCAGAGCTAGAGCTAGGAAGGATTCGATTCCATTCAGAACTTTTTCTCCAAGATACTAAGATTTTTATTATTGTACTCAGTGATTAAAATTTCAGAAATTTAACGAGGCTATTCTCTTCCTAAAATGAGTAGACAAACTCCATTTTACAGATTTAGTTCCAGAGATCTGGGATCATGGGTTAGGGCCCAACCCATGTGCCTCAGCTTCTCTGCTATTTTCATTCTTTTCTTTCTGTCATTTAGCTAGCTTTATTTCTAATATTTTCATTGTTGTTATAGTTTTCTATTGTAGATTTAATATGCTTATTTGCGTTGTATAATCATTCATGAACTCCATAAAACTGTGAGGAAGCCTTCCTCTCTCATCTCTAATGATAGAGATCGAGGAGGGTAGACCTTCCCATAGACCAAAAATGATTTTTGTTTATGATTCACTGCTTCTTAGGTTAGAGTAGAGTGCAATAACAATTTCAGTCTTTCTTCCACTGTGTTATCACAAATTTTGTCTATTTTTTCGCGCATGAATCCATAGGTTTGTTTGCAGGAATCAGTATTAAAGTTCCGGAGAAGTTAAACCTCGCCTTCTCGCTTCATTTTACATCTCTATTTTCATGCTTCCAAACACATTTTTTATGCTCTATTCCCTCCTTTTCCTCTTTTTTTTGTAGCTTTCGCCCTTCTCATTCCCAAAAACTCTTACAAATTCATTAGAATTAGACCTCCACCCTTGCTCCTCGAAAATCCTGCTAATGTACTTCTCTCTATTGCAAATAGCATTTACTATTGGTTTGTGTTAATACTTTCTGCCTCCGAACCCTGATTGTGATATTACCATACTCCGCTTCCATGTCACCCATCACATTTCACAACCTTTTCCCTTTTTCCTTTAAAGACTTGTCACAAATCTCAAATCACATTTTCTATTGGTTTTCGTTAATACTTTCTGCCTTCGAACCCCGATTATGATATTACCTTACTCCACTGCCACATCACTCATCACATTTCACATTTCGCAATTTCGACCATATCGCATTTTTCACTTCGCACATTCCTCTCGACTGCACTACTGCTTCTTCGCCAATCTTGCGATATTGTGATATTACATATCACATATCGCACTTTCATCCCTCCATCGCAATTCCGCGATCACACTTTTCAAAGCCTCCCTCTCCAAAGAATTTTTGTGATATCATAAGGTTTAATGAAGTCTAAAACCCTCTTTCCACCTCTAAGCCTTGTCACATGTGTTAAGCCTTCCATTAGCATCTTTAGTTCTTTTTCCTCCAAATTGCAATTAACACTTTTTCAAGTTTAGTTAGATCATGAATAGTTGCATGGTTAGAATCATGGTAGCATGGTAGATAGATCATAGGATAAGTAGAGTGTGTTTAGCCGTTTGGCCCATTAAGTGTGGTTATAATTAGTTTCCTTTCCTGTCGCTTCTTTTTAGAAATTTAATTTAGTTTCATTTCTGTGATTTCCTTTCTGTAATTTAGTTTAGTTTCATTGAAGTGTGACAGGCTTCATCGAGAAACCCTAGAAGTAGCACCCTTTCGTAGAGTGGAAGAGGATGACATGAGTAGAATGCATCTGCTGTGTATATAGCACTGTCACCTCCAAGTTTGTTTGAACCTTGGGTTGATAAAGTAAATTAGGGCAGCAGCCCCTGGGAGTTGCAACACTCTTGGTGCAATACCAGGGCTCACCAAGATGCTCTTGCTGAGATGGGTTAAACTCTGAAATAATATGTAAATATTTTACTAGACTCACCTCAACAACTACAATGTTAGGCTTATGAATTTCTATCGTGGCTATCAAATTTTGTAGTGGTGATCAGGATTTTGGGCCACAACTTTCTTGGAATATTGGACTAAAGATATGACGAAGCAACTAAAAGTCCTACATAGTTTCCAAGTTACTAATAAAGTCATTGGACTGACTCTCCTCAGTGCACTCAACATACTGATGAATCTAGTCTATCATAGCGAGGGATTGAGTCTCCTCATCACTACTATCATAATATAACCACAAAGTATCTTGAAGCTCCTGAATAGATCTGGCAGGAAAATACAAGGTGACCTTCTTCCTAGAGTCCCCATGCATAATAAACATGTCCCCAAAGCAACAAACAATGTAAGAATTAGCTGTGGAAAGCCATGGGCATCCCAAAATCAAGTGATGGCCCCCACTAGAATTTTTGGGTTGTAGGGAAACAAAGTCTGTAGGGTATTCCCATGAATCTATCGAGACTATCATAACTTCCAATACCCACTCTGGGTTAGTTATAGATTGGTCAGCTAATTCTAACACAATGGGAGTTAGACATATGTGAGTCATCCCAAGTCGTTCCATAGTATTCCTGGTCATCACATTGATGGCTGCTCCAAGGTTAATCAAAACATTGGGGACTATTATGCCACTAATTTGTACATAGGAAACCAGATTTTTAGGAATGGTAGATTTATCTATAAAAATATGTCTTGTCATTGATTTGGATGCCTTACTGAAAAACTAGATAGTATGGGTTTCTTCTCTCTTCCTTCTTGGATTTTTGATACATATATCCTTAACAGTTTTGGCATAAATGGGGATCTCTTTTAAAGCTTGAAGCATATGAATCTTAATACAAATATTCCTCAGCTTAGTAGCCAGGTCAAACTAAGGGGGAAGAATGAATTTCTACATAACGAATCTCTCTAGATAGGGAGGTGGGTTTGAAGAAGATGGAAGGGAATATGATTTCAAAGGAATAGGCTATAATCTAGTGTCATTGTGTGTATGATCATGAGTTTCCTCCAACTCATGATTCTTCTCAATGAAAACAAATGTGGGTTTTTTATTCTGAGGTTCAATCACCTTTCCCGATCTCAGTCGAAGGTCACAGACCCAAACTAGTGTGATATGATAAGTGGGGAAAGTGTGTGGCTCAACATAATGAATATGTCGTACTACCTTATTATTTTTATTAGGCACCATTTGTGTGGGCAACTGAGGTGGCATAATGTAACACCCTCCTCCCACATATACCAAATTAATCGACCAACTAGGGTAAACATGTGATGAAGAGTTACTATGATACGATTCAAACTTCTAGATCACCTTAAGGAGGTGGAATCAACACACGAAAAAATTTACTGACCTTCCTTAGGAGCTATAGGACCCACATAAGCTAAACCACCCCTCCAGGTTCCCAAGCCCTGAGTAATATTTCCTTTTCATTGAAAAAATCCCATGTTGCTCCCATGAAATGTGAATGCATGCGACTGGGACCCTCCATTTTCTACCACAATGACTGCAAGGGAGAGACTGCAGTATTTTCAGCCAGTTCCGTTCCAAATACTGTGAGATTTAAGCCACTTTTTGAGGGCTAGTCTCCAACCACTGCCCAAAAATTGATGAGACTTTCAAGATAATAAATGAAACCAAGACAAAGCCTCTAACACAATTTATCAAATACTTGACCTAACCCAACCCAACCACGACATTTATTTCATCAAATATGTCACAAATACACATTCTATAGGTTTCAACAATATATTTGAGCATAGGGGTTTCATACTTATATGAGAATCATCAAGAATTATTGACTCCTTCTCACATTAGCTTCATTATCATATATTAGGTCATATATTCATTAACCAATAATATATTCATCAAGCATGTCAAGATCCATAAACAACATACATCATATAACCAACATGTCAACCATGGAAACTCAACAATAATGTCACCATCATAATCAATACATATGCTCACAGATCACAATAGAAAATGCCTATTTTTAATATATGAAAGTTCCAACTAAGTTAGGGACTTCCACATTCCACCTGACCATATCTGGCTGAACCAAATATCTCTTCATCCAATCACCCCCATGCCATATTCCAAGCATGAATGTAGGATCTCATGGAATAAACCAAACAAAACCAAACCAGGGATTTCATAGGCCAACCACCTCAACCCTCAATCAGTGATTCCACCTCATGGTTGGAAATCACTAACCATCACTAGATCGGTCTCTACCCAAGCTTTCTAGGGCTCTAGAGAGTTTTTTTCAACCAAGTCTCTAGGAAATATTAACTCAACCCACAGCTAAAGGAACACGAGAACCAACAAGAAAACAAAAGGAAATGAACCCACAACACCATGACTATCCAGGAAATGGAAAGGCTAGGAAAAATCACTGTCAATCCAAGAAATCCTCCACGACAATTAAAAATCATGACCAAGAAACCACTAGCATATGCCATGCATGAAAAAAATAGTGAGGAAAACATACATGCAACTCGATACCTACAAGAAAAAACTATTGTAGTTGCTGATCCCGATTTCCTCTAGCGCTTTCGTAATCTTCCTTTTCCTTCTTGCTGCAAATCTCAAGTATGCAACACTCCTTCAAGAGTGCTCCAATAAACTCTACGTTTCCAAGAGCATGAGAGAGAGAATAGAAGAGATCTCCACCATAGAACTGACAAAAGGTTACCAATTGATCCTCATAAGCCTTTTTATCAATGAGGGCTCTATTTTATTCATTTTTGATTATTTTTCGTTCAATTTTCTCCTCACATGCAACCTGTGACCTTCCACCTTCCTTTTCTCCTACTTTCCATTATTTTCATAAATAAAATTCCAATTAATGCCTCATGCCTTTCCAAAACCTTTTCCATTTCCTTTGCCAATTTCCTTAGCCGTAATAAACTAAAATGAACACCCACTAGGATGATCTTTCCCACCATCCAATTTGGAATATGTATCCCGTGACCTTGGTCTTATATATAGTTTACCTGAATTTTTAACCAGGGTTGTTACAGAACCCTCCCCCTTGGGGTAATACCATCCTCGGTGTTTAATGACACTTATACATCAAAGGCTCATGCTGCTTGTTGTGGCTCATTTGCAATATTGTTTATTTTTTAATTTTCAAAAATAAAAAAAATAAAAAATTATCAAAAGATATGTTAAAGTATCAAATTTTATATACTTTAGCATAAAAATGTATTTGCTTGTTATATTAAAGTTTAAATTTTAAATACTTTAAGTCTTTATGGAAGCAGGTCCCAATTCACAGACTAAATATCGAACATCTTATGGAGCGGGATTCGATGATTTATCAAACAGTGAGTAAAAGGCTCAACCCCCATGCAATTCCAACACGTGGGTTAATGAGGAGAGTGCCTCTACAGTTGACCGTGTCGACTGCGGAAGCAATCCAGATCAACGATCGAGATTCACTGCGGGGGCATAAGACCAAGGAGTTGTCCGTATCTTGAAGCCTCCCACAGTGACGTATGCAACCAAATTGGTGACAGTTGTAGTCCACGTTGGGTTTTCCTAACGGTCTTTTGGCGCATCTTATCAACATTTAATTTTAAAGCCCGCGCCACCTATTTAAGAAGGATTCTCATGGACACTGAGAGGGATATCCAGGATATTATTTGTTCCCTTGACCACCTTTCATTTTATCAGCAAGTCATCTTAAATGATAAGGCCTCTCCAATTTATATCGCCATGGTTAAAACTGGTGTATTTTCAACATGTATTCCAAGAATGCATCTTTGTCTTGAATTCGTGTATTGGCTAGTGTCTGTTATGTACCCACGGAAGTGTTTTGTAATGAACTATCAAGGTGAAAATGTTGTGCAGGTTTCAGCCCAATTAATTCGTCATGCTCTATGTTACTCTGAGTCAAATTCATATGTTCAATATACTGAGTATTCATTGATGGCACATTATGATAGTCTTGCAGGTCAGGAGTACAACCAATTCATCTCTTTTCTGAAGCCAAATACACAACAATTTGCACCTGATAATAAAGATTTCCCCATGGAGGTTTTTGATATAGAAGTCAGACCAGTGTTGAAGTGCATTGCAAAGATTTTGGGAAAAGATGACGATAGTAAAGTGGAAAAATCAGTTCTGGGAATGTTCACCATGATGATGAAGCTAGGAGTGGTGTTGGATATTCCATCTTATTGGCAAGAAGCTGTCCACTCTCAGCTCATGAGCCTATCACTGACAGGTTCATTCAGGTTTCCTTCTCTTGTTATTTACCTCTTCTTATATCAAAATGTAGAAGAATTCATGCATCTAGGATTAAATATAATGGATATGAATAAGAAAATACAATCAGTGGTTTTCTGGATAGACATAGTGAGGAAAGAGTAGAACGAGGGTGGTTTATTTGATTTTTCTAGTCATTTCATGTCTATTGCATATAAAATTTTAAATGGAATTACTCCCCCAAAAGCTCAAGAGTTCTTGCAGTTGGGGACAAGTTGTAAGTTTGGTGATTGGTTTGTCTTTGAAGAACATTATGAGATTAGACTTTATGGAGCTAGTGTAGAGCCTTACATGCTTCCTATTTTTGTGCCTATGAGATTATTTGCTTTGGAGTTCATTAGGAAAATTTTAAATGTTGATCAAGTACACTTTGTGCCTATGAAGAAAGGTCATATGTTTAAATTACCAATGATTGTTGGTCCTTTTATATTTAATATGAGACAAGAAATTGATGAAGTCACTAAGATGTTAGATGAAATGCACCTACTTTTAGGAGATAAGTGGGCTTATGACCCTCACAGTGTGATTTCTAATAGGAGAATTGAAAATGGGTATTCAACATTCATTCATGAGAGCAGACCTGATATAGAAAAAATGGCAAGTAAAGGTGTTGCAGATTCAGTGAGCTTAAATGTTCAGACTCCTGCCATATCAGAGAAGTCAAATAAGAGAAGTAAAGAGACAGTGATTGATTCATAGGGTGAAGAACAAAGGACTAAGAACAGAACAAAGTTCAATGAAGATTTTGTAGATGCTCAACCCGGTTTCTCATTACAATTGGGAGATGAGAAAAATGTTCCTACTTCACCTAGGAGACATGAAAGCACTCAGGAACAAGTGCCATTAATCAAAAAAATGGTTGCCCATATTGCAGAAATAAATCAAAAGATGAAGGCAAGCATGGAGGCTCAAGCTAAGTACCAGATAGCCCCAGATCAAATGAGACTTCTAACTGCAATGGATCTTGAAAAGGATCAATTAAATATTGCCCTTTCACATCCCTCTGATATGTCTATTGGTTCATCTAATAATTTTAATACAGTGAATTTGACGGTAGATGTGAGGAAAATTCCATTGCTTGAGAAAGTAAATTTACATATGAAAATAGGTCAAATGATTGTGAATGAACTAACCAAAACTAATGCAATGGCACTAAAGGCTGAAAATATGCTTGGAAAAGTGATCAAGCAGTTGAAGTTAGAGAAAGCCAATTCTAGGGCTTTGACGATCCAGAATGAGGAACTAAAAAATATTATAGTGAAGGTTGGAGTAGATCCCAATGACAGGTCTGCTGTACAGAAGCTTCTGCAACGTGATGAATTAGAAATATTTATACTGAAGAAAAAATTTAAATTTCCTACAAGAGAACACTCCATGGCAACAAAGGTTGCAGAGATAGAAAATGAGAAAGAAAAACTTCTTCAACAGCTCTTGCAAAAGGAAGAAGAAATAACCAAATTAAAGAAAATTGCATTGTCATTGTAGAATCATATTGAATATCATACTTGCACTTTTGTTTTTCTATCAGGTAATGAAGATCCATTAACACAAATAGCTCAATTAACCACTGAATTGCATATGGAAAAGAGAGATCGAAAAAGGGCACAAGCTGATTTAGAAACAACAACAAATATCATACAAGTCACAGAGGGAGAAGTCAATAAATACAAAATGGACTGCCAAACTGCTGATGATGAGATTGAAAATCTCAAAGAAAATCTGAAGGGAAATATATCCTTAATATAGGCTAAGGATATCATCTGGAATGATATTATTTCAGAAATGAAAACAATCTAGGATTTTCTGACTGTTATTGCAGAAGAAAAAAGTATTATCAAGGAGTTTTAAGAACAAGTCATGACAGACAAGCCTAAGAAAATTAATAGGGCCATTTGGGCAAGAAAGTTTATTAATTTCATTGGTTCCAAAATAGATCAGGAGTTGGAAGAAAATGAAATTAAAGACAAGATTTTATATGTTGTGGAAATTAATAAAATGATTGTCAAAAATGATTGTAGGAAGTCCACGGAAAAGAAGTTTATTGAGCTTAAGGAAGCAATTATTTGATAAAATAGCAAGAGCAGGTTTGCCATCATGTTGGGGTCTTGGAGGTGGTCTTTTATCATGGAATTCTTATGAACCCTTACTAGTGCTGGAAAAAATTAAGGTAGACAGTACTCATGAAAAGACTCAGGTTCTTAAAGGAGCAACAGTGATCAATTTCCTTCAAAGACATTTTTAGCTACTGTGGTCAGCGAAAAATTTATTTGCAGAAATACCAACTTTCAACGGAATCACTGCTTTCAGATTGGAATATCACAAGCTGGTCCATTCACCCAAGACAAACATTGAGATATGGAAGAAATGTAGAGCCTGGATGAAAGATTTACTAAAGGACCCCTTGACTTCAAAGAAGGATAAACCAACCAGTCAAGGAAATGTAGCAACATCGTCATCAATTCACATTCAAAATATAGATTAGGATTTTAATTTCATGTTATTTTCCTCTTTTAAAGAGAATGTAATTATAATAAGACATTTTGAGGACACGTAATAGACAGTTGACGAAGTCATAAGTAGTTAAAGTAGTTAGGAACAGTTACAACAATTACAAACTGCTTTCTATTGTATTTAATGAGATAGATAAGAAAGAGAAATGTTTGAAGTTTTGGACCTTCAAACTGCAATTTTTGTACTCAGATTTGAAAGGATTAATGAATGAAAAGAAATTTTCTGGCATTTTTTGATGTTGATGTGTTTTCCAGTTTACATTGTGTATTTTCCATCTCTGAATAAAATGAAGTAATGAAGTTGCAGGTCTCTTTTTACTCGTGTAAATAAGAGTTAAAATACTTAATAGGCACTCCATTTTAACTGTTTCTTTTCTAATAATTCTTTTGGAGTTTGAGGTGATATATTATGTACAATAGCATATCAGTTTGGGCTTCTTTCTTTCATGTTATTTTGATCATTCCATTCTATATCAACAGATAATAGCATTGTGGGACATTCATTGTACTTGATCTTTGAGTGTTTAATGATAAACATTTTAAGTTGATTAAACAAAGACCAATATTTCTATGACATAATTATATAAATGTCTTAAGCACAGATTCCTTATCACAGCTAAGGGATTTTCTCTTAAGGTACAACACTACCTATGGAGCTTTATAACACAACTCGATACAACATTTACATTTACAACCTATTGAACATCATAACATACTGCTTACTGGAGATTTATAAACATAAATTGATGTTGTATTTACAATGATATATACATACATACTCATACACATTTTCTTCAACCAAAAAATAAACATACTGCCCATGGAGATTTATAAATACAACTCGATACAATATTTACAATGATATACACATATATACATATTCACATTTTCTCAACCAGAAAATAAAAGGATATGACGCTTGCATCTGCAACAAGGGAATCCAGAGGCTCACACCTCCACCCTCAAGTAATACTAGGGTTGACCTCCTTCCCAGGAATTCCATAATCCACTTCCAAAGTCAAAATTTCATCCAATGTACAACGTTATAATCCTGTGCTACTTATCCTCTTAGTAAACAGTTAGTGACTCATTGTTCTGGGAAACACTCCCAATGTGCATCTAATTCCATCTGGAAATGATAATGACCAAAACAAATCCATCCCCGACCTTCCCTTCTCTGCTACACAGTCGCTCGGGCAATCCGGTCACCCCCTTCCATGTAGTGACACACCTTCTAAGTTCTGTTTGAAGCCCCATTCCAGGCTATCCATCCCTTGGTATGGCTTCCTCACATAGGAAAATACAAAAACCAATACATATCCCTGCCTCAAAACCATCATATCGGTCATAGCATGTTCATGGAAATCAATGGACACTATTGGGTACCAGTGTCCCACAATGGAATTTCTCCTGAAGTGCTTTACCAACATACTGATACCTGTTCCAATTCCTTTTACTGACGCTACAGTTTCTTGTAATCAATTTCAACCACCCAACCGGGCATGTTCATGTATTCTTGTACCAAATCATACCTAATTGGTAGCTCACCAATAAGGTACACTTGCAATTCTTCTCATTTCCTGTCACAACAAGTCAAACTAGTTGTTGACCAAATCATCATGTATAAACATATCACATATGGTTAGCTCAAAATGCAACCGTCATAGATAAACATCATATATCAAATTTAACTATCATAAATCAGAGTCATAGATCACATGAAATCATCATAGACCAGAATCAAATATCACATGCATAATTAAAATTGAAATCAATACTAATACTTATCCTTCAATTGGTCCTTTGCTTCAACCTTTATCCCTTTTCCTTTTCGTATGCACACTGGATCGATTACCACACCTGAAAACACCCAGTGCCTTCTCTTCAACCACGTACACATACACATAGTGTGCATCACACATATACAATCACACATGACATACAAAAAAATACAATACATGCACCTACACCTAACATATAACACATATACCTACACTAGGCGTACAACAAAACACACACACATGTATCCGGTGTACGAAACAACACATACTCCTACACCCGATGTACAACACAACACAATACACAGATGTGCACCTAGTGTACAACACAATACATATATGTACACAAAGTACAACACAACGAATACACATGTCACGATATCACAATTACATAATACACATACATAGTAGCTCACGCCCACAATAGAACATGTAGGACATGCAAACAATACCACATGTACACCAGTACCATATTCACAACATGTACACAGTACCACATGTAAATAGCACCACCTGCACAACATGTGCAAAGCATCACATGTGCACAAAACCACCTGCAAAATGTGTACACAATACCATATGTACACATCACCACCTGTACAACGTGTACACAAGAACACATGTACATAACACCACATGTATAACATGTATATGACATCACATGGACATAGCGCCACATACACAACATGTACACATCACCACCTGCACACAACACCACATGTACAACATGCACACAACACCACATGTACAATCATGCACCCAACACCATATGTTCATAGAACCACATGTAAAACATGCACACGAAACCATATGTACATATCACTACATATAAAACATGTACATAACACCATGTGTACATGCCACTGAATATCCAACATGCGCATGGTACCATATGTACACAAAATCGTGTATCCATCATGCACATAGTACAATATGTACACAACACTGCATATGCAACATGTATATAACACCATTTATACCTAGCACTACATATGAAATATACACACAACACCATATATATAACAGGCACACCACATCATATGTACACAATACCATCTATACATAAAATTGCATAAATCACATGTACAAAACACCCTATATACATAGCACTGCATGCACACAAAATCACAGGTGCAACATGTACATCATATATATAACAATAGTACTGCACATCCATAAACCTCACACTGACTCTACCAAGAAACCTTGCTTCTAGTGTATTTCCACTATTCATGCATGTTCCAGCATGCTACCAATCACATTCTGCCGATGTATCCCTCAACATTACCTGTCCATAACATAAACACATGCATAATACAAGCATATAATATCAATTTGTATGCACATGATACTGGCCTTGTAGATATGTTAGGGTTAATCTTCGCACTTGATTCATCATAAGACCAAGAACCTATTCATGCCATTCACCTGCATAAGAAATCATTTCTCAACAAGAATGATACCTGAAAACCCTGTCAAACAGTGACACACACACACACATATAACAATCATAATCCTATCAAACAACGAAATACGACAATGACATAAATATATACATATTAACGCATAAAAATTAGCATTAATAAATCATGATCCATGATGACCCTATCAGACATGACATACATACATGTACACATATATAAAGATTAACATAATCATGATCACAATACAATTACCAGATAACCTAAGGTCAAGGTTAAGAGAATGCCCTTTATCCATGCACAACATGCATAACATTGAGAAAAATAGTTCCCAACATAACCAAAGACTCTGACACCTCAAATCCATTTACTTTACCTTTCCAGTTACCTTTCTCATGTCTGTACTTGCACCATCCATTTACCACAATGGACCCAACCAGTCCAACCTAGTTTCATATTCTTACCTTTCGCTTCCCTTTACTCCTGCACCGATCTTCATTCAGGTCTTACGTTACCTTTTGGGTAACACACAACTCTCCCCAGGCTCCATTAGCTTTCCTCTTTCCCAAACAAATTCCCAAGGCTCTCAAAACATAAAAGGAAAGAATAAGAAACAAAAAATAATAAAAATATGAAAACTAGTAGCCACATACGACATCACAAACAAAGTGGCATGATCATGCACTAGATGAAAGCAAGACCAAAAATCAAGTGCAAAAAACCACAAAAGACCAAAATACATGACTAGAAACAAACGATATGACTCAATCCCCATGTGTTACCAATGCTTCCAAAGGAAAGCTCAACCCGAGCCTTCTTCAATATTTCATAGCAATCTTTCTTGCCATGCAATCCCCTGCATCATAATGTTATAAACACATAATTTTCAGTGCATAAAAATATATAAAATATACTACATATCTTACCTTGATGTGCCAAGCACGTTTCCTTGTAGTTGAACACATCTGTGACATCTTTCAAGGGACTCCAATTCCCTTGGCAAATATAGATATAACTAGACACCAACAGTTATAAATTTCAAATAAATGTGCATGAATATAACACATATCCACATAATTTCAAACAATATTAGGGTTAAGAAGAGTCCTTGTATTCAAAGCATTCATTCATTTGGAATTTCAGTATCCAAACATAGTCAAAGGAATTCTCGCTCAATTCCTTTATTTTACCTTTCTACCTTGTTTCAATCGAGTATTACTATGTACTATGACATCACCCAAATGCTAATTATATAAACACATCAACTATTTACTTGTCATGATAATACCAAGCATGTTTCCCTGTAATTGTTCACACATTTGATCATGTTGGGTGTGTGCTATATTCTTTCCATGATTAGTCGCATGCATGGGTGGGGGGGGGTGGCGATAGTTCCCCTTGTTTGTTGTGCCAGGTGCAGGACCTCGGGAAATGTTTTTTGTACCCTATAATAGGTGGGAGAACCTACCTATAGTTTTGTGCATGGGTTTTTCACATGTTTATGGGCATGATCGTTTTCTGTCCACTGTATTTTGTAGATACGGTCAAGGGAACTACGGTTATGTTCTAATCCAAGGTTAAAGGATTGGGGTTTTTGAATGATTTTACATGTATATATATGTATTGTAACATTGAAAGGAACATAATGAAAAATCAATCTGGTAGTCCCATTTTTGGGATCCAGGGGAAAATATCTATGTGTATTTTTTTATTTTTTTGCAATTGCTTATTTTCTATTTTAAGAATTTGTTTGTAGGTAATTTTTGTACACAGTTAAAACCTACAGATCACATGTTCCCAATATCAAGAAAACATATCTATTCATTTGGAATCAACCTTTATCCAATCTAACAACTATTTCATAATAAAAAATCAACTCACATTCATCAATCATAATACATAATGCTACAACTATCACCTACTTACACTCAAGTACATATCATTTGTCTCAACACATATGTGTTAATACAATCATCTTAAAACACAATCATTTCTTCATGAAATATTACAGACACATACTCATACCATGCAATTAATCAATCATTCAAACAAACTATAAATGTACAATGATATATAAATCAACTAGATGACATAATAGACACCAAACACTCCATTACCAAATAAACGACATAATCAAACAATCAAGAACCAAGTATACAACATAAGAAAACTCATACCTTAATGTATCTCATGGGAGACTATATTGTTTGCACAATCAATCTATATGATCACAATATAACTTCACAACATATCAACGCAAACATAAATAAGTTCATGATATTCATAACAATAAATATCTAACATGTTCACATCTTAAGCTCATAAACAATTGTCATTAATGCATAAAAATCACATATGTATAGTCAGTATATATTAGTACAACACAATACTACAAATAGGTTGACTCATACCCGAATTTCATAACCCTAAGCATCTGTATAAGCCCATACATGTTAGTACGATACATATAACATCGATATATTAAGTGAAATAATCCTAATCATCAAGTTAACTAACATATAACAACAACATGTTGATCATATAACATAATAATCAACAACATATAACATAGTCATCAAGTTAATACCATGCATGACTAACCAACACATATACATAAGATCACACTAATTAACTAACATCTATCGTGTATGTAACCACAACAACAATATAATGACAAACATGTATATAACCCTAACGCATGTAATAATCATTTAACTAACATACTTGCATGCCAAACATACAATACCTGCATGCCGATCTTCTCTTACCCCAAAGTCCAATTTTACAACCTCACTTGATGATCTACATCTCCTACTCTATCTTAGCCAACACATTAGCATCATAACAACCAACAACATCATGATGGAACAAACTACATACAATGACCTCACAATGCATGTTTGAACTACTATACATGCATAATTATAGCCAAGATAATGCATGCATAACAACATATAGAAATTGACATGCATAAAAAATTCATATACAACCGACATGTACCCATGCTGACCACATCCAACAATAACATGATCAACTTTCTCATGGTGACACAACTGCAACCATGACCACCACCATGCAACACAACAAGCACATAATCCACAACATAAATAACATATATGCAACTAGAATGTATGCATGAAAAACACATTCTTCCCATCCAGTCCAAGCATTGAACCATGCTCTGATACCACTTTGTAACACCATCCTCCCACATCTACCCAAGTAATTGGCCAAACGGGGTAAACATGCAACAAAGAGTTACTATGATATGATTCAACCTCCTAGATCACCTTAAGGAAGTGTAATCGACACAACAAAAACCTTACTAACCTTCCTTATGAGCTACATGACCCACATAAGATAAACCACCTCTCTAGGTGCCCAATCCCTAAGTCAAATTTCCTTTTCACTGAAAAAATCCCAGTCTCTCCCATGACATGGGCATGCATGCAAATGGGACCCTCCAGTTGCTCCCACAATTCTTGCAAAGGAGAGAATGCAATATTTTTAGCCATTTTTGTGCCAGAGACTACGAGATTAAGCCACTTTTTTAGGGCTACTCTCCAAACACTTCCAGGAACTTGATGAGACTTTAAATACAATTAATTGCACCAAGAAAATTCCTCTAACAGAAAACTTGATCAAGGGATTGACCTAACCAAGCCCAACCATGGGAGTCATTTCGTCAAACATGTCACAAATGTACATTCTACAAGTTTCAACAACATATATGAGAATAAGGGTCTCATAATTCGCTGAGAATCATCAAGAAGTATTTATTCCTTCTCACATTAGCTTCATTATCATCTATTATGCCATATATTCAATAACCAATCACATATTCATCAAACATGTCCAAATCCATAAACAATATACATCATATAACCAACATGTAGGCAACATATCAACCATGGAAACTCAACCATAATGTGACCATCAAATTAGTACATATTCTCATATATCACAATAAAAAATATCTACTATTAATATATGAAAGTGCCAACCAAGTCAGGGAATTCCACGTTCCACCTGACCATAGATTGAATGAACTGAATCTCTATTAATCCAATCGCCCCCGTGCCATATTCCAAGCATGAATGTGGGATCTCATGGAATAAACCAAACAAAACCAAACCAAGGCTTCCAGAGGCCAACCACATCAAACCTCAACCAATGATTCCAAATCATGGTCAAACATCACTAACCATCACCAAATCAGTCTCTACCAAGCTGGCCAGGGCTCCAAAGTGTTTGTTCCAACCAAGGCTCCAGAAACTATTAACTCAACCCACAACTAAAAGGACATGAGAACCAACCAGAAAACAAAAGGAAATGAACCCAAAACACCATGGATATCCATGAAATGGAAAGGCTAGGAAAAACCACTTTCAATCCAGGTAATCCTCCATTATAATGACCGTTCATGACCAAGAAACCACATGCATATTCCATGCATGCCAAAAATAGTGAGGAAAACATACGTGCAACTTAATACCTGCAAGTAAAACCCGCTATAGCTACTGATCCCAATGTCCTCTTGTGATTTCCTGCTCTTCCTTTTTCTTATTGCTCCAAATCCAAAATATGCGACATTCCTCTAAGAGTGATCCAAGAAACTATAAGTGTCCAAGAGTATGAGAGAGAAAATAAAAGAGAGCTCCACCATAAAACTGAAAAAGTTTACCAACTGATCCTTAGAAGCCTTTTTTATCAATGAGGCCTCTATTTTCTTCATTTTCTATTATTTTCCTTCAATCTCATCCTCACATGAAATTTGTGACCTTTCACCTTCCTTTTCTCCTATTTTCCACTATTTTCATAAATAAAATGCCAATTAATGCCTCATGCCTTTCCAAAACCTTTTCTATTGTCTTTGCCAATTTCCTTAGCCATAATAAACCAAAATTAACACACACTAGGATTTTTTTTATCACCATTCAACATGGAATATGTGTCTTGTGACCTTGGTATTATATATTTTTACTTGAATTTTTAACCAGGGCTGTTACACCTAAAAGGTGGTGGTAATGGAAATGGAGGTGGCATAGGTGGCATAGGTGGCGTCTACTGTGGTAGGAAAACTAGAAATGAAGGTTGAGCCAGTGAAAAATATGAATATGGTGTAGAATACAATGGTTATGATGGCGTTGGGTACGAAAATTGAGGTTGTAAAGGCCCCCTCCACCCTTGCTGCAAAGGGGGAGATTGACCAAACTGTTGTGAATAACCTGGTTGCCATTGAAGATAATAGTTCCAAGTTTGATAAGGGTGCCGTAACTGATTGTGAACATTATGAAAATATGGTGCAGGTTCATAATGTGTACCTATACCTACCTCAGTGCTAATTCTTCTTCATTCCCATGGCATGCAATGGTTCAGGCACCAAATTCTCCCCTTCAAATACTACTTTTAATCATGGTATAGAGGGGAATTTATCTGTAGAATGTTTACCTACACAGACAAAATATCTTTTAATAACATGGAAATCTATAGGACATTCACGTAAAGGATGATTTTTCCTACATATTGGACAAAAAATGGACAAGGCAACCTATTCATGTTCTAATTTTATTTGAAATTTTACAGAATCAATTTTCCTACTAACAGTATTCATTAATTCAATTTTCATGCCATCCTTTTTATGTTTAAGTCGAATTCTAAAAACATCAAGTTTTCCAGGTTGAAAAATATTCAAACCACTTCTTAATCCTCTACCTGTTCTAGAAAAATTTCATGAGCATTTTCTACAAAGATCGCAAATTTCATAAAATGTTAAATGAGAAATATCTCCCCATGCTAATATATTTAAAATATTCATAAATTCATCCAAAAATCCTGTCAAAAAAAATTCCTAGTAGGATTAGGATCCAATTTATAATTGGACCTTTGGAGAATATATAGAAATATCTTGAGATATCCTCTAATATTTAATCTCCATACTGTGCAATTATGAAAATCTCATCCTGCATCTCATATTTTTTATAGTACTCTTGATATTTCCATAGAAATGTTTTCCTCATTTGATCCCCAGTACGTATGGTGCTTCCCCCAAACCCCATAAACCAATGCAAATCAAAATACTTCAGGGTTTTAGGAAAGAGTTTTAATTTATGGGCATCCTCAGAGTAATCATAACTTCTACACAAAATTTCAAACTCAAACAACAAGGCACCCGGATCTTCGTGTATCTTACCATGGAAGTGTAGAAGAACTGAAGGTAGAATGTTTTTCATCTGCACATTAGCGTTAGGATTTACAACTACGAATTCAAAAGTAGTTCCCCTTGGTCATTCCTTCCAAATCCTCCATCACTTCTTCATGGATTAGTATCACCAGTCCCTTCATCAGTTCCATTCTCATAGCGGTCCATGCATCCTCATCCAAATAAAATAAAACCTATGCTAGATGAAGGCTTAATAATTTCAATTTTAGATGTAAATTTTAACTTCTTTCCTACTGCTGGCTATGAAACACCAAAGCTTCTGCTTCCAAAATCCAACTGTAACGTACTAGCTTGATTGGTTTGAGTAAATTTGGAGAGTTGACCTGAAACATACCCAATCCAAGAATTATAATTTTCCAAATTATCAGTTTTATGCCTACCTTTCCTAGGTTTCTACCCTTTACCCTAGTCATTCATGTTTAAAAGAAAAAAAATGAAAAATTCAATCAGAAAATTTCAAATCTGTAAAAAAAAAACTTGTTGGCCAAAATCAAGCTTAATTCCATTTTCAGAGCTATCTCAAAAAATATACCTACAAGAATTTTGTCATTAAAAGAAATTAATATCCCTATACCAACATACAAAAATAGAATCACATTGCTAACAAAAATAATGCAGAACTCAGCTCTAGTGCTAAAATAATTTAGTCAGAATTTACTATAGCCTCTTCAAATGCCTCATCGAAAATGGTGCCAAAATGTTGAGTGTTAATCTTGTATGAGAAATTAACTAAACACTTACTTCTCAAACTAGGGTTTTACATTTCGAAGCGCAACACATTCAATGCCAAGATACTTTGACAAATATTGGAAAAATCATTCCTATCTCCCAGCCATATGGTTAATATCCTAAGTTCTAAAAAATGAATAAAATATCTATCCTTAGTTCCTGCACTATTGTGATGGAAACTTTATTAAAAACACCTTAATCAATCTAGATACCAGCTACCTCACTCACGGACACCTCAAACAAACTAAGTTTGAAAACTGGGTAAGAAATCATAAATAGGAAAAAGAACACATGCCTCAACCCAATGAATCAAAAGAGTGTTTAAAGAATTCACACAGGCTACCAAAACATTCCTGCATTGTACAAGTTTTCAGTCCTTTGTCAATCCAATTCTTGCATAGCTCACTCTCCATTCTTATTAATTTTCACACTATTCTCTTTTATGCACGATGCATTTGAAATGTAACAATCTTGATGTGTTTAAATAGAAAACATTCATAGCAAAGAAATTCACTCTGGTTAATCCTCACAAGTCATAGAAATATATCCTAGATCAAGAAATTGACACTATGTCTAAAGAAGAATATCTACGAGAAAGCCAATGAAATCTATTGTAAATATGAAGACCAAGTCTCGCGAAGAGAAATAAAAAATTATTGTATAAATTCTCTAACAAACCTTCTCACATTGTCTTATAAAATGTCCAAGAAACCCATTCCATCCATGCACTGATTAGACAAATCCAATATAAAGTATGTTTTGTTCATTCATTATCTTGTCACACAATAAAAGAAAATGAGTAATAATTCAAATATTTAGTTATTAAATAATTCCAAACATTCACCCGAGGTATGAATCGTTTTTAATCTAAGAAGAACAAAACAATTTCCATAAACAAGTCTTCAAGAAAAAACATTACAAAGGATCTTTTCCTATACTAGTACATAGTGTAGTCAAATAGGTCCTATATTGTTATAGAACCCCAGGGATTGAGGGATTCAATGTTGTGATTTTATCAAAAACATAAAATCAAGTTACCCTTGATTTTAAATGTACAGAACATAATGAAAAATTCAAAGGAGTAATATTGTCAAACACCAATATTAGATCATTTAAGCCTTTAACCAAACCCACCAACAACTCAGAAAAAGAAAAAAGAAAAAAAGAAAAAAGAAAATTTAAATTTACATCAATTCATCAAAAAACATGGGAAACATAAGAGCCACTTTAGTATTTATCTCATATAAGGCATAATATACATAGATTAAGGTTTCAAAAAATAAAGTCCTTCATATCCAGTATTAATCCCTAGTTCCCATAAATCCCTTAAACTTCAACATTCTCGTTACAAGGAAAAATCTTGAGTTAAGATATTGTTATGACCATTTATTTGGAAAATCAAATAAATGATTTAAGGAATCAATGGGACTCATTCATTGAAACTCTAATAATGATAATACTAAAAGATATTAAGAAAACACAACACTCCTTCCCAGTTTTTGGGATAGATAAACTCAAAACCACATGCACGATACAACTTAACTCATAGGATGCCATACAATCTATGCAAAGATTCAATATATAATATATAAATTTACACACCGTGATATTATATTTGAAATAAAAAAACCACACAGTGCTAGCTAACAGAGGGTCAATGAGCTAGATTGGTTGGGTCATAACCAACCAGCTCGTGCCCTCATTGAAGAGAAACTAAACTACAAAGTGATGCAGACGATTAACAAGATTGAAAAAAATAGGAAAGGAACCTATCATTGATGCTCTTTTTATTAAATAAATCTTAGTCTTAATACATCCCAAGCTCAGTAGTCCATCTCAAAATAGATATGGGTGATACAAAGTTCTCAAAATTAACATTAAAGAGAGTGATAATATCACTATAACCTATTACTCCTCATGACTCGAAATATATAGAAATTTACAGTGAATACCATGGATATAGCCAAGCCATATTGTACATAAGAAAATAGAAAAATAATTTAACAATTATCCTAATAATAGATCTCGAATAGACTATTACTAATCATTGATATTCACTTCCATATCGAGTTAGCCTCGTTTAGAAAACTAGTTGTAATCTGAAAGTTTGTTTACAGAAGATCAGGGGATATTAGTGCCCCTTGTCCTCCCTCAAAATCTAGGAAAATCTCTTCACAACTCATTTTACTGCCAATTAAACTTTTCTCCAATGGTCCATGCTTCAAACCCTAGTGCAGGCATCCTAGGACAAGTGTAGAAATCTCGAGATCAAAATATTTGTCTCTTGTTATAACACATGCACTTCGTAATAGATTAATGACTTATTAACTATAAAATATATTAGGATAACATCAAATGTAACCATTTAGTCATTAAAATTGTAATGTATCAAATTTTTTTAAATATAGGTAAATTTATATCCATATCTTGATGAATACAATAATCAAAACTAAAAATGTGTGCATGAAGGTCTTTTGGGATTGTAAAAAAAAGGGAAAAGTGAGGTTAGGTGGGTAAAAAATGAGACAATCTTGGAGCCTCACAGATAGGTAAGGAAAAAAACCCCCTCCGACTTTGTTCCCATCCTCTTTAGCAACCCTGCCAAAGTATCCCCATGGAATAGACTTGTTTGGTGCTTCTCTCTATGACAGATCTAACACTTTGTTGGTATTTTACCTACAGGTAGTGTTTGAGGATGGCTAGGATCTCAGCTGTGATATTCCTTGGAAAGGAAGATAGACCCTTAACAATTTCTTTATTCCTCGCAATCCATACCCCCAAGCTTATAGTTAGAGGGAGAGATCTAACAAGTTTGTTTTCCCAGTCCTGTAACTAGCTCTACCAGGAGTCTATAAAATGTGCCTTATTCCACCTTCCTTGAAAGCCTAAATTTTCCCTACATTCATTCCAAACTTGTTGTGTGAAAGGATAGGAGCAAAGAGGTGATCTATTGTTTCATTGTATCCCTTGCACAAGGCACACCAACCTAGGATGATCGCATATCTTCATTTCATAACCTCCAATGTAGGAGTATTTTTTTCCATGATGCACCATGTCAACAATTTAGACTTCAAAGGGAATTTTTATTTCAACACAACAGACCACCACCACTTTGGCTCTTCTAATTGGACCTGTACATTTAGGTGGATGTAGCCCATCTTTGGAGTGTAGATTCCATGTGGAGATGAGGACCAAATGAGATCGTCTTCATTGCTATCAAGTGAAAATCATTAACTCATCTATATGAATTAGAAGACACTCAAATTCAGTAATCAACACGTAAAAAGGTGACATTTTAAGCTGGAAACACCATGAAGACAAAACATCAAAAGATTTTCTAAGGTTCAAGTTAAAAAATTAAACTGCGCGGGTGCGCCATTACTAGAAATTAACAGCTATGTGACTAATTATTTGATAACCGCGCAATCATGAAAATTCCAGTCATTACCTCGGGCCATGAAAATTCTTGAGAAACACTCCAAATATTGACATGATGGACTGAAAATTCAACCCTTGAGCCCCAAGAAGCCTTAAAGGAAAGGAACTGATATCTCTCATCTCATTTATGAAGTGAAGCACCACATTGATGATCCAAGGGGAGGAGGAGTGTCCAAGAAACACTATAAATACAAGTTCAAGGAGATCTAAAAAACAAGAAGAATCAAAGCATTGTTATGCTACCAAAAATTCTCCCTAGCAATCAAGCATTTCATTGAGAAGAGGATTTCATCATTGTGAGAGTATTAATACTTCTTTGAGAGGGAGGGGAAGCTTGCAAGCAGATTAAGGGAAGGAACTTCATTGTTGAGGGTTTTTTAGCACCATTTCTCAAACAATTCTCTCCAAGTGTATTTTTATTCATCTATTGTATCTCTCCAAGGGAGCCCTTTCCATTTATTTGTTGATGTGTTTGTTTCATTAAGAATTTTTAATGTGTTTTCTTCATAGTTTTTAGTTTATGTTTATGTATGCATTGTTTCCATTAATTTTAGTTCTTTATTTATCTATGTTTGTCCACTAACAAAAGCCAATTGCTTTTATTTTCCTTGTAGGTAACAACCAACTCCATGGAAGGTGTCTTTGGTACTCCATAGAAACAAAACCACCATTACAAGATGGAAACTCCATTAGTTTCCTTGCTTTAATCTAACGATTGTTTTTGCAGGACATTTCTCTCTGCAATTCCACTCCATCATGCATTTATTAGTTCTTTGGAATTTTGGCAAACCCTCTAGGACCTATTTTCGGATGAGATGGTTACCTTTTTAATTTTTTCTGCTGGTCATGTGGCTTTTATCACAGATAAACGCATGGTTCGTGTTTATGTGTAGAGGAAAATATGTTGTTACACATCATTTTATTTTGTACGCATTAGCAATTAGTCCACTATAACAAATTGGCGACTCCACTGAGGATCGTCTTATTCTCTTCCTTCTTGTTTTGATTTTCGATCCTTATTTGATACCCTTATCTGAGTTTTGAAAATATAGTGACATTTTATATTCTGTGATTTTTTTGCCTAATTTTTTCATTTTTTGTTAAACTTTTTTGACTTGCACGGTTTCTGTTTAGCAACAGAGCGTAGATCTGCACTTTTTTTCTTTAGCAACAGTGTGTATGCGCACTGAACTTAAATGTTTACCTGCGCACATCCTAGGAATTTTTGAAAAAACAAGTTTTCCTTTGATCAAAGTCTGAAATTTTGTTTTTGAAAGCTTCATTATATTTGTTTTTGCCTTCAGTTAGTCTTTGTGAATTTGTTTGAGTGTCATAAATAAGTCTTCTTGAGAATTACTCATTTTCACATTTTTGGGTAGAATTTCATTTGGTTGCCTGTGGATTTATCAAAAAAGAGATTGGTTGTTGTTGGCTTACTGTCTCCCTGTATTTTTTCTTTCAAACATACATGTTTCAGTGATTATCTTACTTATTTGTGAAAAATATTTTTGTTTCATGGAAAGTAGGGTTTCTCAAGGATAAGTGTTTTTGTGAGATTTTCTTCCTTTGCTAAATTCAAAAGGAAAATTATTTCTTTTTCAATACATAAGTTTTTCATAGTTACTGTTTGGACATCATTGATTTCGTAGCATTCATTAGAACAAATTCATTTCAAATTTTTGATTAATTTCTCCATGCATTTTGAAAACTTTGAGTGATTACTTGTAAAATGAAAATTTCATGGTTGTTTGATTTGTTGAGAAAACATAAATCTTAGTTTAATTTATGCATTTGAATTATCTCAAATTGAAAATTAACATTTTATTGGAAAAAAAATATTGTGGAAATTTGAGTTTTTTCATTTTATTTGAAAAATAAAAAAGACTCTTACTCTCTCGTAATTAGGATTTCATTAAGTGAAAAGATTACAGTTTCATATTCGATTGCATTAGAGTTTTTGGGTCAGGTCATAATATCATCAATTTCAAATCCATTTACCTACTAGGTAAATAACAACTTAATAACACATCATTAATAAAATCAATTAGAATTTTTACATTTTTAGGGATTTTTCCACCTACATTAGATCATGTTGTAGGGCTTTGGAATAGGGAAGTGAGTTAACTTTCCAAAGCTACAAACAAACATTAGAATATTGTGGTAGGGAGTAAATCCATTTATTGCAGTTTTTCTCTGGGAAGCTCCTCTAACAAGGGAGTCAAGCACAAGATCATATTAGACATAGTGGAGTGATCAAACCCACTTCATTGGTTATGGTAGAGTGATTTGCACACATTACAAATGATGTCAAAAGGTACTTGGGAGTCACTTGGAAGTAAACCTAAGGAAATTTCAAGGGGATTGATATTTGTTACTCTGCCCTTGCGTGTAAGTCCGATATGCGAATATTCCCCCATGTTCAATTGATGTAAGTGGTTACCTTAGAGACCATAATATTAGGACTATTACCAGAGGTGACGACGGAGGGGAAGTTTCCGCGTTGGATAGAATCACTTATACCTTTTTGGAGGACTATTCACTCGAGATGGCATAAGTGGAGTTACTTGCACCAAATCGTGTTCATTAAGCAGGTTGTCAGCGTAATTGGTTCCACCCTCTCTATCTATATATGCTTTTCACCTTGATTTCTGTGATGTTGGATTTCATCACCAACTAGTGATTTTGCTGTGAAAATGTTGTTTTCACACTACAAGGAGAAGAACCTCTAGCGGAGGTTATAAAGGAGGTTTTTAGTGTTATAAAATTGGCCAAAATTGTCAAAAAAAAATTTCTACAACATCTGTTTTCGATAACAGAGGTTTTGGCGGAGCTTCTAATGAAATTTGAACACAATTAAAAAAACTGGGCAACCAAAGGTTATTACGGATGTTTTTCTCATCGGTGCACTATTCAAGTGTCAACACACTAGTGCATTTTAGAGTAAACGTTCTGGTGTGTGTCATCCAGATGGTCAGCCTAGGGCAGTCGAAGGTGCATGCACCAGGTCGTAAAGGTCTAAAACCGCATTGGGCGCACTATAGGTGATACAACGCACCAGGCTGTTCTAATTGGTATTAGGGTTTTTGTGGTGCCCATAGGTCGTATCAACACACATGTTCGTGGTATTATAGAAACACAGTGGTGCATAGTATCACACAAACACACTGATTGTTCAAATTCATATTGGTATTTGTACGGTGCCCATAGGTAATACAAATGCACCTGTGAGCAGTCTCACATAAACGCACCAGTGTACAGTATCGCACAAATGCACCGAGAGTTATAATTGGTATTGGTATTTATGTAGTGCCCATAGGTCGTAGAAACACACCGGTGTGCTTTATCATACAAACACACTAGTGTACAATAACTAACATGCATCGATGTTCATTTGGTATTTTTTAGAAACATTGACCTGTGAAAGTGCAATTATTGTGATTTTTTAAAATTCATTATTCATAAAAAATCAACAGATATCTTATAATAGTATTCATATCAATTAAATTTTTATTAGTGCGTTTGAATGTGATGTTTGGATTAATTTGTTATATCATATCATAATTATTGTGATTTTTAAAAATTCATTATTCATCAAAAGACGACACATATCTTATAATAGTACTCATATCAATTAAATTTTTATTAGTGCATTTGAATGTGATGTTTGGATTAATTTTTTATATCATATCATCAGATTTCACATCTCTTCATTATAATATTTAATCATCCATAAATTTAATAAGTGGTGTTACATTTCACAGCGACAATGGAGAACACAATAGAATAAATTAAAATATATTTTATTATATGTATATGAATAAGAAATTATTTGTCATACAAAATGGGATAGTCATTGGTATCCCTTTGTCTTTCAATTGGGACACTATTTCGATTACATTAAACAAAATGTCTAATTTCACAAACAAATATTTCAAAAAATAAAATGCCTTGCTTTGATATCCAAACATAATGATCATCATTATTCACTTGAACTGTTGTCACTGCTCGAGTTACTTCCATGACTTGGGTTAATTTGAGGAATGTTTTGTTTGCGGTGTTGAATGTTTTTCTCTTCTTCACCTTCCATATACAAACATAAAAATAAACTGTAATGAGTGTATATACATTGGTGAGAATAATGAAAATTGAAATATTAAATAATATACATAAATGTAAATAAAAAAGAAATGATGTACCATAGCAACAATTGACTCATGAACTATACACATTCTTTCGTTAACCTCCAGCACCACTCCAGATAAGCTAAGGAGCATTTTATTTTCTTAGAACAACATTCCTTTTTCTGAATTGTTGGTTCCTGTAGAAAATTAAACATATGTGAATTAATAGATTGTTTGAAACATGGTATCTAATAATTTTAAGTATATTATTAATGAAAATTAAAAAAAAAAAAACTCATATTGGATCGGTAGTATCTTTTCATTCACCCGATTCATCCTTTTGCAATTTTTACATCAATATTTCACGCTCTTATGTTCCTAGATAAAAATAATCTTATTGAGCTTCGTCATTTTGTGGCTCTGCATGATACAAAATAAAAAAAAATACATATTTGTTAAACTTACATATAGTTCAAAAATAATATTTTTTGTAAAGAATTTACAAAGAACTTGCCTTTTTTTCTTTTCTTGATGTGCTATTATTATTTTTGTTACTTGATCTCTTTTCAACCATTTATTTATCAATATGAAACTTGTACCATATCATCCATTAATATATTTTATAAATAAATCATTAAATTTTTAGGTAAAAAAAAATATCAAGAAACTAGTGCGCTTTTAATGTTGTCCGCACCGACATCAATGCGTTGTGTTCTTATAAACGAACCGCCAAAACAGTATAAAACATTGTACGATGTTATATGTCAACAAGGAGCAATGGTGCGTTATATGTTAACCAGCGCACTGATTAACACAGACAAATTAATAAAAATAGTCTAGTGTTAGTTTTTGTAGCATATGGTGTCATAGAGGGGGTAGTGCAGCCTATTCTTATAAACGCCCCGCACAAAAAGGGGACCACCGTATGGTTCTCTCTGTCAACAAGGAGACCTGGTGCATTATATGTTAAATGGTGCACCAATTAACACATAAAATAAATTTTTTTTTCCAAACAGTATGTGCGCTGTGCGCTATAATGAAATAGTGCACCGATGCCCTATTTTACATATGGGACATGGATTAAAAAAATATGCTTTTAAATTTTTTTATCAAACAGTACGTGCGCGGTGCGCTGTGATAAGACAACACACCAGTGCGCTAGGTTACGTAGGGCGCAACGATTAAAAAAATTCAGTTTTTTTAAAAAATCACGCAAGGGCCGACATGGATTGGGATCCAACTATGAAATTCATCCTGTGGATTAGATGTCATAGGCCTATATATATAGCAACACAAACTTATAAATCTAAAACGAAAAGTCCTAATTCTGAAATCACAGAAACATGAAGAAGCAAGGGTAGAAACAAAAAGAATGAAGGGTTTAGGGTAAAATGGATTTTTTTTGTTTTTTCTTCTTCTTTTGAAAATGAACAGTAAATTTAATTTTTTTACTTACTACGTAAAAATTACTACAGAAAATGTAAAAAAAAGTAAAATTTTATCACAAGATCGTTTGAAATTCTATGCTATAGGGTTTGAATCACCAGAGATTTGGAATTTTGATTGTCTGAATATTTCTGTTCGAAAGTATTTCGCTGCTCCACAGTGCCCTCGTGCTCTATTGCTCCAGGTATGTCTCGTGCAAAGCTCTGGCTGAAATTTTTTGAAAACATAGTGAAATAATGAAAAGTGTTTAGTATTTAAATAATTTTTTTATGAAATTATATTTTCAAAAATATTTTTCCACCCATTTTTCAATTTACAACTCTTTTTTTTTTCACTTAAAAAAAATAAAGTTGCACTTTTTTTATTTGCGGCTTTTCATCACAGGTTCGTAAATTAATAACACCGCACCGGTGCATCAGTTAATAACATGACACTGCTGCGCAGTAACTAAAATGCACCAGTGCAATTATCTGTACATAAGAACCGATAACAATAAGTCCATTTTTAGGGCACCAAAATTACTTTTAGGTGTGTACTTTAAAATTTATTGTTGATTTTTCTCAAATGTAGGGAGAAAATATCATAATTATATCGAATGGAAAATTCTTCAAAATCCAGCTCGTTCCATAATATTTCTCAAAAGCCATCATGGAGTTCTCCCTATCCATCTCGAGACGTAATATTTACTTCATATTTTATTTATATTTTCATTATCTAATTGAATTTATGTCTTTTATCCATGTCAATAAGCTTAGTAAAATTTATAATGTATACAAATTTTCAAGTTCAAGTGATCTTGACCCATTTCCATATAAAATATTCAACAAATGGCATCACAAGCTCTTATCAGAGTAAGACACCTACTTTGATTTGGTATGATGAAAATGGACAAATTGCCCACCCTATTGTTACACCATTTTTCACCATTCAACCTCGTTACTATTAGATGATGTTAAAACACCAGGCACTAATGCACTTACAAAATTTCCTTTTATTTCATTAAAAATAACTTAGTAAACTACCTTGGCTAAGTGGTTTATGGTCTAAACAAGAAACCCCATGAGGAAATATTGAATAAATCCATGTTTGTTTGATTTTCCTCAAGGAATAATTAGTTAAATAACATTTTAATTAATATTCCTGGTCATATTTAACCCAAAACAGGAAAATTAATTAGATAAATCATTATTTATCTTATTATTTTCTAGGAATAATTATTTAAACCTTATTTAAATAATATTCCTTGTTAAATTTGACTAAATCATTTATAAATATTTGAATAAAGCATTATTTATTTAATTATTACTCAACCGCATCCTTAAAATAATGAATAAATCATTTATTTATTTATTATTTACAAATAAAGGGGTTTGACCAAATTCAAATTCCTTTTCCCTCCAACAAATATAATAAAATATTCCATACAAGTTGGATCTAGATTTGGTCAATAATATTTTAATTATGCACCAATATCTAGATTAACTCAATATTTTGTTATAAATAGAAGGGGTTTGTCCATTCATTCACTACCTTTTGTTGCCTAAAGATCACTCTGGATCTATACTTTTGGTCTGACTTTGATCCACCATCATTGTCATATTTTGCTACCATTTTTCTTGTGAGCTCCCTTTGAGTTCCATTTTTGTCTGGGTTTTCTACACCATTAAGAGAGAGGGATTTTAGATCTGAAGTGTTGAGGATTCACAAGCACCCATCCCATTGAGGGGGAATGGTAACATCTTTCTATGTTCCCTTCCCAGGTGTCAAAAAATACAAAAACTCTTTAAAACAATCTTGTCTTATCTATTGAATGCAGGTGTCAAAAAATACAAAAATTCTTTAAAACAATATTGTCTTGTCTATTGAATGCATGGAGCAAATCTTGCTTTTATTTACTGCTTAATATCTTTTAATGCATAGATCTAGATTTTTGCAGCATTTATCTTGGTCAACTAATTGCATATCTAAAGATATTGGTAGCCATATTTGTTGTTAGGGTTATTTGTTATGCACGGCTAAAGTGAGCCTTTTTTGTACACTTGTGATTAAGATTCATACTAACAACTCACTTTAGTCATAGGGGTAATGGCTAGGCGGGACGACTCCGAGATGGTTAAGGCCTGGACGAACCGTTCCAGGAGAGTAGAAAGGATCATGGATACCAGTTGTAGGTGAAGGGCCAGGAGGAGGAGGTCCAGAAGGCTGAATCGAAGGGCTAGGAGTAGGCTGTTGACTAGCCGAAGCGGGCCGCTTGAGGGAAGCCCGAGACGATTGCATCATGAAAACATTCGATGAGCTAGGATAGAGAGCGGAGGAGGAAGACCAGGGAATGTACCAAGCAAAGAGGAGTCTTTTTAGACTCCAGGTGAGACACTAGTTAAGGGATCGATGGTTTGCTTACTGGCCACCGAAGATATGATGGACTCAGGGGAGGTCTGAGACTTCGGTTCGTAATATGTCAACTGGGCGATGGTGACTATCTTTCCATTATGGGGAAAGGAAATATTGCAATGGAACATAGATTGTACAAAAAACATCGTATAGGTGTAGTGCAACCCAATACAATGTTGTAATCTAAGGGGGGCATCAATGAATTCTACGTCAACGCAAATAGTCTTGCCCGCAAGAGTAATAGGAAAATTGCAGAACAGGCCAATGGGCTAGGAGGCGTGGCCATCCCATGCTCGAAGAGTGATCATGGAAGGGGCCAACTCAGGTGATCTGAGTTGCTTCCAAAATGAAGTGGACATAACACAGGTGGATGCCCCCTCATCAATGATACAATAAGAAACATTAGCGTTATGGATCTTGACTGGGATTTGGAAGGCGACAAAAGTAGTAAGAGGAGGATGTTCTGACCGGTCAACATCAAAGACAATAAATCGATCATCTGAAGGATCGATAGTGCCCATGGTAGATAGTAAATATTTTCATTGTGAAGGGCACGATTAGAGGAGTTCCAGTGTTTAGATGGCAGCAGGAGATTGCGCCAAATCATCTACTATACTATACAAATGGGCAGCTTTGCTAGAAGCAACATTTAGGCGTAATGGTCCCTTAGGGATCTTGGTATAAACCTCTGCCTTAGGATGAGGGATCTTCAAAAGACAATTAGGTGTTGAAAGAGGCTCTATAGTACTTGAAGAAGGGAGCTCAGGGATAGACGTAGTGGGAGGCTTGTTGTATTGACGGGACCAAGTCTGAAGGTTGATATCTATGGTTATAGGTTGGTCAAAGTTCATGATGAGAATATGGTAATTGGAGGTACCATATGGAGGAGGTTGAGTGGCCACCTGACCTTCAGGTGGTTAGGTAGCCAAAAATCCTTGCTAAGGGAAAGGATTAGTAAACACAGCCGACTGATTAGGCACAACATTGGGAGGGACGAAAGGGGAGGCTTGTTGTGCTCGCAATGTTGCTTGAGACTCCCACATTTGCTACATCTGTGGTAATAGAGGACAATCGTGAGTGTAATGACCATAAACACCATAACAAGAATAAGGCTTATTCGTGCGAACATGCTTGTCCTGCTTGGGCTGAGTGCCCTGCTACTGGTTAGCAATGTTAGGTGCATTATTTTGAGGATTAGGTCTAGGATTACTGGGGGTAGATTGATTTTGAGTGCCTTTCCTCTTCTTTTTGGAAGGTGGAGGATTAGTCGCACCCTGTTGTGCATACACTTACCCCTGAGGGGGTGGTGGCTGCTGTTGCAGAGGTTGAGAAGGAAATGGAGGCAGAGGTGCTAATGCTTGAGGAGCTGGAGCACTGAGTTGCAGATATAGGTAATAAGGAGGTTGGGTAACATTGTGGTAAACAGGAGGGTGGGAAAAAGGAGGAGGCATGACATATCCTGGATACATGCTACCGGGAGGGGGAAAAGTGTAGGAGGTGTTGGCCCCTCCCTGAGGGAAACCATAGCCCATAGGAGGTTGAGCGTATGGGTGAGAGAGAGCCCCAACAATACCGTCGGCGGCATGAGATGCCCCCGATGCATTGGCACCACCGGGTGTAGGAAGATCAGGTAGAACGGTATAAACATAACCCGACTGAGCATAGATCAGGTCACATTTTAACACAATCTGGAGAGCGGCTTCTTTGGTTTGAGGGAAATATGATGCGACATATTTGCCTATAGCAAGCAAAATAGATCTAAGGAACTAGTCCATGTAGACACGGTCTTCAAAGTTAGGGGCTCGACATAGACTCTTTCTTCTTCACCATTCATAGACATGATCAGATGGGCGGGTCGCAAACGATTGACGGAAAGAAGTCAAAAGTTCGGTACTAGTGTCATAACGAAGGGAAAGCTGGAAATAAGACATAAAATCCCGGGCAAGAGTTGCAAAGGTGGTATGAGAGGATGTGGCTTGATCAACATACCACTTAGAAGCTTCGCCAGTAAGCGTACGTTGGAACAACCGAAGATGGACAAATTCATCGGTAATGGAGTTAGACGAACACCACATGTGGAAAGATCGAACATGATTTGTAGGATATTCTCCAGCAAGACATTCAAATTTGGGGATGTTGAGAGGGAGCTTGGTCGGCATAGCAGGCCAACTAGAATCATGGTGTATAGGTTCATTGATCAACTGGTTAAAATTGAGAAAACTGAGGCCTGCCATATAAGGGAGCAAGGGTGCAGCCGAGGTAGTTCCTATTGTGGTCCCACTAGTAGTATTCCCAGAATTAGGGTCGGGGTTACCACCAGTGTTAGGTCCTGAACCATACATGGTGAAGGTGACAGGGGGAGAAATGAGGGCAAAACCCAAAGGGGAACCCAATGAACTGGAAGAGGAGTCAGATTGCGGACTCGGTGGAGGACTAACTCGAATCCTATGCATAGGAGTAAGTATTTCTACCGAAAACTAAGGATGAAGGTGAATAAGTCTCCGAGATAAACACCTTGGTGGTGAAATGTTGAAGGAAAAAATACGGCTCAAAGGGAAGAGAGACCAACAAGGGCGAAAAGGTGCAGGATCAACTGATTACAATGTTGAAACAAGGGTAGAGTGGTGCATGATCAATTTATTTCAATGTTTAAAGTCTTTCTTGGCGGTGTTAACCAAGCTCTTCTTCACTTAGGGTGTATGTGTTAAGTGTGTAAAATTTAATTTTTAAACCCAAACGTTTGTTGAGAAAAAGAAAAAGTGTGTTGTATAAATGTAAATAAACCTGCAGATAACAATATATGAAACTGAAATAACAGAAAATAAACAGCTAATTATGCATTATTCTAAACCCAAGGAGGCGGGCCTCCCAATAAGTAGTTTGTAGGTGGGCAAAAATCTAGTCAAAACACACCAAAATAGCCAATAGATCTAAAGTCAGGAGGGACAATGGTCTAAAGGTCAGATCTGTTGGAAATATGTGCAGAAAAACAACAAAGAATCAGAGGAAAAATTGTTGTGATGAGGTGGCGAAAGGATATAACCTAGAGGGAAAGGAGGTGTTCTGGATGGATAAATGACCAATCTGAAGTGGATCTGAAGATAAGGGATCATATATGAAAAATGGTTGAACACTATGAAATTTCAGACAACTTGCAGCAGCTAAAACTCTTCCACAAAAGGTGGAGGATACTGAAGCCCTAGGGGGCTAGGTTCCCACTTTGATGAGAAAAATAGAATAATTACAGGTCCAAAATAGGCAGAGATGGAGGTCAGACAACCCTACACAGAGGCCCAGAAAAACCCAAAAAATTCTAAAAAAAATTCCCGCAAAAAGTCCAAGTCGCAATTTCTGACCTGTTTTCTGCAGAGGGCACAGGTTTTGGCCTGTTTTCTGTGCCCTAGAGGTTCAGGTCACAGTTTTTGGCCCAAAAAGTGTGACCTGAACTTCTAGCACTCTCGGGAGTAGGTTTCATAAAATTTTGTTGTCCTAGTTGCGGCTGATGCCTGTCACCTGTGCTATAGGTCCGAAAACACATGGAAGTTAGAATTTTCAGTGTTTTAGGGTTTTATAGATTAAAAACAGCATCAAGAAAAGAAAAACAAGAAGCTGAAGAGGAATACTAGGGTTTGAAGTAGTTGGATATGCAGGGATATGAAAAACGACAGAGGTCGTAATCGTAAACCCTTGTGGAGTCCCCAGTTGTTATTATGAATCTTAATCGCAAGTGTATAAAAAAGGCTCACTTTAGCCATGCATAACAAACAACCCTAACAACAAAGATGGATGCCAATATCTTTAGATCTGCAATTAGTTGACCAAGATAAATGCTGCAAAAATCTAGATTTATGCATTAAAAGACATTAAGCAGTAAATAAAAGTAAGAGTTGCTCCATGCATCCAATAGATAAGACAAGATTGTTTTAAAGAATTTTTTTATTTTTTTGACACCTAGGAAGGGAACATAGAAATATGTTACCAGTCCCCCTCAATGGGATGGGTTCGTGTAAGTCCTTAGTACTTGAGATCTAAAATCCCTCTCTTGATGCTTAGAAAGCTGAGACAAAAATGGAACTCAAAGGGAGCTCACAAGAAAAATGGTAGTAAAATATGACAATGATGGAGGATCAAAGTTAGACCAAAAGTATAGATCCAGAGTGATCTTTAGGCAGCAAAAGGTAGTGAGTGAATGGAAAAACCCTTCTATTTATAACAAAATATTGAGTTAGTCTAGATATTGGTGCATAATTAAAATATTATTAACCAAATCTAGATCCAACTTTTATGGAATATTTTATTATATTTGTTGGAGGGAAAAAGAATTTGACTTGGGTCAAACCCCTTTATTTGTAAATAATAAATAAATAAATGATTTATTTATTACTTTAAGGATGTGGTTAAGTAATAATCAAATAAATAATGATTTATTTAATAAATAATGATTTATTTAATTATTAATGAATGATTTAGTCAAATTTAACAAGGAATATCATTTAAATAAGGTTTAAATAATTATTCCTAGAAAATAATAAGATAAATAATAATTTATCTAGTTAATTTTCTTGTTTTGGGTTAAATATGACAAGGAATATTAATTAAACTCTTGTTTAACTAATTATTCCTTGAGGAAAATAAAAAAAATGTAGATTTATTTAATATTTCCTCATGGGGTTTCCTGTTTAGACCATAAACAACTTAATAAAGGTGGTTTACTAAGTTATTTTTCATAGTGAAAGCAATTTTACTTAGGGTAAAATTGGTCTCACATGGTGTACTTAGGTCCATCTAATAGTAATAGGTTAGATGACCAAAAAATGGTGTAACACCTGTCAATTGTAACAATATTGCATCTTCTAGCCTCAATCCCGGGACAATGATGGTAATAATAATTGTTTGGTATATTAATGTAATTATTTCAACGTTAAAAAAATTAATCATGCATTTTCAATGTTCTTACTCATTGATATCATAGATTTTGTACTAATCATGTTCAAATATATTTTTTGAAATTATTAGGATTCTAGTGATGATGAGCGACCTACCTACCATCTTCCGTTGCACCCCATGGAAATGTAAAATCAAGCGAAGGCTGAATTAAGATAAAAAATTGAAGAGGAACGATACCAAGAATGGTTGAATAAAAAATTGATTCAATTCTCACTACGTCCAGGTTCACCAATTAGGAATGACTACAGCAATAGTAGTTCTTCACAAGATGGAAATGGAGGCAATCAAATAGAGGTTAGTATGGATGATTAATTAAGGGATACTACTGGCATGGAGACAATGTTGTTAGATGCATTCCAAAACGATGGTCAGCTAGGGGATGATGCTCATATCGTTGACACATTTTTCGAAAGCCTTAAATTTTCTTCCACCACCCCTCTCTTTGGAATTGGCGGTCAGCCAAAGTCTACCCAGTTGGGGAAAACGATGTTACTGTAAAAATTAAAAGAAAATTTTAGCTTGTCGAATGCATGTTTCTCGGAAATTTCGAGGTAAGTTACCATAAATTCCTCCCTTATTTAATTTTGAGAAATATAATCGCACAATAAACATTACAAATGGTCAATTTTATGAACGTTAATCATTATATCGGCATTAATGTACATTTAATATTTTCCATGATCACTAACTACATGTTATTCAAAGATAAGTTTCTTCCGAGTGATAATGTCTTGCCCGGTAGCTGTGAAGAGGCAAAGAACATGTTGAAAATGTTGGGTGTTGAGTACATATCATATCATGCATGTCCAAATGATTGTATTCTATATAGAGGAGAATATGCGGACAAAGATATATGTCTGAAATGTGGGCATGATAGGTATGATAAATAAAAAAAGAAGGGTAAATCACGTGGTCCTCCTTTTAATATATTGAGGCACATGCCTATAATCCCAAGGATTCAAAGGCTCTTTCATTGCAAAGAATTAGCTATGTTGTAGGGATGGCATGCCTCACACAGAAGTGAGTTGGGAATTATGTGAATCCCAACTGATTCAATAGCCATGAAGCATATAGAGGATACATGGCCTGAAAAGTTCAAGGATGAAGTACAAAATCTACGACTCAGCATAGCCATGGATGGTGCCAACCCATATTCCCTCCAGAACACCAACTATTTTGTTTGGCTTGTATTAGTGATCAATAACAATATCCCCCCATGGTTTTCCATGAAGAATGAACATCTTATGTTGGCTCTCATTGTCCCTGGTAGAAGACAAGTGAAGAATATGAATGTCTACTTACAACCACTGGTAGATGAATTGAAGGAATTATGGGATGGGATAAATGTATATGATCTATCAAGACCCATCACAGAAGATAAGAGTTTTATGTTGTATGGCATATGTGCTTACATGGCACATGATTATCTAGGTTTAGGAGTTTGCTCTGGTAAATTGCATGTTTATTGATTTGTTTATATAGGTAACAATATTCTTTCTCATATTAGTTATATAATTTGTTGTAATTGTTCTGATCTTCATGATATTCTTTAACGTGGAATGCATATAAATTGTATACAATAATCTCGCAGGTCTTGTAACAAAAGGGTATTTTGGATGTAAATGTTGTGGACTTTCTTTGAAAGCTTGATGGTCGAACGACCAACGAAAGACAGTGTATGACTGCTGTAGGGTATTCCTCCCAGAAGAACACCCTTATAGAAGAGCAGCATCCACTTTCAATGGTAAACGAGAGAGAACCCAAAGGCCTCCAATAACGACACCAACTGGATGGCTTAGAGGATATGAGAGAGAGAAGGAGAAGGAGTTCATATAAATGTTCGATTCAAATGGGGAGCTTATGTTTGATGATCCATAATTCTTTGGCACCTATGTTGAGAAATTTCCCATTAGGATGAAAATGAAATCTATCTTTTATAACCTCCCATATTGGGAGCATCTTAAGATTACCCACTTATTAGATCCCATGAATATATTTAAAAATGTTTCATATTCTTTATGGAGGCACATATAATCGAAACAAAGTGACAAATTGGTTGTTAGGAAAGACCTTATTACTTCAAAAACTAAAAAGAAACATTGGCCAAAATTATTAGAAAGTATAGGATCAGACGCAGGCGTTGGTCCCTCTAATTCATGGTATTTCAAAGAAGGTGATGTCCCATGGATTTTAAAAAAATATGATCTTTCTTTGGAAAAGGAAGTTATAATGGGTGTGAGAGTGCCATCTTCATATGGGTCTTCACTATGATGCTACTTCACTGTGGATGAGCATTTTTCGGGGTTGAAATCGCATGACCATCTGAGTCTTCTAAGGGTACGTATAATGTCAAAAGCACGATTTATTATTTGTTATATTAATAAATTTTACCCCATGCGGGGATCGTAAAACATAACTAATTTTGTATATTATTGCACATGTTTATAACTTTGCAATGTCATTATCCTTTGTTCGTGTGTGGGTGTGTGAAACATGAATTCCCCCAAGACCTAGGACGTGTCATACCTAAATTATCTGCATTTGTACGTTGGATCACATCAAAGGAGATTCACGTGGCTAGCATTCCACGGTGGCGTCAAGAGATAGTTGATATTGTTTGTATGTCTGAGAAGGAACTGCTGACGAGTTTCATGGACTTGCAAGTTCATCTTCTAATCCACCTAGTAGATGAGGTTGAATTAATTGTGGTGCTTTCTTGTCGTTGGATGTTCTTCTTAGAGAGGTACATGAAGAAATTGAAAGGTTTTGTTTGAAAAAGAGCAAAAGCCGAAGGGTCTATGGCAGAGGGGTAAATATCATATGAGGCTTTCTATTATGCCAGTGATTACATCAAGCAGATCGACAACAGACCAGGTGTGGTGATTTGGGACGATGAAAGGGACGAAGACAAAAGAGAAGGGGAGTTTCTCCGAACGAATGGAAAAAAGCGCTTGATAAAGAGTAAGCGACTTATAATTTTTCAAATTTACACAAAGTAAACATTAATGTTGAACTTCAATATAATGTACATTTTGATCTCTATGGAATATATAATGTCAGTTTGATTTCATCAACGAATGCAGAAATTGAAGCAATCAATAAATTCATTCTTTACAATTCCAAAGCGACACAAATGTGGGTCACATTGTATGAACAAAAGAGGATGAAATAAGATAGTGACAGGAAATAATTCAGACAGTTGAATGGTATAAGTTTTCCTTATCTTGATCATTTAAAAGAAAATATGCCAAAAATATGCCCAACATTTTGGTTGCTGACCAAGTCAGAGAGAAATACGGTGCAACCGGTTGTTACCCGCATGCTGAAGAGAATGCGCTAAACGTAGGGATTGGGTGCACCAACTCGGTAATAATATATTTAATTTATATGTACATTTGAAACTTAATAATGCACCTTTCAAATGTAATTACATCTATATTTCATATTTTAACTGTTGGGTTATTATAAGGCACATGACATTATGATTTTTTAAACTTTTTTATAGGTGCATTTGTTCCCATCTATGTGGGCATATGGACACCATTTTCACACAGAAAATGTCGATGATGGACACATGACACAAGATTTTGGAGTGTAATTCGAGTTCGATCAATCTAGTCGATCTAGCCACCGTGATCAAAACCTAATACGAGGGTCGTCAGGTTATGTCAGAAATATACAAGAGATCATTGAAGTGGATTTATCTTCTTTCCAATGTGTTATTTTTAGGTACAAGTGGTCGGACAACTTTGACAAGAATAATGTAATGGAAGATCGCGATAGTAGGCTGATATGTATCAAATCTAGAAATATGTGGGATGAAGATAAGGAGCCCTATGTTTTTCCCAAACACTGCAATCAGGTGTTTTTTTTACCCAGATGTGTTGGATAGGGATTAGTGGTTTGTGTTGAGACAGGACCCTAGATCAAAACATATTTTTGAGAACAATAATTTTATCATGCCAAGCAAGCTGGAAGATAATGAGGGTGATCATGAGAATCGAAAGTGATATGGTACATGTGTTATTTCATCAATATTTATATTTTTTAAGATGAGATTTTATAAAGAAGAGGACTTAATTACCTTATGACTTATAAGACTATTTTTTTCGAAACATTATAATATGTATTTTGAATTAATTGGTAATTTGTATTGTGATAATGTTAAAATCAATATTTCACTTGATAATTTTCAATTATGTTGATCTAAAAAAAATTGGCGTACTATATAAAGTTCTTTTTTTTTTGGTATGTAAGATCATAATAAAATAATAATAATTCTGAAGTACATGAATTTTTTTTTTTTTGTAAGCTTAGGTAGTTCCTTCCATTTTCTAAAGTACATGATTTTATTTGCATTAATTTCTAAACTTTATTATGTTACAAAAATTCATATTATTCTAGATTTATTATTTTACAATTATTTACAATTTTGAAAATTTACAAATTTAAAAATTTTAATAAAATCATTTCACATTAATGCAATTAAAATTTTTACATTAATACAATTAAAATTTTACAGATATTTTACATACAATTACAATTAAAATTAGAATTAGAATTACAATTGCAATTACAATTTCAAAATTTCACATACAATTACAATTACAATTTTAGAATTTTACATACAATTACAATTACAATCATTTCACTGTAATACAATTAGAATTAGAATTTTACAATTTCACATACAATTACAATTAAAATTACAATTACAATTTTAGAATTTTACATACAATTACAATTTTAGAATTTTACATAAAATTTACAATTACAATTACAATTTTACAATTTTACATATATACCATTATAATTATAATTTTAGAATTTTACATACAATTACAATTACAATCATTTCACATTAATACAATTAAAATTTTACAAATATTTTACATACAATTACAATTAAAATTAAAATTACAATATTTACAATTATAATTTTAGAATTTTACATACAATTACAATTACAATTACAATCATTTCACATTAATACAATTAAAATTTTACAAATAATTTACATACTATTACAATTAGATTTACAATTTTACAATTTCACATACAATTACAATTAACATTAAAATTAAAATTACAATTACAATTTTAGAGTTTTAGATACAATTACAATTTTACAATTTTACATATATACAATTACAATTACAATCATTTCATAATAAATTAAATATTACAATTACAATTAATATTACAATTAGAAATACAATTAAAATTTTACAATTTCACGTACAATTAAAATTAAAATTTCAATTACAATCACGACATAATATTTAATAAATATCATGAGTTAATATTAAATTAAATAAACATCACGATCATGATAACCATCGTACAAACTTCATATTCGACTAAAAACACATTCAAATTCACTAACATCATCTAATCATCATGATCATTATCATCTAACAAAACACAATTAGCATTGTATAACATCATCACAACACAAACATCAAATATACATCTCATGTCAAATAACTGCTATCACATACACATCTAACTGCAAGCTGCACATTAAATGAACATATCTAACATGACCTAACAAGATACACATCATGATGATCACCAACATGCAAATTAAGTATAACTCCAACATGAACATAAAATACATGGACCATATATATATATATATATATATATAATGTCAAAAATATACAACTGTAATATAAATGCCAAATATCAGCTGGTGGTACATCATCAATAGTAGTACTAGTCGAGGCCTGCTTAGTCAATGGTGCAGCCTCGACAAGCTTAGACAGATGCCGATCATCACGTGCCTGATGATCTGGTGGTGCCTCATGCTAATCAGAATCAACTATCGACTGCTCATGATGACTCGACATGGATGGTCCAGCCTACTCATGATCATGAATACTGCTAGATGTTGCAGGCTGCTGATCATAATGACTTGACGTGGATGGTCCAGCCTTCTCATGATCATGAATGCTGGATGCTGCAGATTGAGAAGGATAACTCGATGTGGATGGTCCAGCCTGCTCATGATCATGCATGTTGGTCGATGTTGTAGGTTTCTCATCTGCGGCGCAAGATGAACGATGATCACTCCCCTGGTCATGATCATCAGATGATGCATCGATTCTTGACTGTCGATGCACTGTATCTTGACCATGCCTAAGTTGAAGGGCCCTCCTCAACCACGTCACTAAGATGTTAGCTCCTACGACATGCCGCATCAGGGTGAACATGTCACGTGGCATGCCTCTCCACATCTGTACCAGCCTAGCATCGACCTGTATCTCTCTCATAGTGGCGGGCCTGACTCCCCCCTCCACAAGCAGTGCACAGAGTTGTTCGCCCAACTCCATCATAATTCTAGTGTCAGGCCTATGCCTCGCGATAACCAGTACCAGCGCAATATTAGGACTAGGTCTATCTGCACCAACCTGATCCTCGGCATCTGTCATCTCCTTATCATCATCAGGATATACACCTGGATCATTCATGGCGGTGGCATCTCATCGCCATCAAATTACCCAATGTCTGCAAAATATATATAAGTACACAACAATAATTAGACACTTTCATTAAACAATTAATAAAAACAAGTTAAAGAACATGTTAGAATAAATTTAAAGAAAACAATAATATTACCTCTATCATCTGGCAGCTCATCATATGTGAAGAGGATGTTGGCACACCCTCGCGAATCCAAACCAGCATACGCATAGGGGACCAGAATGAAGTAATGCTCATCAACACTGGCTAGCAACTCTAGGGCGTCATGTGAAATCCTCGCGGAAAACTCTAACTCACCCCTCTTGGGCATCATCTATCCCCACATCTGCATCCGTACATGCGATATAGAACTAAGAGGCTGCCGAACAAAATTATTCCTCGTCTCTCGAAACCTCTCAAAAAATAAACAAAATAGCTCTAAAGAAAAAGGGAAGTTCACCCTCCCTTGTGCCTGAGCACGACATCTATCTAAAGTTGTACAGAGCTGCCACAAAAAAATGGCAGACCACCTCACAAGTTGTGGCGCCTATAATAAAGAATCAACCTAAAATAGAAGCGGGAAAATAATGTGTTTCCCGTCGCTGGTATGGTGTGCAATGGTCAAAATAAGTAGTGAGAGGCACCTCACCTCCTCTCCACCAAATGAAGCAATACATAATCGATCTCTGGATACCTAAAAATCTGTAGGAGACAGTATATCTGCACTAATGTATCTATGGGAGTACACCAACTGACTCCCTGTTGCATAGACAATGGGGACCTCTAGGAATGAGGGAATTTCCACCCCTCTCCTCGATAGGCCAGTAACGCAATAGATGTCCTCCTCAGTGGGTGCGTACCACTTGTTAGGACCAACCCAGAAAGCCTATCAGTGGGAATTCCACCTATGGATAAGCTGTCGCAAAAACCCACCATGACCCTTTAGGGATGTAGCCTCCTCATAGAACTTGAGGAGGCTTATCTCCCTTAGGAACGCCTGGGTGGCTGTTGTAATAGGGTGGGGGTACATATCTCTCTCCCTCTCTCATGCCTCCCACAAGTGAACCACGTTATACTAGTCCACCTGTTGTTGTTGCTGTTCCCTCTCTTCTCTCCTTTGTCATCGCTGAATGATTGAAATATTAAATACATTTTTTTTATTAAATGAGACATGTATTTAGGAATATACATATATAAATTTTTTTGAAAAAAAAAAAAAACAGTCTGTGTGCCACAAAAAACAGGCATGCACCAGTAATGGTGCGTCTTTTTTTGTCGCGCACCGGAGGCGGTGCACCTGGAAATTTTCAACGTACTACCCTACTGACATTGTTACAAGGTCAGCAGTGCGTTCGTATAATGGATTAAACCGTCGAGTATGTACCAGTGTCGGGAGGGCGGTGCACTAACCAAATTATGCGCCCCGGGGCATATAGTTTATGAAGCGCACCTCCCTCCTGACATCACTACATATTCAAAGGTGCGGTCATTTACATGACCACACTGTTGACTATGTCCAGTTTGGGAGGGTGGTACGCTGATAAAAATACCCGCCCCGGGGCGAATATTTCCGTCAATGCACTGCATTCCCGCAATTTGACATGGTCAACGGTGCGACCGGGTAACCGTCCACACCATAATTCTTTTAATTCTAAAAAATCAAGGTGCACCATTTCGGTACCACCCCGGAACCGGTGTGGATACCATTAGCACTGGTCGCAGTGCGGCCTATAAATTTACAGGCAACACCGCCAATCAGTGCGAGCCAAATGACTTGAGCGCACCACGTGAGATTTTTTTTTTTAATAAGGTGAATTTTAAGTTATTTTAGAAAAATAATTCTCTAAAAGGTTTAATTATGGAAAAACAAGTAAAATGCTTGTACATTTGGCTGTCGAGGAGGCATATTGGTTTTAGAATTTTCAAAGCTAAATTTTCCCACCGTTTTGCAAAATTCGAAATGGAGATGGTGGGCAATGGACAAGAGCAATGTGTGCAATGGGAGCACCGATAACAGAGCACCTCACACAAGGTAAATTTGCACCGGTGCTTGAGAGCTTTGGAGCACTAAAAAGTGAAAAATGCGGATTTTTGGTTGTAATTTTTTTTTTATTTAACCATGTTCCGGTGCGCTGGTTTTCTAGGCGTACCAGGTGGTTTCTTACAACTGCACCGAGCTGTTTCAGTTTTGGCATGGGGTTTTAGGATGCACCGGTGCTAAATATTTGTAGAGCACCGGTGCGCTATAGTAATGAGACACACTGGGCGGGTTTGTACTGAGCGCACGGTGTCTCGGTGTGCTAATTTTTTGTACGCACCGGTGCTTTCTCTATTGGAACGCACCAATGCGGTTTAGGATGAGAAACGCATCAGAAAACAAAACATCCAAAAAAACTGCCACCCACAAACGAATGTCTGGGCTATTTTTATAAGAGGTTCCTCAAAAACATCCGCTAGAGGGTCTTTTCCTTGTACTGGCATGGTTTGAATCTTATATTTTCTTGTGTGTGTTATTTGTTTGTTTTTAATTTTTAGAGGAACTAGGTGTGATTTGTGATATTATTTGGATTCTTAATTAAAATTCATCGTGGTTGAATTACTGAGACATTCATGTAGAATTCAGGGTAAACCCCTTGAATATACACCGAGTCAATTGGAAACAATTATAGCTGAAAAGTCAAAATTAACAGGATATGGGACCTGAGATCAACCTAAAACATCTACCATTGTAGAATTTGAAATAGTAAAAACTGAAGTGAATCAACTTCAAAGAGTAGAATCAGACTTAGTTCAATATGAACCAGTAGTTACCGAATTTGTTCGACCAGAATCTAATACTAGAAAAGTTTCAAATACACAACTAATTGAACCAGAAATTTATGAACCCGAGTCTGATATTTACGAACCGAGTCTCCTTCAGTTGATTTAGCCCCTACTACTACTCCACCTTCACCAAAAGGGAAACTTATTATTAAAAATAGTCTACCTCCTAGTGTCATTAGTATCAAATATATTACTTTAGAGGAGGAAGAAGAGTCTCCACGTACTCTAGTTTTTTTCCGTGAACAAACCATTTTTCTAGAAATTCCTTTTTCTCGTTTTTGATTGGATCCTTGGTATTTTACACCTTTGAAATTTTTAGGTCAAGGTCTTCCATAGTACCACACTCCCTATTACTCTGTTCCCAAATTAAATATGCTAGGAATTATTTCTGAAGTATGCCTACTGATGCCTCTATGTTTTAAAGCTCTCGAGAGTCATTACTAAATGGTGGTCCGTCAGTCCCTCTTGGATACCAGTCACTTTCTCCTTCATCTCAAACTTCTACTTTGTCACTTGGTGTATCTACTTCTACTGTCTAAGGTTTGACATCAGACTAGTATATTAATATGGTTTTCGGTAATGTAGGTAATCCTCAAGTTAACCAATCATCTGATTATTATCCTCCTGGGGTGAAACCACCTTATCCTACACCTGGAGGACAACCTTTTGTTAGATCATATCCTATGGTGGGAGGACAAAATTCTACCATAAATTATCCAAACTATGGTCAAATACCTCAAGTTAGTCCAGGTCAACCCGTTGTGTCTCAACCCTTACTTTGTGCTCCTTATCCAAGGATGAATACCATTTGGAACCCTTCATTTGTTCAAGAACCTATGCAAGTTGCTCCACAAGTGCCAATTTACCAACTTGTTCAACATACTAGACAACCTATTCAGAAAATACTCATTCAAGGTATTCCAATACAAGTCGAATAGCCTATCTAGGGGATTCCTCAAGCATCTATCAAATTGAATCCACAAATACCTGTTCAACAACCAATTCAACAACCTGTTCAGAGTAGTACACAAACTCCTATCCAGTCTACTGTACAAACGTCTATTAAAAAACCAGTTCTGAGTTCACCTAAAACCCTATCCTGGGAGTATCACAAACCACTATTCCGATAACCCCTCGAATATCAGTGCAACAAACTAGTCATGCTATCCCTTAGGCATATACTTATCAAAGTAGTCATACGATCCAATCTATACCTCAAATTCTCGTGGGATAACCTAGTATGGGAGTTATGCAGACACCGTATCAAGGACAAAATTTTTAAGGCCAACCTTTTCAGAGTCAATTATTTCAAGGTCAACCTTTTGAGAGTCAATTATTTCAAGGACAACCTTTACAAATTCAACACCTTCAGGGGAAACATTACTTGTGGAAAATGGGCCAAAGTCCACCTTTCCAGAGTCAACCATACCCTTGCAATAATTATCAAATTTCGTCTCAACCATAGTTTGGTATGGCTCACCTTGGTTACCCTAGAGGAATGAAAATCCCAACCGCACAAGCTATCCCAGGATATATTTTATATCATCCTCCAAGCACTAGACTTAACTCTCAGGGTTTCAATATTCTTAACAAGATCCCAACTGACAGTTACCATCTATTGCAACTTTATTTTTAACGGATTTGTCTCGGCCAACAAATGATCCTATTTATTATTACCCATTTTGGCCGAAAATTCCTACCAAGTTGCCTAGTGACATTCCGAAGTTTGAAGGAAAATAAGGAGAGGACCCATAAAACCATGTTATGACATATCATATTTGGTGTGCGTTGAATTCATTGATGGATGATTCCATTAGATTACGCATTTTCAACAAAATTTAACTGGCTCAACGTAAAAATGGTATATCGAGTTACCACAAGCCTATTTTCATGACTTCAACGCCTTAGCAATTGCATTATTGAAACATTTTCAATTACCGATACGATATGATGCTGGTAAAAAAAAAATTGAATTATTTGAAACAATCATTGTCTACTTACATTTATGATCATATACATGAATTTAGACATAGATGTCTTCTAGTTAAACTTTTTATTCTAGATCATATTTTGGCTGAATGGTTCAAAAATCATTGCTTGTAGTCATTACTGAAGATGTAGCCAAAGGAGGTGTTGTAACTGAAGAGCATGTAATTTCTCGTGCCCAGTATATAGACCTTTTTTATACACAGTCTCACACTTTGTATGATAAAATCCCATATCTACCTTGCCCAGGTCAAACAACCTCAACTCCTACATGATCTCACGCCACTGATGGTGTGATTGGTTCTATTAGCCATCAGTCTAAGAGTAAAAATAAGAATTCCAAAAACACTTAGATTTTGGCTTTACAATATTTACCCAATCAAAATCCTTCTCCAAAAGTTACTTCTGAGATTAATGTCGTAGATTCATCTACTGGAAAGAATAAACCACCCAGAGGTAAACAGAAAGGAATAGGTAAAACATAACAAAATTTTTATTTGAAAGGGAAATCAGACAAAAATGAACCATCTGACGAAAATAAAAATCCTCATTATCCTTGCCTAATTTGTTATGAAGATCATTACACCACGAAATTCCCTCATCGCACTGAGGTTACTAAATCGTTAAAGGTTCTCCCACTCCTACTATTTTGATAGATATATTTCCTTCTCAAGACATGAATATGGTTTCACATAACCCATCTTCTTCTTCAAAATTTTTGAATATCATGATGATGTACTCACAAGTTATAGTAGCCACAAGATCTAAATATTACTGATCTAAGGGCCTTGTTGTAGATGGAAACAATGCTAGTTCACCTAGTCAATTTCCCACATCAATTCCTCCTCCTTTTGAAACATTACAGATTGAAAAACTAATTCTGACATGGTAGTTCAACGACCTCGTAAATGTGTTCTTCAGAAATAATCTTTTAATCCTCATGCTAGAGCTGCCCAAAATTACAAAATTATTGAAGATATGGCAATGTATCCATCAACAATGTCAACTCTTCAAGTGCTGCAAACTTTCCCAACACAAAGTAAATTTCTATTGTAAAAAAATGGAGAAATTGATCCACAGGATTCTAATCTTATTGTCTTTGATCTTAAGATTCATGTACCTAGACTCGTACATAAACTGGCATTTAAATTACCAGTTTTTGTCAAAACTAAATGAGTCTTTCACATTATTTTTGAAGAAGGATATTCTACATGTATCATATATATTTATTGCTGGAAAGCCTTGGGTTCTCCAACCATCAATAAGTCTCCCACAACTTTGAAAGCCTTTTATGGAAGAGGTTTTCATCCATATGGAATTTTAAGCGATCTACCCATAGAATTAGAAGGTAAGACAATTACAATTGAAGATGAAGTTGTTGATGCTCAACTTGATTATAATATTTTATTGGGTCGACGTTGGACCTATGATATGTCTGCAGTGGTCTTGTCATTTTTTCGTATGATAATGTTTCCCCATAAAGGAAAAATTGTGAAAGTAGAAAAATTGTCTTCCTACACTTCAGACCCTAATTCTACGGGTAGTGTACCTTTCTTTGGAAAAACAGTTACTCTGTATGAATATGTTGAGTTTGGCTTGCTTAAAGATTTGTCACTCATGGGAACTTTTTCTCTCCCACCACCACATTTTCCTCATAATATTTTCTAGGTTAATATCATCAAAACAATCAAAATAGAATCTTTGGACCCTTGGAATGTTCCTTTAGAGTCTGAATTGACTTTGTATGGCAGTGAGATGCCTTTGAGTCCATTTGAATCGACTTATCAGGAAGTTCAAACATTTTCCAATCCACCATCCTCTGAAATTGATCAAGTGAATGTAATCATTTATGATTATTCTCAAATATCACAGTTAGCACCAATATCATTTCCTAATCCATTCAATAACGAGTTTCTAACTAACGAAAGTATCATGGAAATAATGACTTTGGAAAAAATTCCGTGGGAGGATTATCTTTCATCTCTTCTACCTAGATTTTATAAAACCAAGAATGATTTTTCATGTATTTTTCATCTAAGATTGTGAATAGTCCTCAATGTCATATGTCGATCCATCATTCTAAATCTGAAAATAATTTAGGAAACATATCTACAAATGTACCAATAAACATATCAGTTAAACCTGGAATTATCGAGAACATTCACATAGGTGCTTCATGCTCCCTTAAATAAATTCATTCGTATAAATCCCTATTTCAAGAATTCCGAGACATTTTTTCCTGGTCCTATGAGGAAATTCCAGGAATTGACCCTAGTATTGTAATTTATGAGATAAATACTAACCCAGATTCCAGACCCCTTAGACAAATATTACATCCAGTTTATCCATGAAAAGATGCTGCTATAGAAGTTGAGGTTGAAAAACTACTTAAAGCAGGTTTCATTCATCCTGTTCCCTTGACTGATTGGGTGTCCAATATTGTTCTAGTTAACAAAAAGCAAGGGACCATTAGAATATGCATCGATTATAGGGATATTAACAAAGCTTGTCCTAAGGACAACTATCCTACCCATTATATCAATCAAATCATTGATGATTGTGCCAGAAATGAGATTTTATCTTTCATGGATAGATTTTTCGATACAATGAAATAAACATACTACCTTCTTATCAACATAAAATTGCATTCATTTGTTCGTGAGGAACCTTTGATAATTAGAAACTCCCATTTGGATTAAATATACTAGAGCAACCTTCCAACGGGAAATGTCTTATGCGTTTCATGATATCAAGCATATTGTACAATCCTACTTGGATGACTTACCAACTCACTCATTGAGACGGCAAGACCATCTGATACATTTGAGAGAAATTTTCATCATATTTAGGCATTGAAACATTCATCTAAATCCTCACAAATGCATTATTGTGTACAATCCTGTTGATTGTTGGAAATTTTTTGTGTCAAAGGAAGGCATTCACATTGATTTTCTCAAGGTAGGGGCTATTCTCAATTTTCCTCCTCCTTTCAATCTACGCTAAATCAAAATTTTGCAAGGGAAATCATAATTTTTACGTAGATTCATACCTAACTATGTCAAGCTAACTAAAGGTTTTACTCGACTGTTAAAAGAGGGCATCCCATTTATCTGGAAAAAACTTGCTCAAAAATATTTTGATACACTTAAAAATGTGTTAACCCATACACCATTGTTGTATCCTCCTGATTATCATCGATGCTACTTTTTAAATTTAGCTGCATATGATGCCACCATTGGCATGGTTCTAGTTTAGGAATATGGATCCAACAATGAGCATGTGATCTATTATCCGAATTGGAATCTCAAGAAAACTAATATCAAATACGCACATGTGGAGAAATTGGCCTTGGCATCCATTCAAGTTGTCCAACGTTTTCGTCACTATATACTCTTACACAAAACAACATTGATCACTTATTGCAACCCTATGATGTACATTCTTACTAAAAAATTTCTAGGGGGGAAATATTCTAAATGGATAGTTATCCTGCAATAATTTGATTTAGAATTTGAAAAACCTAAGTCTAAGAAATCACTGGTGTTTGTTGAGTTGTTATGTGAATTTTCCTAGACCGAGACAGAAACCGTGGAAAAGGATTTTCTTCTAGATGGATCCCTCTTTCTTATCAGTACTTTAGATCCCTGGTATGGAGATATTATCATGTATCTTCAAACTTAGACTTTTCATCCAAAATTGTCTTGAACTGAACGTCATTGTATTCAGTACAAATCCCAGCAATACACTATTGTTGGCGATACACTTTATCATTGTGGTGTTGATTCCATATTTCGATGCCATTTGAATCATGAGGAAACTGAGAAGGAATTAAATGAATGCCATTCTGGGGTTTGTGGTGGTCATATGCCAGGGTTTTCCACTACCCAAAAAAATATCACTCGTTGTCTATTTGTGGCCCTCGATGTTCAAATATTGTATAACCGCGATTCATAAGTGTCATAATTTCCATGTAATTTCCAAGTTTACCATCGCAAGATGCACGCACCTCCAACTACTCTTCACCCAATCATAGTTTTCGGTCCTTGCCAAATGGGGAATCAATTTTGTTACATATAACCCTCACTCATACCGGGGGCATGAGTATATCATCCTAGCAGTAGATCATTTTACAAAATGGGCCGAGGCGATGCCTACATATAAGGATGATGGCAAAAATACAACCATTTTCATAGTCAACCATGTGATTTCTAGGTTCAGCCTTCCACAAGCTATCATCACGAACCATGGTAACCATTTTAGAAACTTTATGATGATTGAACTTTCTACACAGCTAGGCTTGCGCCATGAAAAATATACCCCATATTATCCACAAGTGAATGACCAAGTAGGATTTGTTAACAAGGTTTTGACAACTAGGATCAAATGGATCATTGGAATTCATAAACAAAATTGGCATAGTATGCTTTTTTCAGCCTTGTGGGCATATCGTACCTCCACGAATACATCAAATAGATTTTCTCCCTTCCAACTTGTTTACAGTTTGGAGGCAGTTTTGCTAATTGAATATGAAATTCCATCTTTGAAACTGGCCATTGAGTTGTTATCAATTTCTGCATAGGAGGAGACTTTTTTTTACTTAGCACGACTAGATGAGACTCACCATGTTGCGTAACTAGATAGTGAGGTTCATAAGAAAAAATTTAAGGCACATTTTGAGCCTAACGTGAATCCTCATTCATACTTGGAAGGTGACCTAGTATTGATCTTTGATCTAGCACATGATAAACTAGGTGCTCGTAAATTAGAGCCCATGTGGGATGGTCGTTACATTGTAAAACATGTACTAGCTAAAGGGGCCTAAGAACTAGTTGATTATGATGGTGTTTCTTTGGGAGAACCCAAGAATAGTCTTTACCTGAAGAAATATTATGCATGATTCATTTCGTGAAATTTTTTTTCATTACTTGTATCATATTTTTATGAGTGTGTGTAATAGGTTTAGCATTTTTTTCGATTTACTGCTACTTCTCTTGCTTACCTTGTGTTACACTTGATTTGAAAATGTTAACACTCCCTTAGATTTACATTTGATTTGTCGATGGCGCTAGTCGTAGTACTCAGAATCTGTCTTTCAAAGCTTGGGCTATTTACTCGCCCACTGATGAGTTAGTCTCTTTTCATGGGATATGCCTTGCACGAACATCAAATAACATAGAAAAGTATAATGCAGTGATTGAACTATTATCTAATTCTTTTTCATTTGGCATTTTTCATTTGATCATTAGGTTAGATTCGCAACTCACTGTATTACATTGTAAGAAGTTCAACAATGCTAACAATGTTTTTACTGGTCCGTCTCTTGGAAAGAAAGTTTGATTACATTGAATATCAACATATTATGAGAAATTTAAACACATTAACTGATGCATTGGAAAATCATGTGTTAAATAGAAATTTTCAACATCTGTAAACAAAAGCGATATTCATCCACATATTTAACAAGATAAATAATCATAATAAGTAGTAGTCTCCATTGGATAAAATGTCTATAAAAAGTGTGTTACAAAAATGTCATATAAATAAATGAGGCCATGTGGCCTTTATTATCCGAACATGTTGATACTAAAAAATAAAAATCTAGCCCTAAAGACTAGAACCTAAGCATGATGGTGATCATGATAACATACTATAGTGTGTGTTGTCCATCGTTGCAGGTGACTGATTGGTCTTGGAACTCCTACTATGTGTGTCTAGTACCAGAGAGGCAAATCATCAATCCTAGTCTCTGGGATGTCTAGAGACAACCTTTCTAGGTTGTGCTCTAACTCAGTCAAGGTCTCTGTTGCATCAGGGTTAAGCACCACAACAAATACTGGCCAATCTCCCTACCTGTCAAAATTTTGTAGCCCTGCTGGTATAACCAAGCCCACATCTACATGACTATTTCAGATAATTAGCTTTGGATGTCGAAAAACAAACAAATTTTTTTGAAAACATAACAACCATCAAAATGAGAAGTTTTTACCTAGGTCACCCCATTGCATTCCTATTAGGAGTGGGATATCTAGGTCACTTTTGTAATCAATGCCTGCATATGGAAATTATTCGATCATGATAATCTAATGTTCCGGCCATCGAAATAACTCAGGAGTATAATTTTATATTGATAAAATTATTAATCTTATAAATATATTAATTCTTAAAATGTTAACCTTTGTAATATTATTAAATTATTATAATTATATTAACTAATTAATATAAATATATAAAATTGAAACTAATTCCTTTCAAATTATTTATAACTTTAAAGGCTATATCCTAATATTTAACCCTTATAATATATTACATTTATTTATATTCTATATAATTATAAATTAATAAAAAACTCCTAACAACTAGTTTATAACTCACTGATTTCTAGCAACTAGTTTATAACTAATTATTATTTTAATTACCTAAATATTTTTTAATTGACTTAATAACTAATTAAATAACGACTAATTCATAACGACTAACTATGGACCCTAATGCATCCTTACTATTTATTTGTTAGGATTGATTTATTTTTTCACCATTTTCCTGAGGATGAACCACTTTAGTTGGTTCGAAACGTCGACCAAATCTTCATAATGTGATTAATCTGAAAGAAAATATTACTTAGTATATTTCACTACCTGGCCAACACCTTCATGGCGTACCATCAACGAAACCCAAAAAATCATATGAGGATCCTGAGGTCCTCCTACATCTGCTAGAAACTTCTATGGGGAAAGGAGGGGAATCCTATCAAGAGTGAATGAAATCATAATAAAACCGTACCCAAAGATCTTGATTTTTCTTGCTTTCACTCTAGTCAGTAGCCCTTTCATATTGGCAACCGTACCCCTTCAAACCAGTTGAATATAGTGGGTTTTTAACACTCCATGCTAATGTGCATTTGAGCCTGCGTAGCCAAGTCAAACACTACACTTTCACACAATATGGACAATGTAAAGGAAATGGTTCTCAAGGGAAGTCGCTCGATTTTTTTTTGTCAATTATTCCATCCTTGAGTTAAGCCCCTTCGACACAATGTTTCCTCAAATAAGTGGTAGTGGTTTATCCACCTGGACTGTGTCCATATAAATATATATCCATCCCTCTATGGGAGAGCCCGGTAAACAAGTAGATGTCATTAACATCTATAGTGAGGCACTGATATCCTATCACAAAACACTGATTTTGGACATCACATGCCCTCACCATGCATTCCATAAGATCTAGATGAGCTTTCATCCTTGGAATTATCCAAAATTTGTATAGGCCACAGTCTCTTAGAGCCTGCAATGTCATTGGTTCATTAAGAGCTTTAGCATCTTGGTTTTCATGCTCTCTCTCCCTCCACTCCATTATAACAGGTCAAAAATCATGAAAACAATAATTAGGGAGGATTAGAAAATAATATGGGAGTTTTTGAAAACAATTGGGGCATATTTCTTATTTTTTCAAAAACCCTTGGCACTTGCGCGACCGCTTTTGGAAAACATAGTGCATTTTTGTAGTTTCTTAGGCAAAAAAAGCACACAAATTACGACTTTATATTTTTCAAAAATAGTCAACGTGCGCGGTCCCGATGAAGGGTAATAGCGCACACCCGAGGGCACATTTTAAAATAAAAACACCACCAAAAAATTAAAATAAATGGTTAAATGTAAAATAAATCCAATGAAAATGAAGATAATGAAGAGCTCCCTTGGAGAATACTATTTGTGATTTCGTCCATCGGTTTGCTTGGAATCAACCTCTGAGGTTTGTATTAAAAAACCCTCTTTGTTTCTCTCAAATGGTAAAAATAATTTTACTTTTTGAACTTTTACAGGCATTTTAGGCCATTAAAATATTATTTTTACGCCTTTGACCTTTAAAAATTCAACCTTTTTATGTTTTTCTATGATGTTTGAGAAATTACAATAATTTTTTGAGTTTAATTTGCAGAACACATGTTATAACATAAAAATGGATTGTTTTGATGTTGAGCGAACTTTTATCACTTTATTGGGCTCTTGAAAAATACAAAAATGAGAAACTCTGGATTTCTCCTTTAAGCCCTTTTCAAAATCTCTAAACATGAAAATATCACCGAGCACTTGACTATTCGAACTCGAAAAATTAAATGAACATTTGTCTATTCAGTACAAGTATACTCATTTTCTGGACTGAACTAGACTATTTACAAAAAAGGTAGACATTGACTAATAATTGTCAATAGAGTTCTCTCCTACATTATTTTACCTTTTTTCGGGTCTGAGAGACTAAATTTACGAAAAATGACATTATGGATTTTACTTATGTTTTTATCCTGACTCCCTAAAACTTAAAAACACCGAGCTTTACTTTCTCTAGTCTCGTTAAAATTACGTTGAAAGATGAGTTTCCTTTTCCTGTATTTTCAAACTCGTTAAAAATGAAAATGACATCGATTTATTCCTTCAATGGACTTGTAAAATATAAACACTATAGGACTCGTCAATCATGACGAGACCAAACCACTCTTTCCTAGGGTTAGTTAAAAATATTTCGGAGGACTCATCTAAAGGATGAGCTTATAGGACAAGCACATGTTATCCTCCTCAAGCTTGAAAAAAAATAGAGGTTCTTTCCAATAATGGTAGTATGTCGCTCTTGAACATGACATTCCTTCACATATGTGTCTGGGTTGGGAAATAAATTTGTCTCACATTTAATTGGACCCCGTTAAAAGTATTCAACTAGTTTGGGTATTATCATTGAGTCAAATTCTTCCAATTCGAACTGTCGTTTCACCGATATGTTCAAGAAAAGTATAACCCAACTCAAAATTACCTTGCAATTTGTAGCCTTCAATCGCATCAGCCATCCCTGAGTCAGTCTTAGAAAACTGTTCTTCAAAACTTGACATGAGTTTCATGTCATAGGCCCTCCTGCGACTGATCACTTCCTATCGACTTCAGCTCATTATATAGGAAGTTGATATAGAAACCCTATTCAGTACGTTGAGGCATGCACGCGTTAATTATATGTTTCTCGCCTTCAACAACAAGTTCTCATCATTGACCTTTGATTCAACAATTCTATGAGTGTTCTACTTCAGGACATATTTTCACACTTCATATATTGTACTGGGAGTACCTTGAGGACCATTCTCATTAGTGGTGGTTTCTCTCGCACTTGTTAACGGTTCACATCATTGACAGGTAATCAAGTGGTTTCTACCATGTTTGACTTCAAGAAATTTAATCACATGGTTAGATCCGTACTATGGATCAATAGAGATGGAGATCAAGACCTTGGATCTAGTTTCATCCATCCAGGCTACGAGGATCTATGTATTCATGATTGTATAGATAAAGTCATATTTGATGGTTGCATCCATATTGTGTCTACTGTTGACATAATTATTAGTGTATTTCCCTACTAGTTCATCAAGTTATGTTTACTCTGAGTATGGGAATTCCTACCTCAGTGATGATTATATATTACATTGTAACCCTTGATTGATTGTTGCAGATCCACAACCATGGTCCATGATCCAATCTGTGGCATGATAACACACTTCAATCCTTAAATATCCTTTCCGACTTCGCACTTTAGGGGGTAATTTGTTATACGTCATTTTTTCACCATGACAACTAACCATTAAAATGGATCTTTCGATATCCATCAATGTGCTCCAAAGCACTCCCTTGCAAGTCAACAACTTAAACACCTTGAAGAAAATAAGAATTCTGGATAATAAGTTCAAAAACCTACATTTTAGTTATGTGCGCACTTTCCTAGTCAGTTCCTGCACATTCGAAATTCTTACCATTGATGTCTGTGCAAAATTGCGCTCTTTCTTCCACTATAGACAGTGCACTTGAATCAACAAAAAGTAAAAATAAAAATTGAATTCTATAAGTTTTGTTGGGCGAATATATCCCAACTGAAAGCTTCAAGGTCATTCTTATTCGATCCTAGCCCCTATGATCATGGATTTAATTCCCATTCTTCAAGGAACCCTAATCCCACCTTTAGTGGATCTCATCCTTGAGATATGGATCTGAAACTTCCTCCTCTTGGCCTATAAATCAACTATGTGCTAGAGGGTTTGGGGAAGATCACTAAAGGTAGATTTATGCAGTTCAAATTAGGTTGGATAGCTTAAAATCCAAGGAGAGGATTTTAGACTTGTGGGAGGATCTTCACTTCATCAAGGCAAAGGTTGTGAAATGATTCTATATTTTTGAATTAATACAAATGAGTTATTTTTCCCACTTCATTTTTTAATAGAATGGGTGAATGATTTATGCTATTTTTATTTTTCCATTGGATTGATGTTAGTTACTAATATCCTGGATCATTAGTTTGATTTATTCAATAATTTATGTTGCATATGCCTTTGATCCTTTGGTTTCTATGTTTGTAGGTCTATTTCAAGCATAACAAGGGTCTTCATCAAGCATGTCATAAAAATGTATGGATTTCATTTCCCTCCTTTCTAGTTTATGATTCAAGAAAAGATAGACTCAGGGAAAGATTAGCTCAATTGTGTGCTTGTTACTAGGTTTTGTTGGAAATCTAGGGAGATTGATTTTGTCAGCATTAGAGATTAGTCTGATATAACACCTGCACTATTTACAGAGAGAAAAAAAAGTCGCAGTATTTTTTCTTTCCTGGTTGATAGGAAACCTTTAATGAATTTACTTCATCTCTGCATATTTTTTCCAACTAGTTCATATTGTTTAATTACTTTACTAATCATTCTTAGTAGGGTAATTACTTAGTATTTACTTTAAAAAAATTTCATTTCACACATAGCTTAAGTAAAGGGAATATTAAGTGGACACAACCCACAGATATTTTTCAATTAGTTTTGCTATTTTTCACAAGTCACATATCTTAATTATTAAAGGAGTAAGTGGTTCATTATCCACACATATGTTTTACTAACCAATTTTTTTTTATTTCATTAGTTTTGGGACTAGGACCAAGTGTTCCTAAAGAAAGGGAGTAGCCCCTGCTTGCCTAGCGTCTTTTAGACGATATTGGGCTTCCATATGAAAGCTTTTTTAATACACTTTGTTTTTATATCTCCATTTAGGCACACATGGTGTAATATGAAAGAAGTAACTGGCCCACTGTCCATGTATTATTTTATTTCATGCAAGGAACAATTACAACTTAGTGTAAATATGGGATATTGTAAAGGATCATCACATATGCACATCTTTACACACTTTGCATGCTCACTTTGCAACTTGCACACACATTGCACTTCACACACTAAGATTCCCTAAGCTTTGTACAAGGCGTATCTAGTTTCAAGGGATTTTGTACTTAGTTCATGTTAGTTTACATTTTCACACTATAAGTGAAGAAAGAATCATTAAAGTAACCATAACTTGAACAAACTAAATTTCCCTTAGGGGCCATAAAATTATTTATAGTTTAGGTTAGGAACATTAGGGGTAGGCATCTCATAAGCCGCCATGATCATGTTACATTTTTGAAACATAAAAGTTGACTTTTAGGGTGCTTCAAATCATTCATCATCCCACAAAAAGGACAACCCACTGAGCAGTGAGCACGTCAGAGGCCCGATTCAGAGGGGGTTTGACTTAGGTACTACTGTGTGCGGTACTATATGGGGCTACCTGACCTATATAGTTCTTGATACTGGTGATTACCAAGAAGCTAAAGACTCGACTGCTCTCGTGGGATGAAGGTATATTAGTGGCCAATTTTAGGGCATATTTCCCTATAGGTGGAGGTGTGGGAAGCACTAAATCCTCATTCATTACCTTGGTTGATTCTTTTGGCTACTGGAATCGTCACCAATTATTTCAGGACATAGCCTCAATACCTGTCATAAAAGATATCTCCGTAAGGCCTAGTTACTTTGAGAGTTGAAAGCATGAATAGGTATTCATAGGATATTTTATCATACACAAAACAAACAAAAACCATTTTCTTGTTTGAATGATCGCATAACATAAATTAAAGGGAAATTAACCATTTATTCTTCACTTTGTTTTATGTATGCGATTTATTTTATTTTATACACATCCCCTCCCCTCACCACAAGAAGTTACACACTACACTTGACACCATAGAGGACCCTATGGTTCCCCCCCACTCTAGGCTCTTCCAAAACCTCCCCCCATCATCGGTATTTGTGCGAGGTATCTTGCCATTCATGTGTAGAAGACATCACACAACCACTGGTATAGGATCATACTTTATTGGTGCAACTTTGTTTGGGACCCCTCCCCCTCAAAGTTCTCCTTTCACCACCCCTCATGAGAGTCCACACACTACCCCTCAAGTGAGCCCATGCACCACCCCTCCATAGAGTCCACACGGATCCCACTAGGGTAACCCATCTTGCACTTCCCCGTACTGAAATCATTTACACATTACAGTTCAAAATCATTTATCGATAGTAAAAAACACCAAAATTCCATTTCTATATTCCTTAAATATTTGAGATTTGAGCACGTTAACCAATGACCCCATTGCACAAGGTTTGAATTTTCCACCCATGCTAACCAAGTTACCTTTGTATATACCAAATGAAACAAGGGGACAATATGGGAAACCATGTTATGAACTTTCACCTTTGGTGCTCATCCAAAAAAATCACTAATGACTCTGTTTGCCTACGAATGTTTCAACACACTCTCACAAGGTCCGTAGTGAAATGGTACATAGGTGATGGCTTTGGTTCCCATGCACCCTTTGAATCTCTAGCCAAGTCATTTCTCACATTATTCCAGCTTCCAATCCGCCAAGACTAAGGATTGGAGCTACTCACCCATTTTCAGCAAATGTTAGCCACTCATATATTAGACCATGCACACGAATGGAGGAAATGTCGTAGCCTGTGCAAGGTACACATAGCCAATGACCTTCTCCTAGAATTATTTTTAACCTCTCACCTCAAAAATCTCAAAATATGTTGGTTCCACATTCCTGCAAAATGAGGAAGAGGCTATAAAAAAAGGTCAATAATTTGAACTCATATACACATAGTCCGAATAGCTCTACCATGTTCTCCTTGATGCACCTTGTCTACAATATTTTAGACCAAAGCTACTAGGTACATCTAGTGTTGTAGAAAGGTTGACGGAACCGTAGCCCATAATAAACTTGGAAACACTTTCCAACAACCTAGAAATGTGTACAATGGAAACCGTTTACCAGTCATATGGTACCACACCTGTAGCACGACCAAAATCCAACGAATGATATTATCCCAGTCAATCTACACCCATGGAGAACCCTGGCATGGAGGGTAACTAGTACCCTGTGATGCAGGGTGCCCAATACCCTCCCATGCAGGGTGGTAAATACCCTCCCATGCAAGAAGGGAAGTACCCTCCTAGGGTCACCGAGGTGGTTTCCACCTCCCAAATAACCTACACCAACCCAAGACAAGGGAATCCATACTTCCCTTTTGCAACACCCCAACAGAATAACCCACCAACACAGCTTAATGTAGGGGTAAATAATCAACATGGAAAGTCCACCTAATGCCACTAAGAATAATGGAAAGAATAATAAAAAAGGGGAACTTGGATAGGGGGAAACAACCAACAAAAACCTCCACGAGCACCGAATGGGGGCAATCCCCCCAACCAGAACTAAAATTGAGGTTATATCAATAAAAAACCACAAAATCAAAACAAGAACCCTAGTCTACAGACTAATCATGCTTGTGCTATTTGTGGGGAATATGGCCATTATACCCATCATTTCCCTCAACTCCCCAAGCTGAAGAGGATGAAATATAACAGGTGAAAAGGGGGGAAAGCCAAAAACCTGCATTGATGCAGAATCCCTTCCCTCACCAAGGAGTGGTAAATACTCAACATGAACCCTCCCAAAAAAAATATAAAAATCCTTCTAAAGGGAGTTCCCAAAATACCACAAATCACGACATTTACATGGCAAGGGAAGATGTTCTCTTGCAAACGTGAAACCATGATTATAGTACTCCAATAGAAACCAATCCTTCCATCACAACCATTGCAACAACTACACCACCTTTGACAATCCCTCGACCCCTTGTAGAAACCATCCCACAAATGGTCAAAGGGCCTCTACGTCAAACATGACATAAATTAAAGGATTCTCATGGCTACAATATAGTAGATGACTTAGCTCAATCACCATCAACTATGTTAGCATTGGAAGTTTTACAAACATGCCCAACTAAATAGAAAGCCATACTTTCCCCATTAGGTACAATCGACCTTGTAGATTCTTGTTTGATGGATTTCGATTTGGATACTACTACTCTGCCCGTTCCATCGATAGTTTCCTTCCAAATTTCAGTCACCATTCAGAACATTAACATTCATCGCTGCATAGTTGATGAGCGAACATCCACATGTATAATTTCCAAAATAGTTTTGCAGAAAATGGGATCCCGTGAGCTTAAATAATCACCCATCACCCTTAGAGCATATGACAGGTGCCCCTCTCCTCCTTTTCCAGGACATTCTCGTAGAGATATCTGACAAAATTGTGCTCATAGATATTGAAGTCCTGGATGCCCCCTTGGATTACAATATCCTTCTTGGCCGCAAATACATGTATGTTATGACTGAAGTTTCATCTTCAATATTTTAGATCATGATGTTCTCTCATAATGGGAAAATAATTACAATTTACCAACTGACATACTACGAGAAAAATACATCAACCACCCCTGATGGTGTGTTACCTTTCATAGGATCCTCCCTAGAGTTAATCACAACCTTTACTTAATTAGGACTAGGGATATGCAAGCCATCAAAACTCATTGGTACATACCCTGGAGACCCACCTTTGCTGGAGGCCTCCCTTGCATCCCCAACATCGCCAGTGTGCATCATGATTTCATCAAACACCCCTCTAAATTAGGAACCAGTTCCAGACACCCCTGGTGCTGCAATTACTGACTCTAAGTTCCCACCCCACATTATCACTTAGACATCTTTCTTATATCCCACACCTGGTTTTATCTCGCACCAGGTCATGGAAATAGTCACGTTATCAAATATGGCTTTCGCGATACATATTTGGTATTTGGGCCCATGAGACATATCAGAAAACTTAGGTATCACCTTGATATGTATCAGTCATGTAGCCACCAATCAGGAAACCACCCCAAATGAGCTACGCCTGCATCGAAACAAGTAGGTTCCAACAAAAGGGATAAACAAAAAGGGAAGAAGGTGGAAACCTCAAACTCTTCCTCATATAGTGTACCATCACCCTGTGCATTGTATGAAGAAGCAGGGCACCCTATGAACTTGTGCCCTGAGTTAGAGGAGTTGAAATATTTTTTGAAGGCCCCAAAAATTCCAGTGGCCCCACCTCCACCTTCAAGAGAGAATGCCACTCTAGCACGTAATAAGGCATTACGCACCAACCATGCATGCACCATATGTGTGGATTACATGCATTACACTCATCATTGCCTTGAAATACCTTGGTATTGATATGCATTGGGTGCACTCGTTCAAGCCAATACTATGACTCCATCACTTCCCACCATGCCAGTGGTGGATGAAGGGTCCAAAACCATTATTGGTGAATTCAAGGAAGACACATCACATCCATGTGCCCATTTTTATTCTGCCTCTCACCTGTGGTCAGTATCTATAAGAATGGAAATTCAGCCTTAGGCAGTGTTTCCAAAACCTTCCCACTCCCATGCCTTATGCAACAAACCTAACCATATGATTAATCAATGTTGAGAATTGAGAAAGATTAGAGAGGTGTTTCTCTTGTTGATACACATTCCTTGAACTACTCACTCAAACTAGTTTAGACGCTCGCAAAACCATTTTCGCATATGTTTCCAAGTGCATCATATGCAAAATTTTTAATACTTTCCATGTTTTTTAGCAACAAGAACAACCTTACGACAAAATTACATTGGGGGAACAAATCCTTCTACTATCATCGATACTAAGATCCAAAGGTGGCCTACACCCACGAATGCCCCACCTCATGACATCAACCATGAATCATCACCTCAAACTATGGGAACTGTTCATACCCACACATTTTATTACGTTAGCACAGATCCTGCATCATATGCAATTCACCAGTGCAATATATATACCGGCAACTCTCATAGTTCTGAGACATGTCCTATGTTGTGAACATTTGGACAACTTAGAATACATAACCACCATTTCACCAAATGCATGAACACTATCCTCTCATAGAGGAAGATGCATTGGTTCCTAGGACACCAACATTATCTTGGGAACCTTCTCCCACTCACCATAAATCTGCCATTACAAATATTCTCCCACCACCTCGTGCCGATGACATAGAACATCATATACGATTCATTTCCTCGACCGTAAGAACCATGATTCACGTCATCTGCTCAACATTTATTGATGTAGATACTGCTAAAATCACCACAATGGTGGTATCAACACTGACTGTGTAGACTCATCCAATATGCACATTGTCAACATCACTGGGTTCTACAGAAGCAACCACCAAATCATTCTCCTGCTTGTCAACCAACACAACTAGGTCAAAATCCCATCCTCATGACCTCTAACAACCCATTTCATGATTAGATAATATTTTTCATCGAGATGAAGATATTCTAGAGGCCATGATGGAATCCAAATTTCCATGGGATACTACGCAATGTCGTTCTTTCTTTATACCTAAGAAATAATTTTCACCTATTGATGCACCAAACCATGATATTTGCACAATAAAAAGGTAATTCCTACCACCAGAACATGTAGATAAGTTTAAAAATTCCATTCCAACATGAGATGCATTTGAGGAATCGAATATGTTTAATATATCACCTACAATCAAGGTGTATATTTCCACCAAGCCTGGCATAGTTGAAGAAATATTGTTGGGGGAAGCATTCTCCCAAGATGAGGTGGCCTCATACAAAGCCCTTTTTCAAGAATATAGGTACATCATTGCATGGTATTAATCGAAAATGTCAGGAATTAGTCCTATTATTGTGAAACACCACATTAACACTTGGCCTGATGCCTTCCCTGTTAAGAAAAAGCAACGTTAACTCCATCCCTCTAAAGAAAAAGTCATCAAACAAGAAATCGACAAGCTCCACAAATTTGGTTTCATATACCCTATCATTTACACTTCTTAGGTTTCTAACCCTATATTTGTCATGAAAAAATAGGGCACCATACGAGTTATACTGATTTCAAAGATATGAAAAAAGAATGTCCAAAATACAACTACCCTACACCCTTCATCGACCAAGTCATTAATGCATGTGCTGGTCAAGAGGATTTTTCCTTCATGGATGGATTCTAAGGGTACAACTAGATTCAGATACGCCATAATGATCAATAAAAAAAAAAATTACCACCCCATGGGGCACATTCATCTATCGAGTCATGCCCTTCAACCTTAAAAATGTTGGTGCCACCTTTTAGTGGGGCATGAACTATATTTTCCATGATTTGGCTCATCTTATATTAGCCTATTTGGAAGATCTCACAAGGGGATCCAAAAATCACTCAAACCATTTGGAATATCTCCGCTTGGTGTTTCAAAGATGTCAATAATACAACCTATGCTTTAACCCTCTCAAGTGTTCCTTTTTCATCAACACGGGAAGACTACTGAGATTCATCGTTTCCCAACAAGGCATTAAATTCAACCCTTTGAATGTCTAGTCCATACGAGAAATCCCACCTCCAAAAAATTTGAAGCAGCTACAAAAATTGCAAGGTAAGGCCAATTTCTTACGATGCTTTGTCCCTGATTATGCCACCTGTGCACATGTCTTCTTCCACCTTCTTCGTGAGGATGTTCCCTTCCACTGGGATGAATAAGCCCAAAAATAATTCAAGGCCTTGAAAGATCCATTATATAAAGCTCCGTTGATTATCCCTCCTAACCATACCAAGGATTATACCCTCTTCTTATCAACATCTAAAGTATCCATCGTGGGGGTATTAGTCAAAGAAGGACTAGATAATAGAGAGCACATTATCAATTACATTAACAAGAATATTTCCAGGCCTTCCTTAAAGTATGAGCTAGCGGAAAAAACAAACCCCTAGCCCTCATACACTCAATCCAAAATATTTGACGTTGTATCATCTTGCAGACCACCACTACAATAGTGAATATTAATCCCATGATATATTTTCTCACTCATAATATGATGAGCCATAAGTATTCCTGATGGGTAGTTATTTTGCAAGAGTTCGACTTACAATTTGCTTCTCCTAAAAGCAAGAAAGCTCTTATTCTTGCAGAGTTCACCGCGAATCTCCCTACAGAGTCCCAAGGTTCCCTTTTCAATGATTCTTTCCCCAACGAACACTTGTTTGTCATATCTATGTATGACCCCTATTATGGCAATATCCTTCTCTTTATTCAAACATAGAAGTTCAACCCTCAACTCACTCATGACGATCACATGTGCATTCGCCATCAATCCCCCCATTACCTTCTTATGGAGGATGTCCTCTATCGTCACGAGATTAACACCATTATTCGATGATGTCTTACTCTTGAAAAAGATGAGAAGGTGTTAATGATTTCCATAGTGGAGCCTGCAATGACCACCAATCAAGGACGTCCACTTCCTAAAAAATATTGTGTGTCAATTAATTTGGCCCACCTTATTTTACGACTGTATTCAAGTAGTCAAGTGATGTGAGAATTTCTAGAGATACAATCACAAGGCATGAGCTCCACCTACTCCTCTTCAACTATTTATTGGCGCAAGCCCTTTTTGAAAATGGGGCATAAACTTCATGACCTACAACCAACATTCTTTAGGTAACCATAAGTACATTGTGGTGGTCGTCGCCTACTTTACAAAATGGGCAGAATCCATGCCCACATATAATAACACCACATAAATTTTCACACGATTTTTATTCAACCATGTACGTACATGGTTTGGTGTCCCCAAGGAGTTGGTATTGGATCATGGAAAGCACTTTAAGAACTATCCCAACACCTTGGTTTTTCTCATGAGATCTCTTCCCCATACTACCCTTAATCCAATGGCTAGGAATAAGTTGTCAACAAAGTTCTTAAAACAATGTTTCAACATTTGTTGAATGACCACAAAACCAATCAGAATCACATGGTTTTTTAGCCTTATGGATGTGCCTCACAATAGTCAAAGCGTTCACATGGTTCACACCCTTTAAATTGGTAAATGGGGTTGAGCTTGTGCTCCCCATTGAGTGCGATATCTCTACCTTACACTCAACCATCAAACTACTCTTCGATGCCTCACCTTTCGAGCAAAGGCTAGTACAACTAGAACATGTTGATGAAAGTCGACATGAATCTCTCCAGTATAATGAAGCCCATAAAAAGAGTACTAATGCCTCTTTTGACCACAATGTTACCCCTTGTTCTTTCACATAAGGGGAGATAGTCCTTCACTATGATGTTGCAAAAGAGGATTTAGGACTAGGGAAGTTTGAAACATTATGGAAGGGACCATACATTGTTAAACATTTCCTTCTCAAGGGGGAATACATGTTAGCAAAGCTTGAGGGGAATTACCTTAAAGATTCGTTCAACAGGCTATACCTCAAATAGTTCTATCCATAACATTCAAAAAAATCCCTAGAATGTAAACGTATCCACCATAAAGTATTTTTATGATGATCACCTCATCACCAATGTACACTAAAATCACGCTCTCATAATGTGGCACAAATGGATCATTCACCAGCCTATAATCATGGGTTCACTGATGGTGCTTCTCAATGGTCGCAAAACCTTGAAGCAGCAGCCTGGGCCATATATTGTCTCGACCTAACACCCTTCCACTAGAATGGGCTTTGCATCAAGTTAGCCACTGATAATCAATCCAAATATGATTCCAACGTAGGCCTCTTGAACGATGTCTCCCGCCTAGATATCAGTCACCTGCATGTGTTCCTTGACTCCCAACTTGTTCTATCACAGTTGAACAAAACCTTTAGGGTACGTGACCCTTGCCTTTTCTAGAAATACCTGCATGCACAAAGGTTAGTTATTGGTTTTGATCATATCACATTTTTCACATATACCAATAAATCAAAATCATGTAGTCAACCACATAACTAATCAAATCCGAGACTTGCATGTATCACATATACATCATCATCAAGACACATAAAACATAAATATCATATAAATCTAGTAAATGAAAAAGTACATCACATTTATGAAAGCATATCCCATAATCACATCATGAGAGCCATAGAAGTCAACTCTCTCTCTCTCTCTCTCTCTCTCTCTCTCTCACACACACACACACACACACACAAACACACATATATATATCATCGTAAAAAAATATATGTACACATATACATCGGATGGCCCCTTATAGAAAAAAAAAAAATTCATGAAAATGGGAGCATCCTCATAATAGGTGCTTCCCATAGCACATACAATAAAATAAATCTAAGTCTGGGGTTCAATACCCCCATCCCCCCTACGTCCCCTGCACATGGCCTTCTTGCCTCACCCGGTGTTGGAGCAAAAATAGGATGAGCAGTTGACACTGCCACTGCAAGCCGAAAGGATAGGGCACATCACTCTATCTCGAGTGATAGTCCTCTCCATTATATCCTCATCCAACATCACCCATTCATCCTCAGGCATCTTGTGGAGTAGGGAAGTTACATGATCCCATGCATCGTCGACAACCCCTACATGTGCCTCTGTAGCCTCAGAAAACTCCCACTATCTCTCCATATAAGTGCATATAGATGAGACCTCCCCCTCCCTTAAGGGGCCACCTATATCTAGACATTGGTCTTGAACAGACCTCTCAGGGTCCTCCTCCACCCTCTCATCTCTCCCCCATCGTGGCCCACCTACCACACCAGCTCCACTCATACGATGAGGACCGTTTCCCACCAATCAAGCCAATGAATGTCTGACAGGTCCCACATCTACATTCAAACATACATGGTATCAATATCAACATATGTATACATCATAAATACATGTAAATCATCACAATGTAGAACACATAATCACATACCATTTGGGCCCCAAGCATCGCCTGGGGGTAATCACATCATTGGATCTCCACAAAAATCCAGGTCAGCATAGGGAAACTCTCGAATCATTTGAGGGTTGGACAATCACCAACCCCTAACGGTGGGCATCCAATACCACCCTACCTCACCTCCACATGCCTGGGGCATCACGATTTCCCATCGCTTAATCCACGTATCTCTAGGGGGGCCTATCAGCGCCGTAGGCACTAGGCCCAACATCACAACCCTCTCATATAGGATGATGCAAATAATGTTTCCATAATATAAAATATGTGCCTCACCCTTATGAACCTGTGTTAGTCGCGTCATCATCCTTGTATGGAGGAAGGCTTCCCAGTCATAGAATACACCTCCCTTAAGTCTTTGGAGGACTTCAAGTTGTGGCCCAGAAATGCAGTTTGGAGCCGCTATCCTAGAAGTCATACTATCATTGGTAATGCAACTTTCTCAGTCACATGCAAGATCACATCAATATGGATACACCCCTCCTAAAAAGGATTGACTTCGCAGTGCCTCACAACCCAGGTAGTAAAGTTCACCCGACCAGGTGGAAGTGGCATCGGTAGTACCTCACCTTGAGGCACTAGTACTATAACCAAGTAGACATCCACCTCAACGGTGAATGTCAAGTGTCAACCCCAGATATCAAACGGCTGTCGGTCCGGCTGCCATCTCTCTATCACGAAGCACAAGAAGTCCTCCTACGATCTGAGCAAAGGGTTTTGAATGAATTTCAGCAACCCCCATCTAATAAGTAATGCTCAAGTTGGAGAATCTTCAGACAACATGCATATGCGGTCTCAATCCCTCTCCCACCATGTCATACCCATATTTCCCAAAGCATGAAATAACCAAAATTAGTGCAAGGTTTAATTTTTTTTCTTTCTATCATCATCATGCACCTGTTTTAAGAATAGGTGCATGATCACGCGTCTATTCCAAAAAAATATGCCTGATATCACATTGAATTTACATATGGTGCATGATATTGTCAACCTCCTACCTGCGAGGACGTAATCCCCTTTGCCATGCGTTTTTTTTTCACACAGATGCGTGATGCGTGCAACTGTTTCTTACACAGTCACACTCCTTGTGTGCCTGACACCCATAAATCTTCAAGGTCATCGGCATGAATACGTCATAGTTGTTTCACCCACAATCGCACGCTCGCATGACTATTTTTCCCTTACCCACATACCCCCCTTGCGGTTGTTTCACAGTCGCCCACACAGGTTTTGACTTTTTTCCTAAAAAATTCCCATACAGGCCATATTATATGACCTAGCTACCCTAGCCTGCTAAAATCACAAATCTTGGTTTGTGACCTCTTACCTGGCTATCCTCGCGTGCTACTCGAGTTCTCTGACTGCTACACAAGAAAAAAACTCGTGGACCCTAATATGGAGTCCCCGTCAGCAAGTACAATTGAAGTGGCATATGGCCCATTTCACCCTATATATCACCCTCTTTTCCACCTTCCAGAGGCCCATTCAAGAGCTCACCACCTCCTTTCACAAAATTGTCAGCAACATTAGGATCATGATGACATCATCTACATCATGGTACCATCCATTCCACTTCAACAACATACTCATTTTTGGGCCCGTTTCACGGTTCATAGTACCCATTAGGTGTGTATTTCCATGTTTTTCAATTCATATTATTTAGCACATTCATCTTACACATGATTTCATCAATATGTTTTCACTTGGGGTATTGGTTCTCGAAGTTGCAGGTCTTTGAGCAGTTTCTCAGCTAAATCAGTCTCCCGATGATCGTCGACATTTAAAGTATCATCCTTCACTCAACATGATAGGATTCATTAAAATATTTTCATATAATGACATCATTTCTATGAAATTTACCATCAGTTCCATCATCTCGACCACATTTACCACCACCTTCCACCTAAACCTGGTAAACGTCCATGCCGTTTGATAGTACCAACCATATATGGATCACCTCATTTTATAGTTCACCTTACATTGTCGGGATCCTTGACCATTCCCTTAGGCCCAAGAGCCATCTCGTTCACATATCTTGAAGATAAACCTGATTCTCTTTTTCTTTAATCATTTCTTACCAACCCCCCTCCTAGGCCACCATGATTATTCATTTTCGGATTGAATCAAGTGCACACCAACATTCTATAGTTGGCATATCATTCCTCCATCTAGAAATAACCCATTTGCGTCAGTTCATCCATCTCACATACCTAACACTAATACCAACCAATGTGCCCCCCGCCCATAATGAAGAGGCCCGCATACATCATTACGCATGCCACCATTTTCTTGGGGCACTCGTTTATGTGTTTGTACATCCAAAACCACTTTTACATTATTTTGGCAAGTGTAAAAACATTTTTTAGGAAAAGGATTCCCATCCATATTTTTGTGTCATTTAATCAATGACAACCTTAATCTCCCTTGGTTGGATCTCGCTTATACCACCACACCATGATCTACATTCTTCCATTATTTACCACGACAATCAGAAAACTGATACCCACCTTTGATGTCCTATCGACTCCGCCAGAATTTCCCCTAGAGAAAATTTGTTTGACTACCCGCCACTCGCATTACAGCTCCAACCTCAGGAGATTTTTAGTATCTACCCATACTTTCAGATCTTTTTATAATGCATTTATAACCCACCGCATTACAACCATATTTATTCCTTCATAATAATTCTTGGATCAACATTTCAGGCGGTTGGCGCTTGTTTCCCGTCGACTTCAACACCCGACTTCTAGGATTGTAGCAATACCTTGGTTTCTCCCCCCTTTACGAGACAAACTCAGGTGGCATAGTGGGAATCACTATTTCCCATTGATGTCATCAGTCTCCCTGAAATTCAACACGAGTAAGGTTTTTCATGTCAGGGTAGTATTGTACGTTATGACCGTTACAGTTCTCTCATTTTTCGAAGACCCATGCATCCCTTAGCATCTAATTCAAGAGTCCTTACATTTTAATGCATGGGAGGTATCCAAAGTCAAATACCCATTCATCCTTGAGCACCTCCTTCAGCAGTGCTCCACTTTTGACGCACGGGGGAACCTAGTTCATTCTATTTTTTATAGGACCCCTTGAGGGCATAAGAAATTATCATCATCAACCATAAACATGTCAGCCACATCAACACTAACTTGACATGACCATTTCCTGTGTGATTGTAATAGTTATTCATTAGCCATCATAAGGAGCACGGGAATTCTCACCTTGTACAAACACATTTTATATTAGTATTTCTTTAGAGCATGGTGCTCTTTAGTTCTTAGTTAAGGAATTTCCTTACTCACATCCATATTAAGATACTTTATTTCTCAAGAATTTGGTAATACTCTTAATCAGATTAATAAAACGTGATGTATTTCATCTATACGCTTGTTCCTAACTTCATACATCATGAGGAAACTGTTAGCATGTGAAAATCATACACTTATCTTTATGTGTTACATAGAAATTGGTCACTGTCCTTGTACTCCCCATTCGTTGATCCCAGAGGACCCATATAGTATCCCTTGTGTACTTTTCAAGCATGGAATACATACCCTTGAACCGCACTTTGTCTTCCAATTCATCTCCCTTTACAACTTTTATGGAAGATCCTTATAAAAACCTAGTTTTCAAGGTCAGCGCTTTGTCTCAGTGTCTGACCTACACTGATAGTAGATATTTGCACTGAGATCTACACCGATCGTCACTATGTCTTAATGTTAGACCTGCACTGATCCTCTTTTAGAAATTTTTTAAAATAGAAACGAATTTTCCACGACTAGAAGCTTCGCGAGGTGGTGAGCTGGAAGTTTTTTTTGAGGATAAGGCCGAGGAATTCCCCTTTGGGCTTCTTGTTCCCAAGAAATAGGAACTACTCCAAAGGATAAGCTCTTTTCCCATTATTTGAGGGCCCATAACCTACTCCTCCATTGTTATATAAGGAGACCTCCTTCACCTCTACTGCCTTAGTTAGCTATGGAGGAGAAGCAATTATAGCTTGGGGAGAATAGTGCAGAGTGTGATTATTTTTGTGTGTTAAGAACATAATGAGATCTTAGACCTTTGTGTATGAGGGTGTCGCAAATGTGCTTGGATGCAAACCTACCAAAGGAGAGCCTCAACATCAAGGCTTGGTTGTAAACTCCCCTTTTATTGATCATAATAAAATGCAACTGACATTTATCTTCCACACTTGTTTACATTTATAATGATATTTATAGCATTCATTGATTAGTTAGATAGGTCTTAATTTTTTTATGTTTGTCGTGATTTTACGCTTGTCATGGTGACTTGACTATCTGTACATGTAATCAAACATTGGTAGCAGCGTGTATCGAGCTTGAGAAGAGCAACGGATAAAGAAGCTTCGACGGAAGACGACAACATATCATCAGAACAATGTAAGTCGTCCTCCTTGCTCTGAATTTCATTTACAATCTAGGAAGGCATATTTTATGTTCCTGTAGTTGCTAGACCCACCCTAGGGCTAGAGGGATTGCCTCTGTCCGTAGAGGGGATTTACCTGGACTACAAATTGGAAACTCTAATGGGGAGTTTGCTTTGAGTTTGTCACTCTTTAAGGTCTTAGTCATTTGACGAGTTTAGTCGAACAACCATTTAACTATTTGTTCCTATGTTTTTCATCAATTACAATCTTTTAGTTTTTGCTTGAAGTGGTGAGTCTAGCTTTGGTTAGGAGAAATTATTTGTTTTTTTTCTTTTTCAGGAATTGGCGCTTTTATTTGTTTAACAGTTGCACTGATTGGCACTAGTCATCAATTATAAATCCGCTCCAATGGGTTGTTGGCACTAGTTTCAGCCCCTAAAGTCGTGCTAATTCCAGTGTGTGTGAAAAATTAAGGCTTTTCCCTAAGTCTTTCACCAATGTGTCTTGCCCTTCCGGTCCTTTTTCTCTATATGATTTAAATGTTCTCCCCTTCACTCAGGTCGGTTTGATTGGATCATTGGCTTGGTTTTTGGTTTTTTTTTTTTTTCATTTATGTTGGGACGTGCATCATACATCCTAGTTTTTTCTAGGATTGTGCATCAATTTCCTGGTTGCATGTTTCGCGGGACATCGCCCTAATGATTGAGTCAGTCTCTTTGCTTGGTGAGCCATATCTAGTTGATTGCCTTTTTATTTTTTGTTGATTGAGTGATCAAGTCTCAAGTGTCTGTCCAAGTTCATTTGGTTTGCTTGTTCGCTTGTGAGCATAGATTTCATTGCTCATTGTTCAGCTAAAAAGTCTTCTTTGTATGATTGCTTGATGTAAAAGGGAATGAATGCCTTGTTTTGAGCCCAAGCTTTGGAATTCCTCTTCATGCTTGAACTCATATGTCTTGTAGCCTTTTGAGGAATTTCATTACAAAGTGTTCGAAACAAGATTGTATTCTTAATGTTTAGTTGCATCCTTTTTGCATTGAGAAAATTTGCGTTCTTTTAGTTTTCGTATCAAAGCATGCTTTTCATTAAAATGCATTAGATCAAGTTGCACTGAAAAGTCATGTTTGAAATTTATCATTGAACTTAGATTACATTGTTTAATGATTTAAAACTAAAATTCACTTTGAGTGCATTCTCTTTCATTAAAAGCATGCATTAAGTAGATTCTCATTTCATCGAAAAGCATATTGAGTGCATTCTTTTTCATTCAAAAGAAAAAGTAAATTGTGCATAGATTACAATCGCATAGTTTACAAAACGAGAATTTTGCGTAGATTAAATTTCTTAATTCGCATCTTTGAATGTTCTAGATTACTTTTGGATAGTGAAATTCATCTAATTTGGAAAAAATTTCACTTGCAGTTTTGTTATTTGTTACATCATTGTTTGAGACTCTTCCTTTAACTAGATAAAATTCATCGAATTGAAAGATTTCTTTCTCATATAGCTGCATATAGAAGTTTTCATATGACAACGGTAGGGCCTTGAAATTGAAACCTAATTCAAGATAAATCATTAAAATTTATTCAGTAAACCTAAGGAAGCATTGAAACTTAACGCTCACACTTAGAGGTCTAGTGATCCGAATGGAAAATGGCATCAACTCATGGTATTCATCTACCCATATTATCCATCCACCCATGGAATTTACCCATGGTATTGTAAATGGCATCAACCCATGGTATTCATCCACCCATGATATTTATTCGCTCATGGTATTGTAAATGACCCATGGTATGTATCCACCCATGGTATTCATCCACACATGGGATTTACCCACGGTATTGTAAGTGGTATCTACCCATGGTATTGGCCTATGGTATCTACACATGGTATTGTAACTCAAAAAAGGCTATAAATAACAAGCCTCAGTATAGGTTATTTATAGCCTTTTTTGAGTTACAATACCATGTGTACCATAGATATACATGGGTAGATACCTACACTTGTGATGAAGTCCCATGTGGATGAATACCATGGGTGGATACATACCATGGGTCATTTACAATACCATGAGCGAATAAATATCATGGGTGGATGAATACCATGGGTTGATGCCATTTACAATACCATGGGTGGATGGATAATATGGGTAGATGAATACCATGAGTTGATGCCATTTTCCATTCGGATCACCAGTCCCCTTGACTGAACTATTAAAGCAGCCTGCATATCAATCTCAAGTCACCTCTTTCATGCTCCCTCCAGAAGCTATACTCACTCCAGATAGTCTCAACCTTCAAGAAGAAAGACCCATGGTTGTCTTTGGTCCAGATGTTGAGGAATTAGACGCTTCTACTCCTCCCTTTTATGTGTCTCTAGTGATTCATGACCTGCTATTACATAATTGTATGCTAGATTCTGGAGCTTCCCATAATCTATTGCCTTTGTCAGTCATGGAACAACTAGGATTACAAATTACCCATCCATACAAATACCTCTATTCATTTGATTCCAAAAGAGTTAAATGCTTGGGGATGATCAAGGATTTGGTGGTTAATTTGGCCCAAATCCCAGCAAAAAGTGTGGTAATGGACATCGTGGTGGCTGACATCCCGGCTTGCTTTGGCATGTTAGTGTCAAGATCCTGGGGGACAAAAATTGGTGGGTCAATTAAGTTAGATTTAACATATGCTACTATCCCAGTTTTTGGTGGCCAAGAGAGGAGGTTGTACAGGGAGACTAGATTTGTCAAGATGGTGACTAAGGCTGACAACTCTGTAAATTCACCAGTCTACAGTAAAGAAGGAGATTTCTCATGCTTGATGCTAGAAGAAGATCAAGATTTTGCTCATGAACCATCCTTCTGTCAGATCAAGACTGAGCAGCCCTCAGAGAACCATGACACAGGAATCTGGACACTTCATTTTGATGGAGCAAATTCAAAAGAAGGTAATGGAGCTGGAATATTATTGATTTCTCCTACAAGAAAATGGGTTCCATTGTCTTTCAAGCTAGAATATGAAGCTACAAATAATGTGGTTGAATATGAAGCACTTCTGTTAGGATTGCAGACAACCAGGAACATGAACATACAAAGTTTAAAGGTTCTGGGAGATTCAGAGCTGGTGGTTAGACAAGTCAGGAATCAGTGTCAAACCAAACATCCACGACTGAGGGCTTATAGGAATGAAGTTTGGGACATGGTAGAAAATTTCTTCTTGGCATTCAATATCCAGTTCATGCCCCTAGAACAGAATAGGATGGTTGATTCCCTTGCTATGGCCGCCAGTACATTTCATTCACCTCAGAACCCTATTTTAAGATATGAAGTTGAGGTGCATTATCGGCCATCAATCCCAGATAATATTAAGCACTGGCAGGTATTCGAAGATGAAGAACAGATGAAGAAATTCCTGGAAACAGTAGGGGAATTCTCCAATATGGAGATTGATGTTGAAGAAGAGGTTGAGTCTGAAGATACTTCAGAAAGAAATTGGGAGAAGAAAGTGGCAGGTAATAAAGTGTTGCAGTTAAAGGGAAACATTATACCTAGAGGGCTGGTGCCTCTAGAAAGATTATTTGACAAGAATGATGTCCCACTACAACCAAGCAAAGTGGTAGAATAAAATCAGGTAGAAGACCTGAATCTTGATACTGAGGCTGACCCCAAAATTGTAAAATTTCCCAAGAAGATCCCAGGAGAATATAAAAGGCTATTTCCGGAAATTGTTTCAGTCTTACAAAGATGTGTTTGCATGGTCCTATCAGGACTTGAAAACTTTTGATATCAGTATAATGCAACACAAAATCCCACTGAGGGAAGATGCAAAGCCCCATAAGCAGAAGCTTAGACAGATAAATCCCCTGCTACTTCCTTCTATTGAGAAGGAAATTAAGAAGTTGTTAAAGGCCAAAATAATTGTGCCATTGAGGTACTCTCAATGGGTGGAAAACCTAGTCCATGTCCGAAAGAAGAATGGAGAAATAAGGTTGTGTGTGGATTTTAGAAATTTAAACAGAGCATCCTTAAAGGATAATTATCCACTGCCTAAAATGGATCATATCCTGCAGAAGGTGGTTGGAGCTTCTAGGATGTCAATGATGGATGGATTCTCTGGTTATAACCAGGTGGCTGTACTTCTAGAAGATCAAAAAAAGACTGCTTTCACCACACCATGGGGTACATTTATGTATGCCAGGATGCCTTTTGGATTGATTAATGCGGGGGCCACTTTTCAGAGGACAATGGACATTGCTTTTGTTGGGGAGCAAGATAAATTTCTGGTAGTCTATCTTGATGATATCACTGTATTTTCAAAGAATGATGTTGAGCACATTGAACATCTGCGCAAAACCTTTGAGAAATGCAGAAGGTATGGTCTCTCTCTAAACCCTCAGAAGTCTTTATTTGCATTAGAATATGGAAAACTTTTGGGACACATTGTGACTAAATATGGGGTGAAAATAGATCCTAAGAGGGTAGAGGTTATAAATGGTATTGCTCTTCCCAGAAATAAGAAGGAAGTGCAAGTATTCCTAGGGCGTATTAATTTCCTGAGAAGGTTTATTACTAACTATGCTGAAATATTTAGACATATAACGGACATACTAAAGAAAGATAATGAAGTTAAATGGTCCCAGGAATCACGAGAGGCATTTATCAGGATAAAAAATTCTTTTGCAGAAGCCCCTATGCTAGTTGGGCCAGATTATGCTAAACCTTTCATGATATTTTCTTTTGCATCACCTCATACAATAGCAGGAGTTTTATTGCAGAAAAATGAGGAGGGGTATGAGCAGCCCATTGCCTTCTTCAGTCAGGTGCTCCGTGATGCAGAATTAAAGTATAACATATTAGAAAAGCAAGCATACGCCCTAGTAAAATCCCTCAAAGCATTCCACATGTATATCTTACAATCCCATATCACTGCATTTGTGCCTACAGCTGCTGTAAAAGATATTCTTATTCAGGGGCATAGTGAAGGAAAAAGGGGGAAGTGGATTGCCAAGATACAGGAGTATGACTTAGACATCCACCCTACTAAGCTGATCAAAGGACAAGGGTTGGCCAAGATTCTATCTGAATCAAACTATCAAGCTTTGGGTATAAATTTGTCCATAATAGCAAGTGAGATATTTGAGGAGAAAGAAGAGCGACAGGGAATTGGAGTATCTACTCCAGAAACACATATAAAGTACCTCACCAATCAGTGGTACAAAGAGATAGTAGAATATATCCTCACACTCAGCTGCCCTCCAAGCTGTGATAAAGATAAATACATAACATTAAGATTTAAATCACAGAAGTATATAGTCGCCAATGGCCGGCTATACTGGCGTGATCCCTCAGGCATCTTACTCCTATGTCTCACAGAGGATGAGGTAGAGAGTATTATAGCTGAATTTCATGAAGGAATTTGTGGGGGTCACTACAGCTAGAGGGCCACTGCTCACAAAATCATAAAGGTCGGTTTCTATTGGCCCAAGATTTTTGGAGATGTTTTTGCCCAGGTAAGAGCTTGTGAAAAGTGTTAGAAATTTGCTGAAAGACAAAAATTGGCACCTCTTCCCATGATTCCCGTGCACGTGGACGAACCATTCAGACAATGGGGAATTGATTTTATAGGTGAAATACATCCTCCATCAAGTGGTCAGCATAAGTGGATTTTAACAGCCACTGATTATTTCACAAAATGGGTGGAAGCTATACCTGCGAGGAATGCCACAGATACTGTGATAATAAAATTCATGGAAGAAAACATCATATCCAGGTTTGGTTGTCCTGCTAGAATAGTGACTGATAACGCACAGGCTTTCAAGTCTGCAAAGTTTTTGAGTTTCTGCCAGCAATATAACATCACACTAAGCCACTCTACAGCCTACTATCCACAAGGAAATGGCTTGGCAGAGTCTTCCAATAAAACCCTGGTGAGGGCATTGAAGAAGGCTATAAATGAAAAGCAGAAAAATTGAGATTCCCAATTGAAATTTTCTCTATGGGCCAATAGAATTACCAGCAAGAGAGCAACTGGAAAATCCCCATATGAATTGGTATATGGCAGGGCAGCAGTATTTCCCATTCAATTAGCCCTACCAGTAGCCTGATTCATGCAAGAAAGTCAAGAAGAGCCTGATAATATGATCAGGAGAATAAACCAGCTGGTGGAATTGGAAGAAACACGCAATTAGGTAAATCAAAGGCTGACGATCAGGAGAAGATTAAATACCTTTTTGATCAGCATGCTAAGGACCGGAATCTGCAGATTGGTGATTTAGTGCTCAGGTGGGATATCCAGAGGGCTGAAAAAGGAAAACATGGTAAATTCGATCCGCTTTGGTTCGGCCCTTTCAAGATTGTGGAGCAGGGAGGTAACAATACTTTCAAGTTGGAAAATTTACAGGGTGATTTGCTTGATGCCCCTGTAAACGGTCAGTTTCTTAAACCCTACTTCCAATTCTGATGTAGGCAGGGACAGCCTGATGTATTATATTGTATATTAGTTTTCTGTTTCATATTTATTTGAATAATGTGGGTGTCATGATGAATCATGAAAAGAAAAATGGAAGTGCTGAAGAGCGGTGTCCACATAGAAGATTTACCTCTGGTCTGCGAAGTTCTCGACACGCTCAGGGATGAACGTGCCATCCCTAGGTGGAGCCAATTTTGATCATATCAGCATCCTATTGAAATTTTGATAAGCACCCTTGCTTAAACCTTTCAAAACCCCTTTTTCTGCCCTGAGAAATCTATATTCTGCTTATCGTTACCTTCCTATATCCCCACATTACATTATAAAAGGCCGAAAATTCACATTTGGAAAATATATAAGGCCTAGCCCCTTCGGCCCTAACCCTTTAAATCTTTTCCCCACGTAACCCAGGCGCTAAACTAGGTGCCAGCCCAAAAGGCGCTTATCACAAATGTATGTCGGAAGCAGTATTAACCATCGATCTACACAAATCCGACGGCCTTTGCATCCCCATCGCGCACACGATCCCCACTCCGTTTGCCCGTCCGATCATATCTCAACCGTCTGATCATCCTGTTAAATCAACGGTCCGCAATTTATCTGTCCCGATGGTCCCCACCCCGCGTTTATTGTTCCAAAATTGCCTGGTTTATATCACACCGCCTTTTGGAGGCGGGCGGTATTTCTCAAATCGGAGTGATTCCATACATTGCTCGCCACGTGTCTCCGCGTACGGCTCCAAAACCACCCTCCATCACGCGTTATCATCCGTCCGAAGTCACAGCGTGATATTCATGACAGTCGTCCGATATGGAGGTCTTCATCTAACGGTCATCGCACTACGGAGATGCACGGGTGTTAATCCAAGTGTACAGTGCCCCTGGCCCACAGTCCATCGCCCTCCGACGCAGTTTTAGCCGTTGATCTCGTCTGGAGATCGAATGGTCCAGATCATTTGCATGCTCTGTCGTTGACTCAGTCTTCCTCCACGTCACCCATTCCACGTGTGTGTCACATGTTTCCTCCTCCCATTATATATTCCAGTTACAAGTCAAATTTTCATTGTTTTACGTTAAAAACCTCCACCCAGTCCGTCCGCCATTGTTCCACTGCATTTTTTGTCGTCACCTCTCATTCTTCCACCATTTCGTCATGCCGCGTTGCTACATAGTCATCCCCACTGCATCTCCATCTCCACACATGGTTTCTCTTAACAAGTTTGCAGTTTTTGCAGGGTTTCAGCGATGAAATACTGTTGTGATTTAGGGTCTTGATTTCAGTAGCAGAGCACATCAAAGGACAATTTTTCAGAGACTGTAATTATGGAGAAAGGCCTGGGAAGGCAAATCGATAAGACTTCCATTAAAGAAGCGGGGTTAAAATCTATCAAACCCTGCAGGGACATTCAAGGCGCCGATTTTGCAGATGAAGATATTAATGGAGAAGCAGAGAAATATCAGTGGATGATTGAGGAATTCAACGTTCAGCATTGAATATTTTCAGTCATGACTCAGGGTTTAGAAGGCAGAGGGTACAATGCACCAGAAACAATACCCTTCAGGTTTCATTTCAGCACCATTTTCTTTCAGGAAAGGACGAAATGTTTATGTGATTTCACTGCTTTGCTGTGTTCCTGGAGAGATTTCTACCCAGTGCATTTATTTCAATTAGCAGGCCACAGAGTACAAACAACATTACAAAGTCATCAAGCAGTATGGGCGTGCACGTCTCCGCCATTTTGTTTTAATGAGATAATTTTTTTTTTTCTAAGTAAGTCTAGATTCTATTACTGAAACATATGGTACATACAGTATTGTGCCTTCAGAGGCATCAAGAATTCAGCAAAATAGCAAAAAAGGGCTGCCCACAAGGGGAAACCAGCCTGAGAAGAGTATGAGAGCTGCCTCGAATGAGGAAACCATCTTTGAACAAAAACATAAGACTGTAACAGTAATTTGACATGCCAAATGACCAGGACTCCTGAAAACACCAACGAGACAAAAGTTCTGAACAAAATGACAAAATAGTAACTGCCTGCCCCAGATACCATGGTCGCCAGAGGGAGGCTCTTCTTCGATTTTTCATCCGTAGCTTTCATCATCGTCGTCCAGAGCAGGATCCTTGCGTGCTGCCAATTCTTTGGGAATTTTTGCTTCGCCCGCCTCGCCACGCTCCGTCGGCATGTCTTTGACTTGTTGAGGGCAGGAGCTGCTGGCGCCTGCTTTCGGGTTGTTGTAAGAGCTGCCACCGCCAGCTTTCTGTGACATTTCCTGATTGCCTGTTTGAGTGTCCTGATCGAATCCAGAGGGGCTGTACTGATTGGAAGGGTACGCAGGAGTCAGGGGGTCAGAGCTAGTTTGAGGGAGTTCCTTAAAAGTAACAGAGACGGTCGCCACCACTAGAGGCTGGGAGGTAAGACATTGAAAATGAAACAGAGCCATGGAGGGGTTGATGAGATGAGTTGAGTCCTCACTGCGAAGGCCAGGTGGAGGTGGAGGGACGTGGTCGCCACGCGAAGGGGAGGGCAGATTTCTATCAGGCCCACGCCCATGCCTGCGCCTGCTAATCGTGCGAGGAGTGCGGCCATGGGAGCTATCAGAGGCGGAGGTCGAAGAGTTGATGGAGGGGGAGCGGCGACTAGTGGAAGGCCTTGCTCGGGTGCTACCTCTACGGTACCTGAGTCTGTGCCTGAGCCTGGGCATCGTCCCACCAGAAATGTGCGAGCGGGGCGAAGAATTCTGAGAGGCGAGAGAAGGATGCAAGGTGACAGGCGGAAGAGATGGAGACGAGAAGCCAAGGAACGATGAAAAAAATGGACTGTGAGAATGGTGAAAACCGGGAGAAACTCCAAACAACAATACAGATGACAGTGCCTGCCCAACGCAGTGCGAGAGCTGGGAAGCTTTGCTTCCGGAGGGCAGCCAGAGCGGACCGGAGGAATGTGATTCTTCATGGAAATGAGTGAAATGATCTGCAGCAGAGCCAAGATCTTAAGCGTCGGGGTGATGAATAAACTCCTGGAGCCGAAGGACGGCATATTGAAACGTTTACGGCCTCGTCTTCCCCACCGGCGTAAATGCCATTGCAGTTAACAGGCTGTGGTGTAATTGCAGTCGAGGCGCCATAAATTTGGAGTGCAGGCAGCCATGTGGCCTCTCCACGCGCCGACCCGTCCATTGATAGCCATCATGTCACAGGGATACACCCGCATCTGGGGGTTTTAATGAGATAATTAAATGTTCATCACCTACTCCCTTTTTTTTTCGAGCTTTCTTGTTCTCCTATAAAGCTCCCAAAGAACAGATGATTTAGGGTTCCAGATTTTATCAGAAAATTATGCAGTGAAAGGATTTTTGTATACATTTTGTAGAACTCTTGTATGAAGGCTCAGAGCCCATAAGGTTTCAGTGAGGAGGAGTTCCATCTGTTAAAGAGGATTCTGGTCTTAGGTATTTTGCAGTCTGTAACTTTCTCTTATGTGTTAATTTAAATAGACCATTTCATTTCACCCATCTTTCCTGTATCATGTTTTGGAATGCGAGTGGCTCACTGATTTTTGGTATGGATTTATCCTAATTGATACTCATGCTCGAATTAGTCAAGCACTTTAAATATGGCTCATGCATGATATTCTGTTCCACCATTCATCTAAACCATGTTTCTGCTATATTAGTTTCTTTGGGAGGGTGTTTTTAAAACGCTATTGTCATGTATGGATTCTTAGACTGGTAAGCCCATGCATGGTGGTATTTTGTATCTGGATATCAGCTCAATGTTAATTAATATCTTCTCAATATTTCATTCACTACATACATCTTCTGTTAACTTATTTCTGTGAAGTATTTCTGAATCGGCCCTCTTTACAGTAAGTTGTCTCTGAATTGTCTGTTACTTTTATATTGGAGTTTTGAATGTTGTCTCTGCAATATCCCTATTTCTGTGTCAGTTTCTGAAGGTCTTGGTCCCATTCAGATGAATTTTCCTTGTTTTACAAGAGATAGCATGAGAGCTTGCCATTGATAACTCCCTCTGTTATATCATATGCTCCTTGCTATATAAGATGTCCTAGGCACTGTTCTATCACAACTTTAGGCTGTCTCTAGGAGCGACAATATCAACTATAAATTAGTAGTTGACAATTTAAGATAAGCGAATTTGACTCCACTTTCATACTCCGCACAAAGAAAAATTTCACAGTATTTCTGCATTGCAACGTTAGTGTTTAATATCAAATGAGGTCTCCTTTCAACTATTAACTATGTTCAGTACAATATATGAATCCACACCTCCGTATTTCATATAATGTATCAAAAAATATTAGTATTTCGTTACAATTCTAAGACACATTTTTAGGTGGCCACATGTGTAAAGTGAAAAGGTGCCGACAAGAGCTATGTGCATAGATAAAAGTGAAGGCAGAGAAGTGTTACATACATTAAAAGTTTCAATTCCACTTCTGCACTTTTCACAAATAAAAATTTACTACTCTTTTGCACTACACACAATTTAATTTTTTATTGTTGCTCAACACTCCACACTTATTTATGAATACATCAAGGGAAGCCATAGTTGCAAGGATCAATGTTTCATTGTGCATAGTTTCTCTGTGCAAAGGTGAAAATATTACAATGAAAGCTTTCATTGTGGAGAGGATGAAAACACATTGTTTTTGTGGTCATAATTATTTAATTAATGCATGTAGAGAAGTCATAGTTGTAGGGATCAATGTTTCATTGTGTAGAGCTTTATTGTGCAGGGCTTTCATTGTGAAAAAATTACAAGGAAAGATTTCATTGTGTGGAGGAAGCTATGTCGTAATACATAAAATATGGGTTTTATTGTAGTAGTATGTTTCATTATGTAGAGAAAACTTAACTCTGTTTTGATTTGAATAAGTTCATTTTGTGGAGATTTCAATGAAATTTTTCATTGTGTAGATGAAGCTTTCGCCGCAAAATGAAAGCTTTTATTAAAAAACTATAAAACTAAAAACATAAATATAAATTAAAGTAATTTAACATTATGACCAAATCAAATTCATTTAATAATTAATTTTTATCAATTGCTAAAATCAATAATATTATTAAGAAAACAAATTCAATTTCATTTATGAATGCATGTATGGAAGCAACTATAAACTTATATTAGAAGATTCTAAATGAAAATTGAAAATAATATTCTAATACAACTCTATCCACTAAAGTATGTGATTTTTTTTTATATCTCAGTGATTTTGATACCCAAAGTTAAAAATTGAGGGCATAATTAACGTTAAAAGCATGTGTATGTTTAGATTTTTATATTCTAAATGCAATGTGAAAATTGAAAGTCTGATTAGCCAAATTTGTCATTGTCTATCATTGTCTTTAACTATATATGTTATACTCATGTTCATTTTCTCATATTTCATATTAAATTAATATTTTGAAGCTACTTTCGCATTTTTGTTCCCAATTTTTCCCACATAGTATTTCTAATGTAGTTATCCCACAACCTTTCTCTTTCGTTTGTATATCACAAAACTAGCATAGTTAAACAAAATAGCAATGTAACATTGGTAGCTCTGATTTTTCCATGTAGCTCTGATGTTTCTTGGTTTCTAGAGACATTATATAGGTATTAACACTCCATATTATCTTTAAGAATCCGCACAAGGTAACCTCTTTAGAAATAACCATCAACATCTCAGTCAATTTTAGCATGTACTTTCAACTAATTATCTTACAAATTTTCCCAATAAACAATATAACCATAATTGTAGCAACTTGTTTCATTGTCCGAAGCTTTCGTTGTGCAGATCTTTCATTGTGTGAAGTTTTTCTTGTGCAAAGCTTTCATTGTGCCGAACTTTCCTTGTGCGAAACTTTCATCATCCTTTTCTTTCTTTATGTTGATGATAATGTTCCAATTCTTATAACAAGGAATTCCTAGGACCTTAATAATTATTGAAAAATACTCAAGGACTTCCTCTTTAGTATGGGTTGACACAAACAAAACAAAGGTTATGATAATAAAATCCCACAATATCACTTATGGCACTTCCATATATGACAATAATAATTTGGAAGAAGTGTATTTTTAGTCTGTACAATGAAACATTGACTATGACCAAATAAAATTTAACTTTAACTTTATGAGCAAATCAAATTTATTTAATGATAATTTTTTATTAGTAGCACTCATTTCGTAGTTGAAATGCGTTTATTGTTCATTATTTTGCATATTTTATTATTATTATTAATAGGACCTACCCCACTAGTTATTATTATTAGTCCCCTCCTCACTATTAGTTCATGCCTCGCTAGGGATTATAACACTCGCCTCGCGGTCAAAGCCTGCTAACTATCAATTTTATTTTACTACAATTTTTTCTATCGACATGTCAAATTCCATTCACTATTGATTATTTATGTCTATTTATTAACTATAATTTTGAGAAAATGCTAATTATCGTTATTCTTCTGTAAATTCAAAAATAATTTTTTAATTTATGGAAATCTTATTTCTAATTTTTCATTCGCAAAACGATGCTTGTTTTTACTTAGTATCTAATACGTGTGTTGAATACTTATAAGGTAGCGTGAAAATTGTAACCACTAATTTTATTTATGTTATCCGTAGGAGGATTCACAAGGTGTTCATCATGTAGTTTTTTTAGCAAACACATTATGAATGCATGTTCTATCACTTTTTGAGGGAGTTGGTTATAAACAGATTTCTTGTGCAGGCTATAAAATGTTGTTCTAGTAGTTGAATGGCATGAGGGATTATCTCTTCAAGCTCATTTTGAAGAAAGGTGCAAAATGTGAAGCATTTTTTTCAGGTCAACAATGCATTATTTCTTCTATATGCGAGCATTTAGAACATTCATACAATATACATTACAATCTTGTAGCAAAGAGGTACGAATTTCAAAAAGTGGATACTGTGATATGCTAAACACATTTATACAATAAACGTTGCTATCATATATCTATTACAACTGAATTACTTCCGTGCTATGAATTTAGAACCTTTTATTTTTCTTATTTCTATATATTTTATCTAATTCATATCATTGGAGCAGTGAATATGTACACAAGCATAACATATTTCGTTAAAGAAAATGATAACTTTGTTAAGAGTTACGTTTCAGTTCTATTTATTTTCATTTTATTATTTTTACATTATATTTTCTTATGTTTTTTTTTCTATATTTTTTATGTACTATAACTATAACTAAATATTTTCCAATTTTCAATAAACATATAACACTTAGAAATTCATATTCAAGACAACAATTACAAGGAAAATTATTTCGAACATTTCTATAAAACATTTGTATCTGTTGAAACTAAAATCTATTTAGAATTTTACCTATATCCATAGAAATTAGATTCTATCTGGTAACTATGAACTTGATATTGGAATATACATTATCAATGACTTTGCATTATCTGGTTTTGCCTCCATTAGTCAGTTTTTACTTAGTCTCAATTGTAATGTCCTTTTAAGCACTAATTTCAATGTATTATATGTAAACAAGAAAAAAATATCGGATTCAAATGACATGACAGTAGAGATAAACAAGAGAGTAGAGATAATTATGAGCACTATTGCAGAAACATATATCACAAGAGAAAAAATGAAATGAACCAAAAACATGGAAGAAACAAAATAAAATAGGTAGTTTTGTCTAGGTTTAGTTAATTGCATATCGATTTTTTTGTTTTGTTTTTTTTCTTTAAGTAATTTCAATTCAATTCTCATAGCTAGGAAAAAATTGATTGAGTTTATGCCATTATTGATCGAAGATATCAATAACAATATAATATGGAGAATTATTCATTGCATTGTCTTAGTTACATATCAAACATTTCTAGACAAAGAAAATTAGACAAAAGAAATACTTTGTGCATATTTAACATATACGAAAGGAGAAAGGATAATAACATTGCTTGTGCCAATGCAGTTTATCGAGCAACATGAGGTAAAAATTATTGAAAATGTTGGTGTTTCTATTAGATATTTTGAAATAATTCCAAATAATAAATACGACAATGGTGACTGTGAAAAAAATATTTGTCTAAATAGTTTTATCATTGTAGAAAAAAATAGTCTTGTTTGTGCAAAGTATCGATTATTTCCAAATATGAAGATTGAAAAATTTGTCCTGTTGTCAAGATCCATTTCCAGTTGGCACAATTGGTTCTATTGAAATTTTGGTAACACATACAACAATGCAATTTGTACTGGAAATCAATGACGACAATGTATAACATGAAAAAGAAATAATAAGCTTTGATTTATTTTAATGTTTCATTGTTCCAAAGTTATTGTCCATCAATTATATGATTTCCATGTATTGTTTTGCAAATACTACATATATATCATGTTCAAGTACACGATAAACTTGTTTAAACATGTATTTCAATTCAAGTAAAATTGCAAGCAAATGTTTTTCCACTGATCTTGAAAAAAATATATTTAGAAAATAAGAAATAGTTTTCTGAACTTCATAATCGACATTCATGTGTCCTTTGAAAGCAAGAAAGAAAGTCAAAAATTTAAGAAAAAATATGTCTTTGATGAGTGGAATGTGCACGATAAACTTTATTACATTGTAGCTATATATATAAAGAAAAAAGGATAAAACTAAATTTTGTTTCAAGTTGTTAAGCCTCTGTTTACTATATCAATTTTACAACATGTCCAAGGACACTTGACAATGACTAGTGCATATACAAATCGATTTGTGATTGTATGTGCGAAATGCAATAGTCTGATTACAACCGTTAGAACTATGATTCAAACTATGATTTTATTGTATCATTTGTAATGAGTATACTCACTTCGTTTATTTCCATCGATTGAACTATATTATACATGCAAATTACAAGACTAAAATACAGTGTGTTCTAAGAGGTTTGGAACTGGAAAAAAGTAATAGCTAAACTATGAAAAGTTCCCTATGAGAAATACTATGCAAACAAATAAATTGTTATTGATTTGTTTTCCAGCATCAAGACACATGGCACATTTATAATAAACCATCAAAACATCATTATGTGTATACGATGAAATTTTTCTTTGTTTACATTGTTGAGAAATCTAGTAATGATATAGTTCTTGTTGCTTGCAATTTCAAACAATATTAACATTACCTTATACTTTCTGGTTGAATAATTTGAATATTGTCAGATAACTCTTTCAGTTTATTGGATGATTGGGATCTGTTTTCATATTATGATTAGCCAATCTACTATTCTCTTTGCTTGCATTGTCAAGCAATGTGCTATTGACTATTGGCGAGGGGCAGGGCGCCATGTGCATTTCCGTGCTTCCGCATATCTATACTTCCAATCTTAACATCATATTCTACTTTTTGGTTTAAGAATTTGAGCATTGTTGGAAATTTTTTAACAGGGAAGTGGGATCTAATTACATTGTATAAAAAAATATTTCAATTAATTACTTTTTCAAGTTCTATGTTTTTATTATGTTATTTAATAAGATTATTTACTACGTTTTTATTGTTATGTGTAATAAGTTCATTATCATATGTCATTTCTACTTTCTTGCAGTCTAATTTCCCACATTGTTTTATTGATTTATCAAATTTCAAAGTTGTATAAATAGTCAGACAATATTAAAATTTGGTTACATCAGATAATTGATGAATAATTTTCCAGTGACATTATTGTTAATTAATGGAGGTTTCCTAGTGGAATTGCCTATAATTAATGATGATTTTTTATTTCGTATGATGATGTAAGATGAGGTGTGCAGAAGTGTGCGAAAACTTTTATGAAATGTGGTGGACTTCACATTCCGCATTCCACATAGGTACTCCACTCATTACAACAAAACAATTACTGACTCCACTAATTTTTTCAATGGTGTCTTCCATACTTACAATTTTATTCCTTCAACACATAATCCACATCCACACAAAATGGAATTTCAATTTTTGTGCCTTGCTTAAACAAACCCATCTCTCCTTATGGAAATGCGTATTGAAACTATTAATCGAGGGAATATGGATTATTAATAATTATTTGACATCTATATAAAGCAAAAGTTGAATTTAATAATATTTGACAATGATTGTCATGCTTTTCAGTTTAACTCAAAGTGTCATAAATTTACATTTCATAATGAGAGCTATCAATGTTACATTTTTATTTCGTATTCAATTTACGAAAATTTAAAAACAAAAACATCTAAATAAATTATACAAAATATTGCACTTAACTATGTTTAGCATGTTTGAATAGTTCGTGGAACTGTTAACATTAATACATTTTGTGGATGTGCGGAGGAGGATCTGTTCCTCTGCCCACCCGGTTATTTTTTCTTTTGCATTCCATAGAATTACACTCCTTCCTGCTCCGCCCCTTGAGTATTTATGTTTGTACTATGATATTTACTAACATTATATATCTATGTTTTCATTGTAATGTGTAACTAGTTCGTTGTCCTATGTCATGTGCGCTTCTTTGTTTACTATTTTTTTATTGTAATGTATAATCATTTCTGCTTCTTTGTGATGTGATTTATGTTGCACTTAATTGTTATATTATTTTTTACATAGTTTGTGGAATTGTTAACGTTGATACATTGTATGAAGGAAGATTTTTTCTCCCACCCACCCGATAAATTTTTCATTTTCACTTCGTATAATGATTTCCTACACCCTTACACCACCCCCCCCCCCCCCCTTGCTATCAACTATTGATATTTATACTATGCTATTTTCTACCATTGTTTAATATGTTTTTTTATTGTCCTATTTTATGTATGATTATTTCCAATGTCATTTCTTACATTTTTTTATTGATTTATCAAATTTGCAAATCTTTCTATCAAAAAGGCTCATTCATGAAAAATTTTAACAAATATCTAAATCAATCATTATCATACAAAGCTGAAACAAATTTGTAAATCAAATAACTAATACTATCACATAAACCAGAAAATATTTTACATCTATATTTACGTGTATGTTCCACAATATTTTGATATGTTGTATTTTTTACTGTGCCAATAATATTACAATATATAGACTCTAACATATACTGAATTTCAAAATTCGTTGAGCAAATGAAAAAAAAATGGTAATGATTCCCTTATTTATCAACCATTTCTCCTGGAGATTAATGTGGAGGTCTAATTTCTCTGTTTATGTTTTGCAAAAGCTCTTCTAAAACAATTATTATGGCGTCTCGTTCCTCTTCGAGCTGCCTAAGAATTTGCTAAAGTTCCAATATCTTATCCATTAGCATTCAAATATCTTGACTAAGAAATAAGATATCTTGGTTGAGCATTAAGATATATTGGCTCTCTACACATACCTCTTCCTGTGTGCTTTTTCCATTGCTTCTTTGGGCCATTTGTTATGATCTTAGTAATAAATTCAAAAAATAATAGACAAATGATAAAGAAAATCCTAATAATACTTATCAATTTCAGAAGAAACAAATAAAGTCGATTGCCTATATTTTAGTGTCTTCTTCAAATACTAACGACTCTACAACAAGATGAACATTGGCAAATTTATTTCCAAAAGTTGTTAGAAACTAATTTAGAGGCAAAAATCCTACATATAATGCGTCAAAAGAAATAAGTCATCTAAATCACGAATATACATCAAAGTTATGAAAGGACATTTAACTACTATTGATTCTAATGGTATTCATTACCTAGTGATCACCATTAATTTAACTAGTATTGATTTGCCTAGTCTTTAATTAGAAAAGGGTGTTATGAAATCGGTTAATTTAAATGATATCCATTTTTCTTAAATTTGAATTCGAGATAGTCCAATTGATCTGATTACATTTCATGATTTCTATGTTTGGCACGCTTTACAAATCGATATCAAGATACCATTTTATTAATATCCTAAATCGCATTCTACTTTGATTAATTAAATCTCTCCTATTAATAATACAAGTCTTTTCGACATTTGTTTAATGAACAAACGTGTATTTCAAACATTTACTCTGTGAACTTGTCTTTCTATCAAAAAATTCTACATTAGTGATTTCAAATTTGTCAATTGAACTCGTATTATCCAATATTGAATGCACTCCGTTTTCAATCCATGCGAGGAAGAAATTTTGTGTGGAAAAATGGATATATGAACCATAGTATAAATAAGTCAATTAAGTAACAATTTATAACTCGGTATGGTTTGTACCATTTTATGTTAAAAAAAAAACTATCATTCCAAAAATATTATAAGCTTCCTCTACACAATGAAAGCTTTCATTTTAATATTTGCACAATGAAAGCTCCACATAAGTAATCAATGTTATATAAAAGCATGAGTTTGAAAATCAAATTGCGAAAATTGCCTATTTTGAATGGCTTAGACATTAACAATTTTTGAAATTGAAAATTGCAACTATAATTTACATTGTAGCACATGCACTCTCTTTGTACACTTTCTGTTGCACTCTCGCATATGATTTATATGACAATATCCCCACAAATTTTGGCATTACACAGAAACATATGTGCAGAAAAATGGCTATGAAAAACAATGAGCACCCATTTTACCCCAAAATGTATCATATCTTTGTATACATTTCCAAATGCGACATATTTGGTTCCAATATTCAAACTTTAGTCTTGATACAAAGTAAGTGTGGAGAAGTGGATATTTTCACAACTAGAAAAGCTCCGCATAAAAGATATTAGGCCACCCAGTTTCGAAAAATAGATAAAACACCACAAAAAATAGAAAAAATCTTTAAAATCAAATTCCTCCTCCATACATTTCTTTTTGAAAACTTCAAATTATCAACTTTTACGTTATTTGATACACATTTTTTCATTCGGTGATAATTTTTTTTATTGGTAAGACAAAGTTACTTTATCTTTGCAATTTGCTTTTGTGATTGTGGTTATATTGTTTGAATAATGAAATGGTTATAAACATGTTTTTAAAACTATTTATCTATTCGTTCATGCATTTCAACATTGCTTTTAGTGAACAAAAGGCAATGATTTTTTGCTTCAATCAAGTCACTCTACACAATGAAACATTGAATGTGACCAAATCAAATATAGCTTTAACTTTCAAGACCAAATCAAATTTAGTTGAGAATAATTTTTTTCAATTTTGTAAAAACATCACAGACTTGTGATACAATAAATTATTTTGCTGAAGTTGAAAGAAGAATATCATAATACATTAAACTATGGGCTTTATTTTTCAAATTGTTTTGAAAAAAATTCATATTTCATTTTACAATACCCAATTATAAATTAATCTTTGTGAATATTCCTTAGCCAGTTTTGTACTATGAGGAAGTGTGATAGAAAGGGTGATCAAAGAAATTGGGTGCGGGGTAATTTGTTAAGTATGAGGGACTATATCGATTCATGCTTTCTTCCTTTGTAGTGCACATAAAGCTATGTTTATTTTGTGAATGGAAATTTCGTTGCTCATTGCTCTAACATTGTTATGAATGGAATTGCTACTAATTCCTAAGAAGCTTTTTTTTAAGCTTTTTTTTTCCATTTTGAACATTTCATCACAATGTTGTGTAATATGCTAAATAAAAAATATTTTAATGCATCCAAGCAATTGATAAATATCAATAAATCATGAAGCAAAAGATATTAAAGACTGAAAATAAATTCAATCACACAGAGATAAATGATTATCTCATTGAATTTTAAATAAATTTATATGCAAATAAGGTGGAAAAGGAAAATCTCAAATGATCAACAATGTTGGAAGCACTTGCAAATGAAACAATGTATCACTTTATGCACACACAAAAAAAAAAAATGATTACAATATCAATAACTTAACAAAAATTTGTTTCACTGCAAAAAAGGAAAATAGACATAGATCCATAAAAATTTCAGGATTATTGGATACCCAAAAGCTACTAATTATGAGGAGGAGTTATGGAAGAAGATTATTTTTTGCAGAGCTCGCTGAAAGAGGAAGGTGAAACTCACAGTGTACATTTTTCTCCATATGAGCTAATCTATTTTCAACTTAATTTAGTTTTTCCTGAAAACACTCCTCACCCCTATGCAAATTTGCTAATATGTCTTGCAACTGCCACTAGTTGCATTGGATATCATTCATGAATGAGATAATAATATTGCATTCATCATTTCTTTTTCTTAGGAGTTGTTCCACAAGCATTTTGAGATATGCAAGCTCATTACCAATGTTGCATTGATCAAATATAGAATCGTTAAATTCAAGTTTGTTGACTAGGCTACAATCTATAGCATCCCCCTGACCAATTCTTTCTAGGTGACGTTGACTTGAATATGATAGTTCACTAACTCCATGCCTCACCTTGCCTTGTTTGTGTGGCATCTTGTATTTTACCAGAAAACATAAAAGACTCGAATACAATAATGTTATGAATGAGCTAAACTAATGAAATATTTTACATTAAAAAAATATCATGTTATAAAATAATAACGACTACCCACTTAGACTTGCATTGCAATGATCCAGGACCTAGTGGAAAAAGAAGTTGTTTAAATGAATATTCATAGACTACAAAAGAAAATTATATAATACCAACTAAGAATGTGAAAAAATACTAAAACCAAAGCATAGAAATGTTTCACCTTAGTTCGTCATCGAAGTCGAAATAACAAAATTAATTTCCATGCATGAAATTATATATATCACTCTATTTAATTCGATGGCTATACCTTATGTCAATGTAAATTGTCGTTGCTTTAGTTGTTGCTTTGTTTTCGGTGTAAAATCTTATTTTTCTAACCTTTTTGCAAATCAAAAAATATTTCCCTAATTTCAAAATATTTCCGTAACTTAATTTACATATTTGTTTATTTCCCTTTCTCGTTAACGTAAGAATTTATTCGGTAAATCAATGTTGTATAATAATTATTTCTTTTTAACAAATCGATTGATATTAAAAATAGTCTTTTAAGCATTTGTTCAACAAATGCATGCATAAAAATTGCTTCACAAACAATTTCAGTTCTAGTAGAATATAAGGATGTGCAAAAATAAATGTATGGCAAAACACTCGTTCAATTTTTTTACACTTTCATATATGTTACCCATCTTCACATACGAACTTTCTAGAGCACGAATTATTGAATATTAAAATGCTAATTAATGTTAATAATTAAATCGTTATGCCTCACATTGCACACAATTCACGTTATGTCGTTAATAGACAAAATAGTAATCGATAACTAGAATACATGCAATGAGATCAAAGTCCATAATTCATGCAATTTGGAAAAATAACAAAAAATTATTTATTATATTCAATGTGATTTTTTCTAGGTATGGTTATATTGTCTAGGCATGTGATTTTGACTAGAGGCATTCATTACAATCTTTTCTTACTCTAGACTTGAATTCACATAAGCTCTAAACATATAATGATTTTACTATTACTCTGCTACAAATGCTTATGATCTCAATAGTACTTGCCATTAATATATGAAAATATATGTTAATCATAGAATTAAATCTTTATTAGGTTTTTATGATATCCTGATTATGTATCGATTCACCGAATAAATGACAAAAATACTAATTTATAATATATGAATACATGTTGATTCTTCGAATAAATGATGAAAATATCATTTATAATATAAATAAATATGTTCTTCATGATATCTTTACGACCAATAATAATTATACATGTGTGGACTATCAAGATGCAGATTAAGCTTTCATTGCGAAAAATAAATATGCAAACAAAAGTGTACAAAGGAGATATGCACATCATTTCAATTTTATATGAGGAATTTTGGATGTGCATATACCTGAATTCACCAAATAAATGATTGACCAATTGGTTAATAATTAGCTCATGCATGCAAATAATTCGAATTACCTAGTTGTGGTGGATTTTCCAAGGCAGTTAACGAGTAGTTGTAAACTAGTTGAGTGTACAGATGTTGCATGAGTTCAGGTGGACCATAATTGGGAATTGCACAACGAATTAGAGGAATTTCCTATTTAATAGGAGCCTAATTCCTCAAGCAACAATGCAAGGAAGTAGGGGCTCAAGCAAAGGAAGAAATTGGCTAAGTTTGGGTCAGAGCTTCTGAGTGTGCAGAGAGATAGGTTATGAACTTGCATATTGTGCTCAGTTGAGGAAAGAAATTGTGATAAATCTCCATTCTTCTGATTAATGCAAGCAGGGATTGGGGTTTTTATCATATTGATTTTTGCAAAGGAAAATACTTGTTTCATGAGTGTGATTTCTTATTGCATGTCTAGATTTTTTGTTCTAGATTGTGAATTACTTTTTACATGATAGTAGAGTATATTTGAGTCTTGTGATTTATTAAATTTCATGAGAAGTTTGAAATCTATAACATAATTTCTACATATATATTCCCATTATACAAAGTGGGATGACCATATACATTTCCATTAAAAGTTAATAGTAAACGATTCATTAAAATTGTTCTCTAAATAATCTTGTGTTAAGTGAGTTCATTTCAAATTTTTGGATTGGTAGTGATGTGTATGAAATATTTTACTTAATATAACACTGAATTTTTTTATTTATAATATACATTAATTTTTTTTCTTTTTTAAATTCCACATCTTAATTTTATATTAAGAATTGAGTATATATATATATAACCTTATTTCTTTATATAATTTGAAGTTGATATTGAAATAAATTATTCAAGTAGTTTATATTTTATAGTTTATTTATGTCATGTATTAAAATATTTTTAGATATATAAAAATTATTCTTCTTAATTACACTTGGGTGAAAATATAAGACATAAATCTCTAAATATTTTACTTGTCATTTAGATTAGGAGTGAAATATATTACCACATCTCTTTCATATTGTGTTGTAATATCAATAACCACATTGAGAGTGACATTATTAACGTTTTATAATGCTTTTAATTAAAATTAACAAAAAATCTATAGTTAGTATTTATTTTTATTTAGAGAATATTTTATTTACATTTGAATGGGACACATACCAACTAGAGGTTGAGCACCTATGAAATTATACATCTCCCTCATACTGGGTTGTAGAATTCGTCTCCCAAGGCAACAATTGAGAAACCACAATAACAATGGGAAAACCACAATGAGAGTGAAATTATCGATGTTTTATAATTTTTTTAAATTAAAACTAACCAAATATCTATATTTGTTTTTTATTTTTATCATTGCGGATATCCTTTTTTTTTAGAGAGTATTTTATTTTATTTTTATTACTCCTACTACTTTACCACTCTAAAGTTCATATAAAATTATGCCCCTTCACATGGGTATCAAAATATTGTATATACCGTTAGTTCTAATATCAACAACCAAGCAACCACAACCTCATTGTTTACATAACACTTCATATCAAAACCATCACTAATTGAGCCACACCCCCTCGATTTAGATTACTCAATTTAATTAGAAGGGAATAAAGGACATAAAGAATTTTGAGATAAATCACAACCTTTTATCTGTGACTACTACTTATAATATTTTAGAATATTATGTGGATGTTATATTCCTATTCCAAAACTAACATGTATATTGGCCTAAAAATCATAAAATAAACTAAACTATAAATTTATTTTAAATTATTAGTATTATTAATTATAAGAATAATTAATATATGAGTTAAAAATATATACATTTAAAAAACTTTGTAACAAGATTGTTAATCATGAAGAAGGTTTTTCTACAATCCATGGGCACTTGTCATAGCTTACTAATACCACATGCCCAAAAAACTATAGCTTGTTTTCATATGACATTTTTTTAAATTAATCAATTTTCCATCCACCTAATAATTATTGATAGTTAAATTAAAATTTTGGAAATCCTCTTCTAAAATACACACACACACACACAAATAGAGAGATTGTCATATTTAACTAGCATAACCATATAAATTAAATAGATGAGCATCAAGGCACTAACTTTATGATACATCTCACATTGTCATGCTTTTAAAAAACCATAAAAATAAACTAAATAATTATTATTATTATTATTATTATTATTATTATTATTATTATTATTATTACTATTCAATTGATATATAAGTTAAAAATATAAATATTAAAAAAATAACAAAATTGTTAAAATAGTAAGAATATTATTAATAAAATTATATTTAAAATATAATTTTATTAAAACATATGATTTTATTGAAATATAACTTATTTGTTTATTTTATTATTGTGTCGAGAGGTTCTCTTCAACCCACTATGGAAGAGGCATTGTAGGCTTATGTTATGTTACTTTAATTTATGTAAACATTTTGACTCGACCAAATTACATAAAAATAAAATAAAATAATAAAAACCATAATTATAATTTTTACTTATTAATAATTAAACCATCTGTTGTCGCTACGACAAACACCCTCCAATTTTTTTGCTCCACTTGAATTTTGGAGCCTATTGTGGATCGTGTGATCAGTCGTTCCATAGTCACTTCTTGGTCGGTTGATGCTTTGTTAGGTCTTTGACGTCCCCACTTGAATTGTAAGTGTTGAAGTCACCTGCTCAAACACGATCGGCCTGTAACAAGTCCATGAGCAATCCATCAAGACAATGTATGTGTGATGATCAACATATATCAACAGATAATGTGTGCATTTTCAGTCTCTCACTTTTGGTGGCAATTGTACCTCTATTTCGATGAGTTTTTAAAATTGTTTCTTTTGCGCATCTTCAATTTCGTGAGTGTATATTTCATGTTTTCAATTGTCACTTTCTATTTATTTCAACTTAATTAGTGTCATTTTCATGTTATATTTTCTTTGGCATGTTTCACTTTCACTGTCATTTTCATATCTCAAGTGTCATTCACACTTTTATTTTCATATAGAAAATGTCGTCTTTTGGCATGGGAAGTGTCACTTATCGTGTAAAGTGAAGTTTTGGATTGTTTAAAATGGTAACATTGGTGTTGATGAGTCCTTCTAGTCATGTAGACATGTTTTACAGTCATTCAAAAATATTTATGAACTGTCGGACAAGTGTCGTCACTTTTGTCACAAATTTTACCTTTTGTGTCACACTTGGAGAGGTATGTTGTATCACCATCACATTGAGGGCACCATGTTTTTCTTGTTTTCTGATTGATAAATGTTGTGTCATTCAATATTTAACTATGAGATTATGATATAGTTTTCTCTCTATTCACCTGAGCTTCATTGATCCCACAATTAGCCTTATCCAAAAAAATTAAATTCCAGGAAACTTAACCTCACTCAGCCTTCGTGAACGGCACACTGTGCAATATCAACCCTCAATCCCTGACCTTGCCTTTTGGAGCTGCACATTACATAGTAATAGTTTCTGGCCTTGACCCTTGAGCTCCATAACTGTGCAACTTCTGCCTCCCAGTTAGCCACAACTGTGTAGTGTCAAGCCTCAAGCTCCCAACATGACACCTTGAGTTGTGCAACTGTGTAATCGATGAGATTGTTCTCCCTCCAAAACTACACATTGGGAAACTTCAAGCCTCGATCCTCAAGTTTTAGCCCTTTAGCCCCTTAACTGCACAATATCATAGCTTGTTCTCCTTCCAGAAATGCGCATTGGGAAACTCCAAGCCTCAATCCTTAACCTTGACCTTTTGATCCCCTCAACTGTGAAGTAACCTATCTTGGACTCTCAGAACTATGCATTGGGAAACTTCAAGAGTCAAGCCTCAAGCTTAAGCTCCTGAGTCCCTCAACCTTGTAGTTCCTTAAGCCTTTCATTCCATAACTACACATTGGTCAACCTCAAGCCTCAAGCCCCAACCTTGAGCTCTTGATACCCTCAATTGTGCAATCCTTTAACCCTGGTCATCCTGAACTGTGCATTACATAGTATGAAGCCTAAGTCCTAGACCTTGGCCTCTGAAACTACCCAATCCATTTTTCAGTCACTCAACCAGTCACCATTTCTAGCCCTAACAAGTGATTTCATGAAGCATGTTAAATTAGGGTTTTTCGGATTGATGTCATCTTGTCATGAATGGTTTTCAGCTACAGGTACTCTATCTTATCATGATAGGACGATGATGGGTGAAAAGGAGAAGGAGACCATGCTAGAAGACACCTATGGAGTTGAAGATACTGGATGATTATCAGGTGAGAATACAAAGGAACATAATATTATAACATAAGACAAAAGATCAAGATCATGTTGAAGACTCCTTATCTTCAAGTCATGAGGAGGAGGAGGAAGAAGAACATGCACTTTGTTTCAAGAATATACAAAGAAACTAGAAGCAAAGGGTGACCTGATATTTCCATGTTATCACAAAGTTCATGTCGGCAGTGTCATTTAATGGTGTGTCACGAGTCATCATGTGCCACATCATTTTTTAGATTATGTAAATTCTATATGGGAGAAATGTAATGTAAAGTGGAAGTCCAAAAGTCATCCATGTAATTTGAAAAGTCATGTAGGAAGTCAAAAGTTCATAGAGAAGTTGAACAGTCATGAGGGTAGTCAAAGAGTCACAAAGGAGGTTTATGATCACCCCATTTGTTATATATACAACCTCACTATTCATGCAAATGAATTTTCACCTTGGCTCCTCCTTTGAGGCATTAGAGAGGAAGATATTTGTTTTGGAGGAGTGAGTGTTTGCTCTAATGCTCCACTATTGGAGCTAGTGGTGTTCACCGTCTTGATATATATTAAAAATTTTACTTGATTAAGAATCTCATTGAACCAACATCATTTCATGCAAATGTCGTGAATATTGTAAGAATATTCTTTGAATGTTTGTGATGTATGTTGTTTTCATCTGTACTAAGGAAATTGAACTATTTCAATGGCTTTGATACTTATCTCGTTAAAGGTGTGTTGCATTTGCTGTAATAATCATTGCTTCCTTATGAATGATTTCGTTGTTTGATCAATGATTAATTCATATGTATATGCTCATGTACCTTTTCTAGACTAGTACTATTACTTGCATTTAAAGGGCCCACTTTTCTCTTCCCTTTTGGTAGAAGGACCTTAATACTTTCCATAGCTGAATATTTCACAAGGCATACTCACTTGCTAATATGAAAATACATGGGTATTACTCTCTTGTGTTGAACTTTATAGGATGGGGCTCCTACTCCAAATGATGTGAGGTATAATTTGGACTTCACATGAGGGAGACCTCCTTGGTTGATGAATTTCCAACACCATTAAAAAATGGTGCTAGAAGGAGGGCCAGATGACAAGTTGCTCCCATTGTGTTTGTTTTGAATCTCTTATCTTAAATGGCTCATCCTCAAATCATACTCCTGGGGTGTTTTTCTAACCTATCCCCTGGTAAAATTTCAATACTCGATGAGCCTCTTCAAGACTTGTCCCAATTCAAGTTTGATGGTGAAGGTGATACATCCATTTCCGAGCATCCATATTTTTTCCTTAAGTTCTTTGAATACTATGAAATTTATTTTCAAGATTTTTCTTGTATTCTCTTCTACCTCACCCTTTAATGCTTCCATTCATTCTCTTGAAAAAATCATAAAGGATATTCATTTAGAATTTGATAGGTATGATTACTGATATTTTTATAGAAGGATTAATCAACTAAGAATGAATCCTAATGAATCAATTGAGGATTTTTCTGATCGATTCCTTCAAATTTTTATGAATTTTTTTGAGAAGACACAAATTGGGATTTCTTTAAACAAAAGTTTAAGAATTTGGTTCATATCTCTTTGCATGGTGAATATGAACCCCCTCATGTTTCTACTTCCCCAACTCTTGTAAATCATGGGAAACCTCTAATTTTAGAGGATGAACCTCTAATCCTTTTGTTCATTGTTGTCCTTTTCTAGTACCAATTTGGGTGCCTCCCTGCGATAATGTTGAAGTTGGGAAATGTGCAAATCAAATTCCTAATCCATGTTTTCATCCTCCTTTCATTGTTCATGATTCATATCTAATGGAGGAAACCATGGAATGGTTCATGAAGCCTATGGTGAAAGCTAATATTTCCATTCCTCAAGTTGGAACAAATACTCATAACTTCATTCTTGAATCTGATTTAGGTTCCTATAATCTTCTATCACCTCTTTCTCATGATCCCTTGCCCCTTGATCAACCCCTTAAAAATTCAAGCAGTGATCAGGTGTAGGGTAGTCACATTTCATAGGTAGAGGAGCGGGAAGGTGAATATTCTTTTAATATTTATTCTCTTTTTCAAAATCCCTCATGTGAAGATGGTGGTTCCTCACTCTTGGCTGATAATGAATCTAGTAATCTCAGTCGTCAATAAAATGCAATCAATTCTCCTAATCAATCTGAAGTCTTGGGCAACAATAATTCTTATGAGGATGACTCCATTCATATATATGATGATGAATTCCCAAGTGCACCAATTGATCTTTCAATTTCTCAAAAGAAAAAAAAAATTCAAAATATTTAGATCTTAAATTTGTTTCGAACAAAGAAGATTCACTTATGATCACTTTTTCTTTTTCACCTCCCTATCCCTTGTCCTCTATTATATTTGATGCATCAACTTGCGATGAAAATACTTCATGTTCTTCAAGTTTGTTATCTGATGAGTTGAATCTTGAAATGAAATAGGATAGTGAGATTATCCATGATGAAGAAGAAGCAAATAAATTTATATATAATTCATCTCATCCCTCATCATATCTTGTTTTGTATGGAGGGAACTCTTCGAATAAGTGTGATCACAAGATTTTTATGTTTCATACATCCTTATACTTATGATCAAAATAATATTATGTCATGATTAATTTGTTTGTTGATGTTGAACAAACTAATCAAAATAGTGATGTAGATAGCTTCCATCCATATAATGGTGATCATGTTAACTTAACCGATAATAACTCTCCACATGCAATTTGTGATCTGACTTAGTTTACAAAATGTTGTTACTTGTCCTTTCAAAGTTTCAAAACTTGTCAGGAATTCAATGCACTTCAATTTTCATTAATGGTTATGTCAGGTTATCGCAATCTTGGTGAGATTCCCGAACCATGTCAGATCTGGATTTCATCACAAAATTCTTTCATTCATATAGTTTTACTGGATGTAAACTGTTTCTTGATGTATTTTGGGATTTCTTGTTACAATCTTCCTATCTCTTAATATTGGGTTTCTATTCAAACAAAGAATATTGTTGTGGTAAATTCACCCCCATGTAAATCTCTTTTATCGAATCCGGGTTTGGGGTGTATACCTTTCTTGAATATACAAAATTGTGAATCAGATCAATTTGAAGATTAATTTTATCTAAATAATCCATATCTCTTTAGTGTTATGGTGGATAATCAACTCCTAGTCTCTCTTGTGAATGGATTGATGACACCTGAAATCCTCTTTAGTGTTGGAATGTGCTTGAGTTATTTGTTGAATCAAGATCCTCTTTTTCATCCATTACATCCTAACTGGTTTCATATATTTTCTACACTAACATTCCTTTTCAATTATTTCGATGATTACGATTCTTGTATAGTTTGTCGAAAATAGTTTGTCTCATTTTTCATGTGGGGAAATTGGTTCGATTGTTCATAGAATTCACAGAGTTGTGAAAATTGATTTATATTTTTTAACTAATAATTGGGAATCTGATGTTTTAATCAACCCATCTAATCATTATTTTGGCTCCAATGACTGTCATTCAACTTACCATTTTCCCATCGACACATCATATGACATTTTTGTTTACATCCTTTGATATTTATGGTTTAAAATCTTGTTGTTTGGGTACTTGTCAAGAAGTTGAGGCACTTCAACAATCACTGATGATTATTTCAGTTCCTCGCTTTCTTTGCATGTCTGTTGAATATGATCAGATCCATTTTCCCTCACAAGATTCTCATCCTGATCCTATGCTTCTAATTTAAAATTCATCTTTTCAACGATTGTGGGATTTTCCAGAGGACTGTTTCGAATTTCACAATTCAATCTATCATTACCTATAAGCATCTTACTTAGCTAGTAATTTTGCTAACAAAAAGTTTCAGACTTTTCTCATGCTTGCTAAGAAGGATGGAACAGATGAAGGTGCATTCACAAGAATCTTTCGAGGTTTTTATGTTTATAATTTTCATAAAAAAGGTATGATTTCAAGTTGGGTAGAAATATTTACTGTGACACATCTTTCTACTGAAAGGAAAGACCTTTAATTTGTTGTGAAAAATATTCAAGATCTTATCTTTTCTGTTGTGCATTTCTTTATATCAGTTTTAATCTATCGTATCTTTGTGTATGTAGGTTGATAGGAGCTACGGTGGCTACATTGGAAATTTTATTATATGTTACATTGACCTTCTGTTGATGGTGATGGATACACAACATTCAAGGGGTCTCCCCAATATGAAGTCTCAATTAGACCTCACACTGTTTGGAGTAGTAGCCCCATCTAGAATACAACCTGATTGCATAAATAGTGGGTTTTAGTGGTATGCCTTGGCTACGATAACACATAGAATGATGTATTCGTGACTTCGGTGAAACAAGTGTATAAATATGTGAAAATTAAATAGTAATGCATGACAGGTTCTAACACAACATGGGGGATATGAGTGAGCCTCTTGGAAGCCTGTAATAGTATGCAACTTGAAAGGAACACACAATCATAAAAGAATCATAAGTTAGCCTGCAAAATAGTTCACAACATAACCATGACTGAAATACATAACAACATGCCCACAACAAGATTCATAATAATGCAAACGAAATAGTTTATTTAAGTGTTAGTGTAAATGAAACAACATATATCACAAATATAACAAGAATAGTCCTACTATATTCACAATATTCATAGTACATTGATCTAGATAGGGACACCAATGTACTTATTCATATTATGTTTGTTCACCTCCAGATATTCTTTGGTGGAGATCTTCCTGAGCTAGCCCAAGTATTCTTCGACCTTCTGTCTCACGTTGTTCCTACCTTTGGTTTCGGTGAGTGAGCCAACTAAACTGATCTTGTGTTACTTGACCATGAAATCCACACTATTATATAATTGTGCATAATAGGATTGGACATTAGCGATGAATGAGTAGAGTTTTTTGTTTCTCTAGATGAGCATCTGAACCTCTTCTTTCTCTAACTCAACTTGTTTCCTTGTCTTCTTCACTAACTCTATAGGCGCCCCTTTTTACTGCATTTCCCACTCATGCACTGTAGCGATGGTTGTATGAAAAAACTTGAGATATTTAGCATTGTATTTACACTTTTATTGCGTTTCATGTAAGCATAAAACTTATTTATGCATGGTGACAAGCTCCTCATAGAGGTTCTACATGGTATCTCCCAATGTCAATACTTCACCAAGTATGGTTTCCTTAAGTTCTTCCAGATATACCTGTGTGTGAGCTGCTTTCTAGACCTCTGCTTGGAGTTGTTCTACTTGTTTCCTTACCGTCTGTAATTTATTCACCATTTTCTTGTTCTCGACCATCATATACTCTGTATTGGACTTGGGAGCTCCTGCGAAGGCCAATTTTTTTGCGGCAATGGCTTTTGGATTCTTGTTGGTGTCCATCATGATCACCTTTTCCTGCATATAATCAAGATGCATGAGATTGTCCAGGAAGTGATTCTTCATATAATTTATGATATTCTTCTGTAGCTCATAATATGTCGAGCTATATATTTCCATCACTGCACTCTCATCGAGAGGAGAAATTTCCTCTTCCTCGCTTGGAGCTTGCTTTATTGTCGGAGGAGGGGGAGACTGAATAGTGATATGTTGTGTGGTCAACATGAGATCAACATCTTGGTTTAGCGGCTCCTATTCCACCTCCATGTCTTGGAGTACTAGCAGATCTTAAATATTTTGAGCAAGTTCCTTGTCCTATAATTTCTTTCTCTTCTTCTAATAGTGGGTTTTGTTCCTCTTCTTCTGATTTCTTCCGCGTTGCTTCTTGCTCTTATTCTCTCCACCTTTCTTCTTAGTTTTGTTTCTTCCTTTATTCTTCTTGTCTCTTTTGCTCTTGTTCTTCCTTCTGCTTTAGTTCTCCTTCCTACTTTCTTTGTTTCCTCTTCTTCTTTGATGTTATGGCCGGTTTAAATATAATTGAATCTACTTTCCTTTTTCAACTATGTTCCTCTGTTGGACTGTGCACAAATTTCCTCTTTCCCTTTTTGCGCATTGGGATGCACCTTTCTGCTAGTTTTTCTTCTTGAGTGCCTTATTTCGAAGGATTAACTTGTAATGTACCTACAAAGATGACTTCTTTTCGGGGCTTAGCTTCATTGTAACAATTCTTTATGCTTTCATCCTCTGTTCTAGAAACAGGCATGCTCGGCCAAGTGAAATGAATATTTTCATAGTGTTGTTTGCAAACAATCCTAGGATCATACAGATTAAAGTCCAAGTGACCGAATGCAAAATTCTCTAGCTCCTTTCCTTCGTTCTCTTCAGACTTTAAATTCTTGATCTCATACAATATGATTTTCAAAGGAAGAGTGGGCAAAGGTACTTTCTTCTTCCTCTGCAACACTCTTGATAACTTTATGGAAATATGATAAGAAACTTCTTGCATGACCAACTTGTCCGTGGCATACCTAGGTAACAGATGTGGAGACTTATAACTTCCAAACACTCTGAGGTAAGTGCCATCCGGTGAGGAAAATCAATCCTCCATCTCTGACATTGATTCCATTGCCTCATGTGACATGCAAGGGGGGTCTTCATCAAATATCAACTTGTACAATGGAATGAGGAAGTGATTCAATCATATTTTCCATAACTCTTTAGTAGTTTCACTCTGAAATAATCTTGTAGTAATTTGCACATTAGGTTCATGTTGACGGGAAAAATTGTACCACCAACAACAAGGGGGTCTCCCCAGTGAGAGGTCACAATAGACCTCACACCTATTGGGATAGGAGCCCCATTCGATATGTGGGCCCAACTTCCGCCATAATTTTTTCTGCTCTTGGTTGTTGGATGAGAAGTTGACGAAGCAAACAAAAGATTGAAATGACCAATCAGTGAAGTGAAATCAGCCCAAGATTGACTAACCATAGATAGAGATATAAGAAAGTCTAAGCAGAAATAAAAAGGGGTACGCCATGAGAGGGATCGGTGAACCAAGACCCAGTCAGACATACATGAAAGAGAACATGTCGGAAGTTAATTTCAAAGTAGTTCACAATAGATCATTGACATGAAAAGAAGCAAGTAAACACCAATTCAAAATAAAAACGTACATGCAACTACTATGAATCAATCCATAACAATTGTGTGTATGAAAGCACACATACAAATATAGTGAAGTATCAGATAGCTAGTACTACCACCATGAGCAAGCATGTGAATCAGTCCGGAAAAAGTGAATATATTATTAATGGTGTTGCAACTTCAAATACATATTTTACAATTCTTCAAAACCCAATAGTGGAACATGGGCTCTTCATCTCAATGCATGATACCAAAACCCTAGCCTCACTACAGCTCCCTCTGCTAGATACCAAGAGCTGAGTTCCTTTAGCTCTCGAGCACAAATTCGCTATCTCATCCTAGCTTCAACTCAAGTGCTAAAATTCCTATGCTAATTTCTCGAAGTCGTACATATAGGTTGAATTGACCCTTGAGTTGCCCTTGACTCTTGATCTCCCCAACTGTTGGGCTGGCTTGCAACTAAGGCCACTTTCGTCCCAAGCTCATTTGCGACCTAAGGTCATTTGCGACCTGCGACCTTGGGTTATTTGCGACTTGAGGCTATTTGCGAACTGCGATCTGGGAGGTCGTAAACTAGGGTTTTTCCTTTTGCACTTCTCTTTTGTGGATGCTCAAGATTTTACTCAATAACTGAACACCACTGTCCCAATCATCAGCTCATGCAAATTCCCTTGGCACTGCAATGGCATTGGTATCAACTAGAAGTCGTTAGTTTGTGTGGCAAAAGCTAGGGTTTTCCTTTGGCAAGCAAGGTGTCTCCTTACAAAAATCCAAGAACCTTACCATGTGCTCAAAGGCACATCTATTACCAAGTCATTTGCGCAAGACTGATATGCAGGAAAAGAAATCTGACGTGAGTTTTCTTGTCGGTTTAAATCTTAGTTGTGCAACTTCTAGAGGAGGACAACAACTTCCTTCACCTAGGTCAACACTATAGCTTCCTCATGCTACCTGCAAGTGAACACATTCAATAGCCATGTATATATGCGTTGAGAAAACAACATTAGAAACACAATACATTTATGGAAAGTTAAAAACAATTTGGACCCCTATGTAGTCTTGTTATGCAGAAGAACATATCTACAACTCCTCTATTCTCATATTGAGCTTGTTTAATCATGTTATGGGGAGGAATTTCGAAATGTCAGCTTACGTTCATACATAGAATGACATTGTATGCTTTCCTCGTGTCACGATGTGATAACACGATCAGTCCCTGATGTTTGCTTACATTACAAGGTGTATAGAGGGTGCCACACTGTTCAAGAGAATTTCACAGTTCACTATCATTCAAACCACGTAAACACATGAGCTTATTAATCATGTACAACGTAATTGAAATGTATAGTTTTCTCTAGATTAATATTCCTTTCCATTAGTGATGATGACGGAACCCTATGACAACAATGCATCATTTTGCAATTTGTATGTTATGCACAATGTCATTAATGTCACGTATTTGGTGAGATGATCCTTTCATATCTACCATACGTAGACCCCATCCTATGACCTTTGATAAATGAGAATCACACCTTATGGCCTTGCATTTTGCTGATAGGAGTGTTGAGAGGATGTGACTTGTTAGGAAGTCGCTAGGTCACGTTGTAGGTAAGTCGAAAATTTTGCTTCCCATGGGTTGTTGTGGTTTTCTGCGACTTGGCGACCCCGGTAGAAGTGGCATAGTGGCACTACAGCTAATTCATGATTAGCTACTTCTGAGACTTGTATAGGTCGCACGGTTGCATTGCGGTTTAAGTCGCATTCCTCTGTTTCTCCCCCAGTGTACTGAGATGTGAATTAGTGACTAGCTACTCCAATTGGTCGCATTTCAACTTTTCCAAGAAGGCTTCCACCTGTGACTTCACCCACACCCAAGTCGCACTTCCCGTTATTAGTGAAGGTCACACCTCTGGAGCGCACGCCCACTGTCTACGAGTTTGGGTTCAAACTGACTACTTGTTGCTCCTGCATCTGACAAATCTTTTTGTAGATCCTTCGAGAACCATTCACAATTCCGGATCTCAGGAATTGATATTCATGTGGCCGGATTTGCAAAAAAAAATCCTCAATGTGTCTGTCGGCATTATGAATAAACAAAAACATAATCTGGAGCCTAAAATTTCCCATTCAAGATACGCTGCATAGCCAATTTAAAGTTCCTCATCTCTTCTGGGTCCTCAAGTGCGACTTTACGTGACCAAACACTTGTAATATTCCCATCGTATTCTTTCTTTAATAACACTTCAGGAGCAACGTATGCAGGATTTCCTACAGTTGATTTTGGCTGGGTGTTGAGCAACGAGGATTTTGAGTGACTAGAATCACAAGTGTTCAGACGAGGAGCGGAGCCTGCATCCGAAAGCGTATTTTCTAACTTAACACCCCCATGGGCATTATAAATGCACTCGAGGAGCACTTCCTCATATCATGCACTCCATAAAAAATGGCAAAGCGATTTGGTGTTAAATCTTACACTGTTTCGAATACTGCAATGAGCGACGATTTATTTTTTGGTCTAGCCCTAAACATTTTTATTAATCTTTTCTCCATACTTGAATGCCTCCCTACATTCTCACCCATAGATACAGGGATCAGAAATGCATTGTGCACAAGGGGAAAAACACGCACAATGCCAAAAAATGGATACGTATAATCTACGCACTTGCAGTCTTATGAAAGACCGGGATGTGGCACCTCCTGAACCTAGATGGGTGATGGCGCAGTTTTATTTCCATGACTCCCTCGCATTCACTTGATGCCAACTAGATAAACATACGAGACTACTTCACCCAAACGAGGTGCCAAATCGACTATGTCTTGTGCATGCCATTTCCCAAAGCGGCGCTTGTAACGTAGTTAAATACTGATGCCTTCGTAACCCTGCCTTCTTCTCCGTATCTACTCAGGGTCCCCAAACTTTTGCCAAATCAGTGCATGAGGTCTGAGTTATTAGCACCCTTCTCTATCCAGCTCAAAGTGACTGATTCGACGGTTTGTTCAAGGTATTTCGGGTTCCTTCACTTTGTTTCTTCACGTAGGGCCTGGCTAAACTTTAAAGCATACATGAAAACCCATCCTTTATAGAGAAGCGAATGCGCCTATTGCAATCTGACCGCTCATTACAAAAATGTTGATTCTCCAACATTTGGCATTCCAGTTCGTTCCAAAACCACAATGGATGTATTCAATGAATATGATCAATGAATGTATGATTTGGTCCCGCCTTGGGATCACATATTTCAACCATGTTTTTTATCTAAGAGTAAATTTCCAATATCCAAAACCATTGGTGTTTTTTTTGGCACATGCTCATCTCCATTATATTCAAACCCATAACAAGAAACAAGGTTTTTTTTTGTCTTCAAAATATCATTTCCCTTTACAGTTCCACCAGCACTCCTAACCACTCAAATAAATAAAAATTAATCCACTCACATAGCATGACTCATGATTCACTTTGGGAATCAAATTTAGATTTATGCATTTAACGGGACCACCAATATTAACTTTAATATTTGTGTCTTCCATGGCGATGGTGTGCCTATAGAGTGAGTGCCTTGAAGCGCTATGTGAAACATAGTTATAGGTAGTGACGATTAATTCAAGGCACGGTAAGATATGCGATCATAATAACTTAGGGTTTTAGAGATTCATAGACGAGCTAGCATTCGCATACCCTAATGAAATTTTATCAATGCCCTAACCGTCAATGCAAGATGTTTTCCCTTCGTCTCAATGCATATGCCTGAGAAAAAGAGGCTTTTAGGTGCATAGGACCTCTATGACATCATTAAAGTAATAAATTCCCTAAAACCCTAATGCACATGTTTGAGGGGTACGACTACCAAGCAATTAGGGGAATATGCTAGGCATTGACTCTCACTATGATGTCGAGTGATGACGATGGGAGTGCAACCCTAAGGGGTGCGAATTAGGTTAACACAAGAAATATGACCATTCTTTTGATAAACTAGGGTTATCCCAAACCCTAGCATGATCAGCACAATGCAAGCCAAGTTGAGGCCTTATCCATCTGGGCTCAGTGCTCCCATTGATTGGTGATGACTACTATGGTCAACCTATCTTTGAATCCACGAAGGAAATCTCATTGCACATTGTAGCAGAAAAACCCCCAAACCTTAGTGCAATCATGAAACAAGAAAAGTGGATGTGGTGTGCATCATATGAATGGGCGTAGTGACAGGGTTTCGTAGGAGCAGGTCATGGGGATATTAACCAACTAAAGTCCGGGTCAAACCCTTAATGGGATTAGGGATGAGCGAGCAGAAGGGGACTTGAAATTTTGAATATACCCAAAAATTTGGGTTTTGTTGTAGCAGCTACAACAATTGGCAAACCACTGGTAGAATCCAACATCTCTGTCAACATCCCTACACTTGCTCAAGTCTAGATGGCGACACAAGGGAATATTGGACAGGCGCTATGGGTATCTCCTACATTGCTTTGAACTTTACAGATATCCCTTCCCTTTGTGCCTCAGCTAGTTATTGTTAATCAGTAAACACCCAAGTAGAAACTCACACATGCCAAGAGTTGATAATGATGTAAAGGACTAGGAAAAGGGCTTATTATAATCATAATTTTTAAAATAATTTTATGGTGTTGCTCCACTGCCAGCAGGCCTGAACAGTACCCCGGTGGAGTCACTTCAAGAAATAAAATATGTTGCTCCGCTTCCAGCGAGCCTGGTCAGTGCCCTGACGGAGTCGTTGCATTAAATCTCTGCGTAGGAGACCTTTCTCAATCCTTTACCTGTATGTGTTGCATGTACTTATAACACTTATTTGTATGTGCTCGTGGCACTTATTCTTTGTGGAAATTATTTACCTGGGGTGGACGAGGAATCCTAACTTATTTTACTTTGCAAGAGAGGTTGTTTCTTGTTTGAAATAATATGAAAAATATTATGATTTGGGTTTTCCTTAATGCCAAGCCTTCACATCCCATCTCTAGCTAACAGGTGAAACATGTAACAAGTCATTGAGATATTCAAGATTATTTTGAGCACAAGGTTCAAGTTATGGATCTAGGTAATTCAAACTTATTAGGGTTCCCCACAAGAGACCTGCCCATATTTCCCCGGGTAGCTAATTAGACTTGTAGGAATGATGTTCAGGACATGACTCTGATGACATGATATGAGAGAAGCTACCCCTTGGGGTAACTACCACAACCTCACACAATCATTAGGGTTAGGGTTTTAGAATTATGACAAGGAAAGCAAGGAAGACCTTTAGGGTTTCGATGCGTGCAAAGAGGTAAAAGAAATCCGTCCAGATTCAAACATGTGCAAGAAGAGGTAAGAAGGCTAGTCAGGGCACCAAAGTTTTGAAGGATCCAGGCTCGATGAAGGCTCATGTAGTGACATGCAATACACAAAAAATTTCCAGGCTAGGCCAATAGTCAGTGCATATTATGCAAGAAGGCAGATGTATGGCATGATGCAATAGATGAGGCTTATGATGTAAAACAATGCCATGTGCGAGAGAAATCAACTAATTGCAGGTGAAGAACAAGAAAAAGTGCATGCTATGATTATATGAATGTCGTGCAACAATGAGAAAATGAAAGAGCATGAGTAAAAACTAATGGAAAATTACAATGCATAAATCTACTTACCGTAAGAAAAGACAACAAACATAATTTTAAACCATAAAGAAAACCTTAGCAAGTAAACCATAATTAACAACTTGAACCATTAAAATTTTATTAACAAACCCTGGCTAGCCTAAATATAAACAAAAATTTAACCAGAGAGGCGATCGAGTTATGTGAAATCAGATTTCCAGTGCAGCCTTCGCATTAGTTCATGACCTACAAGAACAAAAATGTCTGCAATAAAAAACAACGTAAAAAATTATGCACCAACAAAAAAACTTATCTGTAAAGCATGTGTGTTACACAACATTTTTTCATCTTCCCTACAATCCCCATCTGAACATTGGAGGACCATTTTTGTGACTTCTATGTAGTGTCATGCCTTGCAAAAAGTGTCATTGCATCCCTTTCCATGAGAAGAACATTTCCTCTGTTAACTATACCTAGAGTAGACTATCAAAAACATATGATTTTGGGTCGGAACTGGCAGGAAGTTATGGCCTCGTGCCCATAGAGAAATTAGCATTGGGCCTCATGCCCATTGACACTCTGTCTCAGTGGACTGCCCGCGCTGAGCTGTTTTTGGAAATTTTTTTAAAATAAAAGCGAAGTTTCCATTCCCAACCACTTTGTGAGCGAAGTCAGCATGGGTTGTTCGACTAAATAATGTCAAACATCTTCCTTTGGCTTCTTGTTTCCTACATTTGAGCAACCTCCCAAAGGATAAGGCCTCCCTTCCACCATATGAGGGATCCCAACCTCCTCATCCTCTCCTATAAATACATCTCTCTCACATAGATGTAGCTAGCTAAACATTTTGTATAATAGCTAAGCAGTCTGATATAGCTGATGTGAGATAGAGCAAAGAGAGACCTATCGTCGAGAGAGAGTCTAGGCTTATTTCCTCGCCAAGTCAAATTCCCCGACAAATTCTTGAGACTCGTTTTGACTGGACCCGCTAAAAGAGGTTGCAACGTCAAGGCTATTTTGGTTGTAAACTCTTTCTCTCTTCTTATTAAAACATGACTGATGTTTTGGTTCTTGTTTTTCATTTGATATCATTAATCTTGTGCAACACGTTTAATTCTCCTTGACCAATTAGATAGTTATGAATGCAAGTATCATTTCGTATGCTGCTATCATTCTCTGATCCTTGTGCAGGCACCTGAGTACCACCACTGAAGGACCGCGACCTGTCAGGATGAAGATTAGGAGACTGCTGCCACAACTATGACAACTGCATTGGAACAAAGTTAGGACATCTATCCCGACTCAATTTCATTCATTAACTAGGAATTGACGCATTAGCATGTCCTCTTGCTGCTAGACCCACCCTAGGGCTAGAGGGATTAGCTCTGTCCGCAGAGGGGAGTTACCTACACAACAAGTTGACGACTCCACTGAGGATCGAACCCAGAATCTTTGGGCTTAAATTAGGGGGCATCTGTTACACAGCATTTTGTCACCGTCCCTGCAATCCCCGTCTTGAACATTGGAGGACCATTTTTTTGAATTCTATGTAGTGTCATGCCTTGCAAAAAGTGTCATTGCATCCCTTGCCATGAGAAGAACATTTCCTCTGTTAACTATTCCTGGAGCATACTATCAAAAACATATGATTTTGGGTTGGCGCTGGCAGGCAGTTATGGCCTCGCGCCCATTGCCGCTCTGTCTCAATGGACTGCACATACCGAGCTATTTTTGGAAATTTTTTTAAAACAGAAGTGAAGTTTATATTCCCAACCACTTCGTGAGTATATTCCACATGGGTTGTTCAACTGAATAACATCGAGCATCTTCCTTTGGGTTCTTGTTTCCTACATTTGAGCAACCTCCCAAAGGATAAGGCCTCCCTTCCACCATATGAGGGATCCCAACCTCCTCCTCCTCTCCTATAAATACATCTCTCTCACATAGATGTAGCTAGCTAAAAATTTTGTATAATAGTTGAGCAGTATGATATAGCTGATGTGAGATAGAGTAGAGAGAGACATATTGTTAATAGAGAGTCTAGGCGTACTGTCTCGCCAAGTCCAATTCCCCGACGAATGCTCGAGATGCATTTTGACTGGACCCATGAAGGAAGCTACAATGTCAAGGCTCTTTTTGTTGTAAACTCTTTCTCTCTTCTTATTAATAGATGACTGATGTTTTGGTTCCCATTTTGCATTTGGTATGATTAATCTTGTGCAACACGTTTAATTCTCCTTGACCAATTAGATAGTTATGAATGCAAGTATTGTTTCATATGCTACTATCGTTCTCTTATCCTTGTGCAAGCACCTGAGTACCACCGCTGAAGGATCGCGATGTGTTGTGAAGAAGATCAAGATACTCCTGCCATAGCTAAAAAAAATGTGTTGGAACAAAGGTAGGACATATATCCTGACTCAGTTTCATTCATTAACTAGGAATCGATGCATTAGCATGTCCTCTTACTGCTAGACCCACCCTAGTGCTAGAGGAATCACCTCTATCCGCAGAGGGGATTTACCTACACAAAAATGTGCAACAATAAGAAGGTCATGGCTACTTACCAAAGAACGTGCCAAAACAAATTGTTCAATATGAACTACAATCTCATCATGATAAATAGGAAGATGTACTTGAAACCTATAATCATCTAGCCATGACACACATCCATTCATGCAAAACTCTAGATTCAATGGAAGTGAGGTAGGACACTGCCTACTTGAAGATACACTTGCCTGATAAGATCTGTCAAATCGGTCGGAAATCTCATCATGATGTTGAGGGCGATCAATTTTATGGCATGGATAAAATATGCATCTACCAGGTGAAGTTGAGATGCTTTAAAATTCAAGTGTAGAAACCCTAATTTTTGGAAACCTTAGTTTTAATTTCTCCATGGGTTTTGTCAAGGACAGGAGGATCTGATGTAACCATCAGTGGGAGATCAAGTGCCTCACTGTCTTGGCAAAACTCTAAACCTTCAAACGAGGAGCTATCAAACTTCGATGGTTTCGTGAGATACTAACTTCAGCGAGCATATTACTAACTTCGTATCACAAATTGATAGATTGATAGTCGAACAGATCCGATTATTTAGATTCCCAAGGATGAGACGAATTGACCATAGGATTCAAAGGCAACCGAGAGGTGGAATGATTGGATTGTACCACATCATTTTTTTGTACATGACTACAATATATACCAGCTAGGCAACAATAAAAAATATTTGAGACAATGGGTGGTGTCATCCCTCCAGTGAAAAAATTAGGGTATAGAGGCTGACGCATATCAGCTGTTAGGGGACAAAAATATGTGCTCAAGGAAACATCACTTGAATTAGAGGATTGCCAACATAAGACAACATCCAACATAGTCATGCTGAGAGGAGTATGGTGCATGGAAACCCTAATTTGACTTGGATCAGGGGTTTCATTAGGATTGTGAGAACCTGACACAACCATCAGTGGAAGATGAAGTGCATCAACTTCCTGATGATTCCCTAAATCTTCGAAAGGTGAAACATAGAATTTCAGTGGCTTCATAGGATCAATAGATAGATATGAATGAAAATCACCAAAGGCGTGAGTGAATATGTTTTTGGATAAATTACAATCATTTAAGCCACCGGTTTGATCATGTTGGGTATCTGGTACATTAGGCTCTCCTTGGATTAAACAAGAGGATGAATTGGTGAGAGAGACATCCTAAGATTTTTTAGACATAGGGTCTCTTTCGTGACCAGCTAAGGGGTGCAGATGGAAGAGATAAGAAATAAGAGATTCATCATTCTCGTAGTGCGATTGTAAAACATCCCCCACATGTTCATCACTGCCATCAACCCCAACGGGAGATAGTTTTGAATGATTTGTAGAAAATGTTGGTGTGTTAGACTAAAGAGGCAAATCAAGGAATAAGGGATGAAATGATTTGGCTGAGGGGGCACCAATTGTACAAGGAATTTCATCACGCACATCAGTTTCATCTAGAGGGTCCAATGAAACTTCATGCACGTTACAGCCTGAGAGCTTTATAATACAATCAAAATCATCTGGGATAGTACCAAAGTTATTGCTGAAAAGTGCATGAGATTCACGACTAGACCTAGGCATATGTTCAATGGACTCGAGATTGGTTTCATTAACAAGGAGAGTTGTTGAATCAACTTGGTTTTCGAATCCTGATTTGTCAAGGTGTATGAAATATTCAAGGGCGATACAACATTTTTCATTTCCCTGTAAACATCTTTCATCACTTAAACTATTTGCGACCAAGACTCCCTTAGGTAGTAAATTAGGATGAGGATGAGAAATGTCCAAATAATACTTACCTCCTTGGAGGCTCAAATTTCTTCCAGGCGTGGAGAGATGGGTAAGACAATATTAGGAACAAAATCTGGACAATTAGTAACTTGAAGACTATCATGATGGACATAAGAATTAGGATTTGTTGCAGATTGAAGGTGTTGTAGAGAAATGAAAACCACCTGTCGAAATTGTTCAATTAAATATGCCCAATCGACCTCTCTTTCAGGGAACTCAAAACAAGGATGGAAAAATCTAATAGAAAACTCCTCTAGAGATTCTTGAGGTTTCATCCTAATCTCATTTATCATTATTAATACATTTTTAAAAACATACCTGTGAAAAGCTTGTTGAAATTCACCGACGAGTTGCTCGAACGAATGGATGGAAGATGCTAGAAATGTGTGACACCATTTCTTAACGCGACCTTCACAAGTCAGGGAGAATAGCACACAAGAAAGTTCCTCATCATCAATTTCATAATATCCACAAAACTCAAGAAAATTAGAAAGGTGCTTGGTTATGGAAATTCCATTATCGCCATCAAAATTTAACTGAGACAAGTGATATAGAGGTTCATCAGGGATTGAGCATCGAGAAACAGATAAGTCTGATAAACATCTTGGGGAATGATTTGGGGATGAGCCATTTACAGATATGAGACTAACTGCAGGCTTCAAGGGCTCACTTTGTTGTCTGGCCCTCCTTCTAGCACCAATTCTGTTGACGGGAAAAATCATATCGCCAACAATAAGGAGGTCTCCCTGCTAAGAGGTCCCAATTAGACCTCACCCCATTTGGGATAGGAGCCCCATCCAGTGTGTGGGTCCGGCTGCCGCCATAAGTGTTTCCGCTCTTGGCTGTCGGATTAGAAGGTGACGAAGTAGAGACAAGGGTGAAATGACCAATCAGTGAAGCGAAATCAGCCCAAGATTGACTAACCATGGATAGAGATATAAGCAAGTCTAAGCAGCAATAAAAATGGGTAAACCATGAGAGGGATCGGCCAACCAAGACCCAGTCAGATGTACATGAAAGAGAACATGCCATAAGTTAACTGCAAAGTAGTTCACAATAGATCACTGACATGGTAAGAAGCAAGTAAACATTGATTCAAAAGAAAAATGTACATGCAACTACTATGAATTAGTCCATAACAAATTGTGTGTATGAAAGAACACATACACATATAGTGAAGTATCAAACAAATATTACTACCACCATGAGAAAGCAATTGAATCGGTGTCAGAAAAAGAGAATATATTAATGATGCTACTGCAACTTCAAATACATATTTTTTAACTCGTCAATGCATGATACCAAAACCCTAGCCTCACTATAGCTCCCTCTGTTAGATACCAAGAGCTGAGTGCCTTTATCTCTCTAGCACAAATTCACAATCTCATCCTAGCTTCAATTCAAGTGCTAAAATTCCTTTGTTGATTTCCCGAATTCGTATATATAGGCTGAAGTGACCCTCGAGTTTACCTTGACTCTTGATCTCCCCCACTATTGGGGATGCTTGCGACTATGGCCACTTGTGACCCAAGGTCATTTGTGACTTGCGACCTGGGGTCATCTGCGACTTGAGGCTATTTGCAACCTGCGACCTCATGACCTAGGGTTTTTATTTTGGCACTTATCTTTTTCAGATGCTCAAGATTTTACTCAACATCTGAACACCGTTGTCCAAATAATAAACTCATGTAAATTCTCTTGGCACTACAATGGAATTGGTAGTAGATAGAAGTTTTTGGTTTGTGTGGAAAAATCTAGGGTTTTCCTCTGGCGAGCGAAGTGGCTCCTTACAAAACTACAAGAACCTTACTATGCGCTCAAAGGCACATCTATCACCTGGTCATTTGTGCGGGACTGATATGCAGGAAAAGACATCTGACGTGTGTTTTCTTGTTGGTTTAAATCCCAATTATGTAGCTTCTGGAGGAGGACAACAACTTTCTTCACCTAGGTCAACACTATAGCTTCATCGTGCTACCTGCAAGTGAATACATTCAATTAGCCATATATCTATGCGTTGATAAAAAAACATTAGAAACGTAATACATTTATGGAAAGTTAAAATAAATTTGGACCCCTTTGTAGTCATGTTCTGCAAAAGAACATACGTAGAACTCCTGTATGCTCATACTGAGATTGTTTAATCATGTTATGGGGAGGAATCTTGAAATTTCAGCCGACGTTCATACATAGATCGACATTTTATGCTTTCCTCGTGTCACGATATGATAACATGATCAGTCCCTGATATCGGCTTCCATTACGAGGTGTGTACATGGTGCCACACTGTTCAAGAGAATTCCACAATTCACTACTTTCATTCAGACCGCATAAACACAAGAGGCTATTAATCATGTACAACATAACTGAAGCATATAGTTTGCTCTAGCTTAATATTCATTTCCACTAGTGATGATGACGGAACCCTGTGACAACAATGCATCATTTCTCAATTTATATGTTATGCAAAATTTCATTGATGTCTCGCATTTGGTGAGATGCTCCTTTCATATCTAACATATGTAGACCCCATCCTTTGACCTTTGATAAATGAGAATCACACCTTATGTCTTTGTGTTTCGCTGACAGGAGTGTTGAGAGGCTGTGACTTGTTAAGAAGTCGCTAGGTCGCATTGTAGGTAAGTTGTAAATTTTTCTTCCCATGGGTTGTTGTGGTTTTCTGCGACCTAGTCACCCCGACAGAATTCACATACTGACACTACAGGTAAGTTGTGGTTAGCTGCTTGTACGACTTGTGTAGGTCATGGGGTCACACTTCGGTTTAAGTTGCATTCCTCTGTTTCTCCCCTAGTGCACTGAGATGCGACTTAGCAACTAGCTGCTCCAATTGGTCGAATTTCGACTTTTCCAAGAAGGCTTCCACCTGTGAATTCACCCACGCCCAAGTCACACTTCTCGTTATTAGTGAAGGTCGCACCTTTGGAGCACATGCCCACTGCCTCTGAGTTTGGGTTCAAACTGATTTCTTGTTGCTCCTAAATCTACCAAATCTTATGGTAGATCCTTCGAGAATCATTCACAATTCCAGATCTAAGGAATTGATATTCTCGTGGTTGTATTTGCAACAAAAAAAATCCTTAAATTGGGTGTTGGCATTCTAAAAAAATAAGAACGTAATCTGTAGTCCAAAACTGCCCATTCAAGATATGTTTCATAGCCAATTTAAAGTTCCTCAGCTCTTCCGAGTCCTTAAGTGAAAATTCATGTGACCAAACACCTGTAATGTTCCCATCGTATTATTTCTTTAATAACACTTCAGGAGCAGTGCATGCAGGATTTCCTACAATTGATCTTTGCTGAGAGTTGGGCAACGAGATTTTTGAACAACTAGAATCACAAGTCTTCAAACGAGGAGTGGAGCTTCCATCTAAAAGTGTATTTTCTTGCTTAACACCTAGATGGGAATTATAAATGCACTCAAAGAGAGCTTCCTCATACGTGCACTCCATAAAAAATGGCCAAGCGAGTTGGTGTTAAATTTGACATTGTTTCAGATACTGCAATGAGTGAGGATTTTTTTTTCTAGCCCTAAACATTTTTATTAATCTTTTCTCCATACTTGAACGCCTCCCTACATTCTCACCCATCGACACAGGGGCCAGAAATGTACTATGCACAAGGGGAAAAACACGCACAACACCCCAACAAACGGATATGTATAATCTATGCACTTGCATTCTTATGAAACATCTGGATGTAGCACCTCCTGAACCTAGATGGGTGATGGTGCAGTGCTCTTTGGCGCAGTTTTCTTTCCATGACTCCCTCACATTCACTTGATGAAAACTAGATAAACTTACGAGACTGCTTCACCCAAACGAGGTGCCAAATCGACTATGTACTATGCATTCCATTTCCCAAAGCGACGCTTGTAGCGTAGGCAAATAATTATGCCTTTGTAACCCTACCTTTGTCTCTGCATCTGCTGAGGGTCCCCGAAGTTTGACTAAATTAGTGCATCGAGTCTGAGTTATTAGCACCTTGCTCTATGCAGCTCAAAGTGACTAATTCGACGGTATGTTCAAGGGATTTCAGGTTCCTTCTCTTCGTTTCTTCACGTAGGGCCTAACTAAACTTTAAAACATATACAAAAACCCTCCCTTTCTAGAGAAGTGAATGTGCTTATTGTAGTCTGACCGCTCATTCCAAAAATGTTGATTCTCCAACACGTGGCATTCCAGCTCGTTCCAAAACCAAAATGAATGTATTCAATGAGTGTGATCAATGAATGTATGATTTGGTCCCACCTTGGGATCACATATTTCAAAAAAGTTTTTTGTCTAGGATTTAATTTCCAATATCCAAAACCATTGGTGTTTTTGGCACATGCCCATCTCCATTAAATTCAAACCCATAACAACAAACACGCTTTTTTTGGTCTTCAAAATATCATTTCCCTTTACAGTGTCACCAGCACTGCTAACCACTCAAATAAATAAAAATTAATCCACTCACAGAGCATGACACATGCTTCACTTTGTGAATAAAATTTAGATTTAGGCATTTAATGGGACCACCAATCTTACCTTTAATATTTGTATCTTCCATGGTGATGGTGTGCCTATAGAGTGATTTCCTTGAAGCCCTATGTGAAAAATAGTTATAGATAGTGACAATTAATTCAAGCCATGGTAAGATATGTGATCATAATAACTTAGGGCTTTAGAGATGCATAGGCGAGCTAGCATTCACATACCTTAACGACATTCGATCAAGGCTCTAACCATCAATGCAAGATGTTTTCCCTTCTTCTCAATGCATATGCCAGAGAAAAAGAGGCTTGTAGGTCCATAGGACTTCTATGACATCATTAAAGTAATAAATTCCCTAAAACCCTAATGCACATGTTTGAGGGGTAGGACCTGCCAAGAAACTAGGGGAATATGGTAGGCATTGGCTCTCACTATGATGTCAAGTGATGTTGATAGGAATTCAACCCCAGGGGAGTGTGAATTAGGTTAACACTAGAAATATGACCATTCTTTTGACAAACTAGGGTTTCTCCCAAACCCTATCATAATCATCACAATGCAAGCAAAATTGAGGCCATATCCATCTAGGCTCAACGAATCCACGGAGGAAATATCATTGCACTTTGCAGCAGCAAAACCCCCAAACGTTACCGCAATCATGAAACAACAAGAAAAGTGGATGTGGCGTGCATCGTATGAATGGGCGCAGTGACAGGGTTTGGTAGGAACAAGTCATGGGGAGATTAACCTACTGAAGGCCAGGTCAGAGCCTTAATGGGTTGAGTGAGTAGAAGGGGACCCGAAATTTTGAATATACCCAAAATATTGGGTGGTGTTTTAGCAGCTACAATAGTTCCCTTGGTGACTAAGCCCAACTCATGTTAGGAAACGAATTATGAGCACAAATTACATCCAACAAATAAGCATACATGTAGAATCTGGCTTGCTTACCCTTGGGAGGGTTCTTAGAATTAGTCACATGAATCCTCAATTGTTGAGCCAACAAGTCCAACTAGTTGAATGGTTTTCCTTCTTTCAAAATCTGGTGCAGCAAGAATTCCCAACCTTTGGGGAAGGTTTCAGTACTTTTTTTACCATAGATCCAGAAACAAAGGACTACCAAGTACTGAAAGGCCTTCCTGAGATATTTGGTCTTGTAGGTGTTGCTAGGAGTATGGAGAAACTTGTATGGATATTTCTCCCAACCTTTAATGACATCCTTCGTGCTCAAGTAGTTGGTGACTGCATAGAAGTGGGAATCCATATAAGATTTTGGCGATGAAAAATGATACATAAGCTGATAATCATGTGCCATAAAAGAGGCAAGCCTTTTTCCAATAGCACTGCTGAGAGTCATGGTTTTTTTATTTGTATGTAACATAATCCAGTTGATAATGTTTGTGCAAGGAAAGGTTGAGTACCTACATGTAATATTGTGTAATCCCGAAATTTGGACATTGATGTAAGCCTACATGTATTTAAGATCTATGTAATGTCCCTTTTTGGGGATTCTCAAGATTCTATGTCAGAGATGAAATACAGAAGCATTTACTGGTTATGTCACCTTTGAAAAGAGGGTGAGAACCAGAGGCTACCTGGCCAACTGTAGACTCTGCCTATAGAACTTGGAATAATCCCAATTCAGGAATCTCAACAAGGCCTTAAATGAAAACGTTGTATAAGAAAAATTGAGCAAAGAAAACGCTGATCAGGGCTGGGATCCACTCATTCAAGTTGTATGTGACATATATATGCAATTTTAGCAGAAAAAAATAAGTTTAAGCACATTAAACAGATCTTCCAGAAACAAGACTAGCTAGAAAGCAGCCAAAGAGAGAAGCTGCTGCAAAATGAAAACCCCAGCTACTATAATTGCGCAGATTTGACTGAAACTTAGAGGATGTCAGCCAAATATCTGATACTTCAGTAATATAATAGTAAATCATATTTACATATGATATTATTTCCTTTACAACTAATTACAAGAAGAACTATGGCAAGATCCCTTCAGAAATTAGAGCTGCAACTAGGAATAAACTGCAGAAATACATAGACAGCGTTATTTTTCAAATGGTTCAGCTGATGTACATTATATTTCAGATCTAGGACAGTTATATGGATGAAATATCAGATCTAATACAGATCTGGAAGCTAAAATACTTTAAGAACAAGATCCAATTGGAATTAAATCAAAATATTGCATATTAAGCTGTAGATCTGAATTACAATATACTGTGCTGCAGAAAACCCAGAAATTTCTGAAGATAAATTTTATTGCTGAAATAGATCAGATCTATAGAGACATAGATCAGCAACCCAATCCATGGATCACCAAGGGAAGGCAAGCCTAACACCAAGAGATCTTCCTCCAAACTGATAGCAAAATGAAATAACAAAGCCCTCTCACAAAATGATGCAGTATGAAGCAGAAACTGCGCAGAGGGTGAAGGATACTGAATACATGGAATGAAAAGTACATATCTGATATAAAATATAGATCAGATAACTCCTTGGAGGCTGAAGAACACTCTCCAATATAGAAAGCCTCTCAAAAACCACTAGATCTAAGTAGATATAGAATGCCACTTGCTACAAAGATAGCAACTGCAAAACCCTCAATGGGCTAGCACTGCTCATGAAAGATAGAGCTTGGTATTAAACCAGATAGTGGCCAACTTCAGCAAAGAACTCCTCCAATGATCCTCAAGGGAATAGATGAAACTCCTCAACAGGAATTCCAATCACAATCCTCCACTAAACAACAGAGAATGGTATTTGTCTAAGCAGACAAATACTTCAGAAATATAATTCATCAACAAACCTCTTCATGTTGCTCTCCTCCTTATTTTATAACATGAGAAATCCTTTGTAAACCCTAAAACACTTTGATGAGTTACCCCTCTTCACATTAGAGGCTCTCTTCTAGAACTGCGCAGTCCCTCTTGGAGATGCATTGAACCTAGATAGCGCAGTTGATTTGGTCAAGGTGGACCCAATATTTGACTCAACCCTCTTTCACACCTGCAAGTGATTATTTACATAGCCTATATTTGTCTTTTTTCACATGGGCATTGATTTATTAGGAATTTTACATGTCCTCCTTTATTCATTTATTCATAAAACATAAAATAAATCAAAATTTAATGTCTCGTCTTAGCTAAGGCTAAGTAGGGACATTACAGTCCTCCCCCTCAAAATGTTGTTCGTCCTCAAGCAACTGGTAGGGTAAGTGTTGTGTTTCTTCTTCTCCTCCATTGATGACACCATCAAGAATCAAGCTCTCATCATGAAGTAAGTGTTCACCAAGGCAATACATCAAAAACTGCTCCTCCAATGCTAGCATGATAGGTTCATAGTATGCCCCTTCAGGAGTGTAAAACTCAACAAAAATAAACATGGGTGAACCAATGTCACATCTGAAACATGTATCATGAAGTACTGGATAAAGTTCCATCCCATGTGGTACATGTACACTACTGACTCTTTGCCCATACATACCCATAAACTAAACCAATATGTCATCTATGTATGGTAGCAAAATCACATGAAGTCAAACTGAAATTTGCACATGAGGAGGTGGGTCACAATCCCACATAAGGTACCAACGCAGTACACTCCTTGTTTTGAGTAGATCTGAATGTGATAGGTAGTACTCCCACCACATATTTGCTGCATAAGCCACCTTGACATGGCTAAAATTGAAACTCTCATTAGGTGCCTTTGGGAAGGACCCATCATGATACACAATCTCCCTTTGCACCTCAAGGGAGTGGCCAGCTTTGGAATTTTAATTGGCCCCATCTTTGCCATGAGATCTGCATGAAAAATAGCTCTTTGTAGGAGCCATGGACTGCATACATATGGTAAGAGAGTGTGCCAAATCAGAAAAATAAACTTGCTCTACAAGATCAGATTTCTTACCATACAAACCTCCCATACTCATAGAGTTAGGCATGGGATTTTCCCCTCTTTTGAGAGAAGAAAGAGATGGCTAAAGTATATCCTGCATAGGATCCCTTGGCTACCCCATCTCCACATAGCTATTGCACTCTTGTAAGTGCTGATTTAGTTCCTCCCAATCATAATGTTGATGTAGCTCCTCCTCCATACCCTCCCAATCAAAAATCTTCAAGATTAGGGAGTAGATTTTTGCTGATTGCATGTAGCTGGAAAGGAATTCCTTGTGTGCCCTTTGTAGTATTTCTTGCCTAATATTTGAGGCTTGAGGCAAGAATACTTTTCCAAGATGATAGATGACCCCTTCATGTACCTTATAGCCTCCTCCTTGCTCTATGCCATCTAAGATCATCCCGGTGTGCAGATCTTTGGAGTACTCTACAAGGAGTTGAGACATCGAATATGGATCTACACTCCTCAACAAGGATAGTGATGTAGATGTATCTATGGTGGTGCTTGCCTTGTTGCTGCTTGTTCCTTTGGCATCATGCATGCCAAAATTTTGTGTGGGAAGGCTGATCCTCCCCTTTGCTTCCTCCCACGGCGCAGTGACTCTTTCTTCCATTGTTTCAACACTTGGTGAAGCTTTCTCCACAGAATCTAATGGCATCCTAAGAGGCTTGCCAGGATGTAGGAATTTCCCTTGCAGCAATCTCATGAACATGAGAGAAGGAACCATGAGATCCTTTCCCTCACTACGCAAATCCATCTTTGTTGTGTGGGTAGAGACATCAAGTGAAGGGTAGGTGTGCATGCCTTGAATACCTTATTGCTTCCCACTCTTCAAGTCCACCCACTCCATCTCCAAGGCCCTCCAATCAGTGGTGACTTTTCCCAAAGTAATAAACCACTGGACACCAAAGATGAGGTTGGTGTCTGGTATTTCCACCACAAATAAGTGGTCCCTCAAAGTGTAGGTCCCCATAGTCACAGAAATTGAGGGAACATACTGCATGCACTGCATAGTTCTATCCCCTGGAACCATAACAGAGAACCCATCAAAAGAATCAGTAGGGATCCCTCTCCTCTGCACAAAGTGAGCATAAATAAAATTTTGGTTTTCCCCACTGTCAATAAGAATAGATACTCTTTGGTCCATAGTTAAACCCTACACTCTAAGAGTCAAATATTTGGGCACTCCTCTCAAAGAAGCAAGAGTCCCACTGGTTGGAGAAAATTCTCCCTCTTCTTCTCTGGATGATGATGGATCCTCCTTGTCATCATCACCAGTGCTGTGACCTCTCTTAGGTCCATCATTGCCTTCCTCCTCCTCACAATCAGAGAAGACTTCAATATAATGTGCCCTTCCAGCAGCACATCTATGTCCCGGCACCCATGATTCTTGAAAAGTGAAACATAATTTATTTTTTCTCAACTTTCTCAGAAGATCATTGTTAAGAAGATTTTTCTGTGAGCTCTCCTTGGGTGGAGCAGCTTTCCCTTCCTTCCCTTTAGAAGAGTGAGTGGCTTTGCTTGGAAGGGTTTCCTTTTCCCTTGGCAAGGCATCTTGGAGATCTCTTGTTCTTTCAATGGCATCATGCAGAGTGGTGGGTTTGGTAGACTTGAAAAACCCATGCAAAGGTTATTCCAAGCCATATATGAACATATAAACTCTCCTTGCAACTGAAATATCAGGAACCATAACAGACAGCCTCAAAAATTCAGAGATATAGGCTTCAGCATCTCCTGTCTGCTTAAGCTTTTCCAAGCTTATGAAAGGGGCCTCTGGATCCTTCCGATCAAATATTTCCACTATTCTCCTAGTGAACTCAGCATAAGTGGACACATTGTTGTGCCCCAATGTCGAATGTCTATGAAACCACCAGTTATGGGCTTCTCCATCAAAATGCAGCGCAGCAATCTTAATGGCTTCTGCTTCAGGCAATTTATTTAGCTAGAAGTAGATGTCCAAATTTTCCACCCATTATTTAGCTGAAAAAGAGGGTGATCCATCAAACTTAGGTAAGAAGAACCTGCCCATGGTGTGGTGCCTCCCATGAAGGAAACCTCCATCTCTATACTGCTGCAATGGTCTCCTCCAGTCCTTTAGATGGCAGAAATATTGAAAGCTCAAGTTATCCTTGAACCTTTGGCTTTGTGAATCATATTCTGCAAAGTAACCTTCCAAAGAGGTTGACTCTTGAAGCCCTTCATTCTCTACAGCCAAGAAGGTAGGCATTGTAGAGCATTGTGAGATCTGTGGAGCTTGTGGCAAGCTCACCTATGGACCAATCTGAAACTGAGACATTTCTGAACTCTCTCCTTGATGGAGTCTTCCAAGGGACTCCCTCATTCAATCTATCCTCATCTCCTTTATTTCCTTGGACAGATCTTGCATAGATTCCAAGAGAGTTTTTGCAAACTCTTCTGCCTCCTTATCTTTATCATTCAATTCAGGGGCTTTCCCTTTGTCTTGACACTTGTCAAGGTCAACAGTAGTATAGTCATAATTTCTATGAATTCTATTCTGGTGTCTCCTCTCCCTCTCAGAAAGAGGATCTTCATCTTCGGAATTCAACATGATTGTGGCTCCAATGCTATCACAGGTTGTGCCAAGAGTGGAGCTCCAATACCACAGTAATCTCCCTTTTTGGGGATTCTCAAGATTATATGTCAGAGATGGAATACAGAAGCATTTACTGGTTATGTCAGCTATGAAAAGAGGGTGAGAACCAGAGGCTACCTGGCCAACGGTAGACTCTGCCTATAGAACCTGGAATAATCCCAATTCAGGAATCTCAACAAGGCCTTCAATGAAAATGTTGTATAAGTAAATATAAGAAAATAAAACGTTGATCAGGGCTGGGATCCCCTCATTCAAGTTGTATGTGACATATATATGCAATTTCAGCAGAAAAAAATAAGTTTAAGCACATTAAACAGATCTCCCGAAAACAAGACTAGCTAGAAATCAGCGAAAGAGAGAAGTTGTTGCAAAATGAAAACCCTAGATACTAGAATTGCGCAGATTTGACTGAAACTCAGAGGAGGTCAGAAAAATATCTGGTAATTCAATAATATAACAGTAAATCATATTTACATATGATCTTATTTCCTTTACAACTGATTACAAGAAGAACTAGGGCAAGATCCCTTCAGAAATTAGAGCTGCAAGTAGGAATAAACTGCAGAAATACATAGACAACATTATTTTTCAAATGGTTCAGCTACAAGACTTTAAGAACAAGATACAATTGGAATTACATCAAAATATTGCATATTAAGGTATAGATTTGAATTACAATATACTGTGCTGCAGAAAACCCAGAAATTTCTGAAGATAAATTTTATTGCTGAAATAGATCAGATCTATAGAGACATGTATTAGCAACCCAATCCATGGATCACCAAGGGAAGGAAAGCCTAACACCAAGATATCTTCCTCCAAACTGATAGCAAACTGAAATAACAAAGCCCTCTCACAAAATAACGCAGTATGAAGCAGAAACTGCGCAGAGGGTGAAGGAGACTGAATACATGGAATGAAAAGTACAAATATGATATAAAATATATATCAGATAACTCCTTGGAGGCTGAATAACACTATCCAATAGAGAAATCTTCTCAAAAACCACTAGATCTAAGAAGATCTAGAATGCCACTTGCTACAAAGATAGCAGCTGCAAAACCCTTAATGGGCCAGCACTACTCATGAAAGATAGAACTTGATCTCAAACCAGATAGTGGCCAACTTCAGCAAAGAACTCCTCCAATGATCCTCAAGGGAAGAGATGAAACTCGTAAACAAGAATTCCAATCACAATCCTCCACTAAATAGCAAAGAATGGTATTTGTCTAAGAAGACAAATACTTCAGAAATATAATTCATCAACAAACCTCTTCATGTTGCTCTCCTCCTTCTTTTATAACATGAGAAAGCCTTTGCAAACCCTAAACCAATTTGATGAGTCACCCCTCTTCACATTAGAGGCTCTCTTCTAGAACTGTGCAGTCCCTCTTAGAGATGCATTGAACCTAGACAACACAGTTGATTTGGTCAACGTGGACCCAATCTTTGACTCAACCCTCTTTCACACCTGAAAGTGATTATTTACATAGCCCAGATTTGTCTTTGTTCACATGGGCATTGATTTATTAGGAGTTTTACATGTCCTCCTTTATTCATTTATTCATAAAACATAAAATAAATCAAAATTTAATGTCTCCTCTTAGCTAAGGCTAAGTAGGGACATTACAATCTATTTTGAATTTTTTTGCTGAGAAGGCCTAATTCACCTTATTCCATGTAATGTATGAATATTTCTATATAAATACTTGAGTTTATGAAAAATCTAGAAATTTTATTGGAGTAATATCAACTGCCTCCCCAATGCTTCTTTCTGTGGTTTCCTTTGAGATAGATCTCTTGGGATCCATAGTAATATTAACTGAAAAAGAGAAGTGCTAAAAAAATGTAGTACCTATAGGAGACAAATGCACTCATGGAAAACATAAGCTAGCTCAAGCAAAACAACCTACAAAAAAATATCAAGGAAACTGACACAATTCTAAGAGGAAGAAAAACACAATTCCTGGGTTGGAGAGGAGAGGTTGAGCATAATAATTGTGCATTGCATAGTCCCAATAAGCAAGCAAGAAGCTAGAGGCTTGAGACTGTGCAATGTGAAGTCTCAGCCTAGGCAGACTTAAGGAGAGATTGTGCATTGCATAGTATCAGTGGCCAAGGGTGAGGCTTGAGCCCCGGAACCACACAATGCACAGTTGGGTAAGCCAGGGACTTCACTTTGTGTAGTCTCAGAGGCCAACCATAAGACTTGAGCCTTAGATTTGTGAAATGTGGAACTGAATAAGGCAATTAATGGCCAAGTTAGAGAATATATGCTCGAGAAGGGGATAGAAAAGTGACAAATATGAGTGACAGTGCAAGAAAAAGTTTATATTTGACTAAGGGTAAGATATATTAGTGTGAATCAAGTGTATGAAATCAACATGGAAAAGGGAAAACGAACATGCACGGGAAGATGTCGTAGCGGAGACCACTAGTGGGAAAAAACAAGAAGCTGATGCAACACTTGAAAAATGTGAACGAAAGACCAAACCAACACTTGTACAAGCTAATATAAGTTAAAAATTCAAGTAATATGAAAAGAAACAGGAAAAATAACAATCATAGAAGAAGAAAAAAAAAATCGACAGAAAAAGTGACAAAAAGCGACACATGCAAAACTTACCTGAAAAAGTGCCACAAACTCAACTAAAAGTTCCTTAATCTCCTTGGGAAGGATATATCTCCAAGATCAAGTGTTAAAATGAGCTCTAGGGGCATCCATTAAATATATATAGATGGTTTAGGTTTTTTTACACACATGCCTAAAATTAAGGAAAAAGTGCCACTTGTCTGAGAGTCATAATTAGTAGCTTAGTGGACTTAACCAGACATTAATTGTGAAAATCCTATTTTTTAGGGATGACAACTTTGAATTTTCAGGAAACTATTTTTTCACACTGGAAAGGGAGATTGCGCAATTCCCGGGCTCAAGGGCTTGGTAAAATCCTTACCTCACTGAATTGCACAATTTCCGAGGGGAAGGATAACTTTTCGTAGTTTTTGAGCTCAAGGCTAGGCTGCCCTCTAGGATTGTGTGATTTCTAAGCTTAAGGATGGCCTGCTTCTCAGGAATGTGTAGTTTTCGAGCTTAGGGTTGGCATGTTTTTCGAGATTGTGTAGAATTTGAAGGGAAGACTGACAACGTTGCAAGGTCGAGGCAAGATATGGCTTGTGTTTGAAAAGGTTCAGGTCAGGTTCAAACAAGACATCACAAGGAATGCATGAAAGGATAAGTCTTTAACATAGCATGAATACTTGATGACAGTGAATTATAGATCTTGTAGATAGAAGGGGAGGCTCCAAAATCAAAGCATGGGAAACATTTTCGAGGGAGGTTGTAGTAGATACAACAACTTCTAGCTAGTTACATTAAAAAAAGGTCTAGTTATATCTTAGTTTCATTTTCACATGCATCTTGCACTCGCTTTCTATAGTATTAGTTTATTTTCTAACTTTTGTCTCACTTTTTTTCTTCATTTTAGCCTCCTTTTGTTTTATATTTTAGTTTTGTTTCCTTGTTGTGTATTGTCTTTTATTTCATTTTGTTTTTAATAATAATTCACATGAAGGATGTTCCCTTTGGATCGAAGACAATGTGGCTAAATAGAAAAGGGTTTTGTGACACTGCAACATTTGTCTAACTATTAGTCCCTCTTCCTCATCTTGGTTATCTGTTGGTTGATGATGTTTTGACAGAAAATATGATCCTTGCATGAGGAAAGCTCTGTGTCAAACCATGTATTTGTGCCTATTATAAAAACCTCATGCCTACGCTCAATTCTATATGTTTCAGTGTATTCCATGCTAATCCAATCAAGTAGAGAAGTACAAGGGGGGAATCTAAAGAAGCAAACCAATATCATAGGTATTACATATGATTCTCTGAAGTAATAACCTATTCTACACTCAATAATTCAAGATCCCTTTTCCACCCATGCAATAAATAAGTGTCGATGCACATTTTTACATAAATAAATAAAGGTTGAAAGAAGAGAAAGGCTTCCTACGCAGGGAGGTGAAGCAACAAACTCCATCGGGGTATTTTCCAGGCTCACTGTAAGTAAAGAGATGCTTTTGTTCCTAAAGTAACTCTGTTGTAGTATTTTCCAAGCCTATTGACAGCATAGCAACACCAAAAATGAAAAACTATACTTTGAAAATCTAAAGCTCGCGCCCTACATTACCATTCTCTTGTCTTGAAACATTGTGATATTGTTGGTCATATGTTTGTGTTCAATAGAGAAGGAATGAAGGGGTTGTGTTTACATATGGAGTAAGTGGGGAGTATGAAGTAACCCAAATGATGAATCAATACTCCCTGAATAATTAGAACCTGCACAGAGAATTTACCAAGGAAGAGAAGTTGTACTTCTCCCTATGTGTCACAAAGTGTTGTCATTGCGACAAACACCCTCCAAAATTTTGCCTACACTTGAATTTTGGAGCTTACTATGGATATTTTGGTCGGTCGTTCCATAATCACTTCTTGGTCAGTTGATGTTTTGTTAAGTCTTTGAGCTCCTTGCGTGAATTGTACGTGTCAAATTCACTTGCTCACACATGTTCAATCTGCAACAAGTCCATGAGTGCATTCTTTTACACAACCTTGAACAAGCATATCACAGTCCATAAACACATTGTACGTGTGATGATCAACCTATGTCAATAGTCAGTGCCCGCTTTCATTAACAGTCTCTCACTTTTGGCTACAATTGTACCTCTATTTCGGTGATTTTTTCAAATTGTCTTTTTTGCGCACCTTTGCTTTGAACGTGAGGGTCACTTTCATGTTTTAAACTATCAATTTCTCTTACTTTCACCTTAATTAGTGTTCTTTTCATTTTATTTGTGCTGACATGTGTCTCTTTCACTATCATTTGCATCATTAGGGGAATTTTGAGGTCTAAAATGGGCCTCCTAAGGAAAATGTACAATCAAAATTCACTTTATGAGAACCAATCACATTTTAGGGGATGCCATCATCCCTAATGGTTGAGGTGGCATTGCTTGAGTTAAAGGTACTTACTTGTCACATTCTCAATGGTGGATAAAAAATCATGGTTAACCATGGTAGTGCTCTAAGTACTTTTAAAGTCAAAGTAAGTACTCATAATAAATGGCATTTCCCACTTTAATAAAATATATTATTTTCATTTCATATTTCTTGAAAGAAACAATGCATATCCCATTTATTATATTATATTATTTATTTTATATAATTTACATTAATTACATGTTATTATACAATTTAAATAATATAAATTTTAATTAATAACATATAATATAATTAAGAATTTATAAATTTATATTTATATGTTATTTTAAGTTAGTTAAGTACAAAGGAAAAATGCATTAGTTGTTCAATGATAATGAATTTTTCTTGAAAAACCCATTCTTATTTATAGTCACATCAATACATTTTTTTTATTAATTTTATTTTGGTACAAATTTTGAAGTGAATTTAACTATGGTTACATTGATTCTGGTGCAAAAAGTGAATTGAAAGTTCATAAATATTATTTTATTGGTCTAGCTATTATTTTATTATTTCCTTAGGAGGCTCATTTTAGACCTCAAAATTCCCCTAATGATGTAAAGTGTCATTAGCATTTTCTTTCATATATAAAATGTCGGTAATTTTATGAGAAGTGTAGAAGCATCAATTAAAAAGTGGAGTTTTGGCTTGTTTCAAAGGGAAAATTTGGTGTTGATGAGTCCTTATAGTCATGTAGACGTTTTACACTCATTCCCAAATATTTATGCACTATCGCACAAGTGTCGTCACTTTGGTCATGAAGTGTACCTTTTGTGTCGCACTTGAAGAGGTATCTTGTATCACCGTCACATTGAGGGCATGTGAAACTGGTCCTTTAAATCCAGTCGGAGCCACCATACCAAACGGAAAAGGAGCTGTCCTAAGGTCCCGACCGGGTGATTATCCCCGATGTTTGAAGTAGAGATTTTCTAGGCTTCAACAGAAGGGCATAAAGTTGATAATTTGTTTCAGTAATAAATGTTGTGTCATCGACTATTTGAGTGGGAGATCATTATCTATTTTTGTCTCTATTCACTTGAGTTTCGCTGATCCCACACACAGCCTTATCTAAAAAGTTCACTCCTAGGAAACTTGACCTCATTCAACCTTCCTAAACTATGTATTGCACAGTCTCAACCCTCAATCCCTAACCTTGCCTCTTAGAATTGTGCATTTCGTAGTCACAGAGCCCAACCTTGACCTTTGAGCTCCAGAATTGTGCAATTTATGCCTCCCACACAAATGCGCAATGTCAAGCCTCATGATCCCAGCCTAACACTTTGAGTTGTGTAATTGTGTAATCCATGAGACTATTATCCTCCAAAACTACGAATTGGGAAACTTTAAACCTCAAGACTCAAGCTTGAGCCCTTGAACCCCTCAGCTACACAATATCCCAGCTTATTCTCCTGCTAGAAATGGGCATTGGGAAATTCCAAGCCTAAAGCCTTAACCTTGAGCTCTTGAACCCCTTAATTGTTCATTCACCTCGCCTGAACTCTCAAAACTACACATTGGGAAACTTCAAGGCTCAAGCCTCAAGCCTCAAGCTTTACCTCCTGAGTCCCTCAACTGCGCAGTTTCCTAATTTTTTCCTTCCAAAAATATGCATTGGGAAACCTCAAGCTTCAAGCCCCAACCTTGAGCTCTTGAGCCCTTCAATTGCATAATACTTTGACCCTGGCCATCCAGAACTACACATTTCGCAGTCTCAAGCCTCAATCCTATACCATGGCCTCTGGAACTATGCAATCCCTGATTCAGTCACTCAACCAATCACCAGTTCCAACTATAATAAGTGATTTCATGAATCACATTAGATTAGGGGTTTTCAAACTCATGTCATCTTGTCATGAATGGTTTTCAGTTGCAAGTACTCTATCTTATCATGACAAGATGATTATGGAGGAAACAGATAAGGAGACCATGCTAGAAGACACCTATGGAGCTGAAGAGACTAGATGATCATCAGGTGAGAATATGAAGGAACATAAGATTACAAAATAAGTCAAAATATCAACATCACACTAAATACTCCTTATGTTCATGTCATGAGGAAGAGGAAGAAGAATAAAATGCACCATATTTTGAGAAGACACAAAGAAACTAGCAGCAAAGGGTGAATTGATATTTCCATGTCATCACAAAGTCCATGTTAGTAGTGTCATGTCATGTCATGAGTCATCATGTGCCACATCATTTTGTAGATTATGTAAAATTATATACGGGAGAAATTTAATGTAAAGTGGAAGTCCTAGAGTCATCCATGTAATGTGAAAAGTCATGCAGGAAGTCAAAAGGTCATAGAGAAGTCGAAGAGTCATGAGGGTAGTCCAAGAGTCACAAGGGAGGTGAATGATCACCCCATTTGTTATATATACATCCTCATTGTTCATGCAAAGGACTTTTCACCTTGGCTCCTCCTACGAGGCATTGGAGACGAAGATAGTTGTCTTGGAGGAGCCAATGACTACTCTAATTCTCCACTATTGGGGCTAGTGGTGTTCACCGTCTTGATGTATCTTGGAACTTTTACATAATTTAGAAGCTCTTTGAGTCAACATGCTTTCATGCATATGCTGTGAATATTGTAAGACTATTCTTTGAATATTTGCGATGTATGTTGTTTTCTTCTGTACTAAGGAAATTGAACAATTTCGATGGCTTTGGTACTTATCTTGTTGAAGGTGTGTTGCATTTTCTTTAACAGTCGTTGCTTCCATGTGAATTATTTTGTTATTTGATCAACGATTCATTCATATGTATATGATCATGTTCCTTTTATATATTAGTATAATTACTTGTCTTTAAAGGGCCCACTTTTCTCTTCCCTTTTAGTAGAAGGACCTTGATACCTTCTACAGCTGAACATTTCACAAGGCATACTCACTTTTTGATCCAAAAATACTTGTGTATTACTCTCTTGTGCTAAAATTTGTAGCCAAGGAAAATCTACAAGGATACATGGCAGTTGGGATGATACTATGGATGGGGCTCCTACTTCAATCGGTGTGAGGTATAATTAGGACTTCACATCGAGGATACCCACTTGGTTGATGGATTTCGAGTATCGTCAACACCATCCTAGATACATCTTAGCTCTGGATCTATCGAGAACTACGAGGAATAAAATATTTCAAGGTGCAAAACTTTTCTCAATTTTTTCACTAGAAAAAGAAGTTTTCCACTTGAGATAATTGTCCCTCTTGAAGCTTGCTAGTTTAAAGAAATTGAATGAATATATATCTTCCAAAAAGTTAAATGAATATGTGTTTTATTTTTATAACTTTTCATTTTAAAAACATAAATGAATATATACCTTTTAGTTTTTATTTTGTAAGCTTGATGGGAATACATCTTCATCATGTCAAATATATCACCCTGATTGGGGCAGGGAATTAAACCGGTGACTTCATATCAAGGAGTGTCTTAATAGAGCACTCAATCACCATCTATCTAAGACACCATGGACACCTTTTAGTTTAAATTTAATAATATCTATTTTTTTTAAATTGTTTTTTGTTAATTAGTAACATGGTAATTAGTGCATGGAGAGAGACGAGAGGATGAACCCTAGCCATGGCGGCCATGGATAACTCGAGTCTGCTGTGGTTTATGGATTTTTCGGTACATGGACTACTGTGCACAGCAGTTTTACTAATCTGTCTGTCGCGTAACGTTTTTCTGAGAACTCATTTAACTACTTACAGGCTCTCTATATTGGTCCATTGTCTCACCTGCAAGGTTCACTTGTTGCTATTATCTTCGTTTTTCTCTCTGACTATTTATTAATACGGCATCTATATCGAGATGGTGGTCACGGGTTTCACGAGTCCATTTTGTTGATTAGTGCGGACCTCTGAAGGGGGTTTCAGACCATACTACCTTGTGGTATGTTTTTTTTTTTTTTATTGTGGCAGTTACGGGTTTCGAGGGTATAACTGTTGTTTTCAGCCCCTCCATGTCGGTGACACCGACCCACTATTCCAGGCCCGAAAAAATCTGTTGCGGCACTGTCCTATTCTTGGCGCGTGGAGAGCACATTGGGGCATCTGGCTACTTACCTTCGTGTGCAGTCGGATACCACTACGGCTATTTGGTCAGGGTTGTTTCTTGTGTTTTGCTGCCAACGTTCCTACAGGCTTTGACTGTGTCGGTTAACTCCCTGGCTTGCATTCCCATGGGTATATATGAAGAAGACCTGGACTACTCTGCTGACCCAATAGAGGGCGTGGAGATCTAGGGTCAGGGGGGAAATCCTGATGTGGCGGATATGGTGGACATGGAGGATATGGTGGCCATTTTAGATAATAACCTACCGGTACCACATATGCCGGTCACTCGGGAAAGTAGCTCTGAACCATTTGAGAGTTGTTTGGACTCGCCGGTCTTTTCTTTCCCTTCGCCCTCAGTTTCAAGTCTTTGGGAGAATCAAGTTCTGGACACACCAGATATTCCATCTATTCCCATCTCCGAGACGGTCTCGTGCACATTTGGGTCTACAGAGCCATGTGCGGACGCTCTTGCCTTTGCTGACATTTGCATTGGTGGATTTGGGTTAGTACAACATAATGCATCCTCTACTGTTACGTCTGTGCCGATAGCGGATTTGGGTTGTTTCGCTTACATACCTTTCATCGCTCAAACGATTGAGGCTCATCCCTCATCTGATTCTGATGATCTGGAGATACCTAGGGCAGAATCTGAGGAACAGTAACTTCGCAGCGGTAGGGGAAAAAATATAGGTTTGCCAAAAATCAACACAGTCGGAGTGCAAATATTGGATGTGATAGAGGTATGGTGGACTTAGAAATGATGGCTGCTACTGTTCTTGTGGGGAAGGTCTGAGGCCGCAACTACACTACCGCAAGATTAAAGCTTTGGACCGAGGAGATTTGGGGTAGACTTGTGGAGTAACTACCAGGAGTTATGCTTATCAACAGGGATTGGTTCGCTCTTTCATTTACACAGTTGGCTTTGGTTGATTGGGTCCATACCAAATACTGGCACATAGAGATGCATTCAGTACTTTTAAAAATATGGTTCCCTCTATTTGACCGCTTCAAGGAAAAATCTGGGGCAGGGCCGATTTGGATGCGCCTGCCAGGGCTCCCAATACAATTCTGGAATGATGCTGCTCTCCAAAGCATCGGGGAAGATTTCGGGCTCTACCTTGATCATGACAAATCCTTTTTAGAGATAGGAATATACTCTGTCGCTCTCATATTGGTATTCTTGGATACCCGGCGACAACTACAACATGTTCTTTGAAGGGATGGTCTAGCAACAAGGGAGTTCCATTTTGTTGCAGAAGATGCCACACAGTTGGGAATTTTTACAAGGAATGCACTCTCTTGGGGGCGTTTTGTAGCCGCTACAACAACACCCAAAATTTTGGGTATATTCAAGATTTAGGGTCCCCCCTTGCTCGCTTAGTCCTTAAGGTCTTTCGCCCGACCTGCGGTCAGTGTCATCCTCACAACCTGTCCCAATCCCCTCGTGAGCCTTCTCACCATCATGACGAGAATACTCTTACCGCAGTCGCGCCATGTGTAAAGAGATTTCCATGCATACATTTGAATGGAAACCTTTTTTGTGTATTGAAAATTAAAAGCCCTCTTGACATGGATCATTAAGCATGTTGATTGAATACTTATTTTAAGTTCGTTAGTTTCATATGTTTTATCTAGGGACACCATTCTCAAAGAGTAACTGTGATGTTGTAATGATCCACACAGGTCAACCCCACGGGTCACAAACTCCCCAAATTTTGTCATGACATCGAGGGAAATAAAAGTGAGCTCAACAATAAGGCCTAAGTTGCGAAAAAGAGGAGGAGGAGGAGCAAGTGACCAGTACTGTTAAAGGGAGGATGGTGTGATACATGTTTATCAGGAAAAGAACCTTTTATGTCACTGATGCAAAAAAGCATCCTTCACTAATGTATATCGGATTCTTAGACTCACTCCATTTCGAAATGTCCGTACCGAATGCCATCTCACATGAACCAGAAGCATTTGCTATGATTTATCAGATCTAAGCTTAAGTAGGGACCGGACGAGTTATTTACATTCCACAATGGCAGATATCTCACCTTAAAGGAAGTTTTGAAGATCCTACACAACACCAGCTCAATGTTGATCTCCTAGACGTACACACAGAGAGGAACACTTTGCACCAATTTGACAAGCCTAGTCTGAAGTATAGCCCGGGTGGAAAAAGTGGAATCAGAAGATTTCCCTAAAGAAATATAGCCTCATTCAAAGGTGTTTTCGTGCCGAGCTAAAGCGCACATGCTGATGGTGGCAAGACAATGGCACAGCTAAAAGGGTTTTTCTATTTTCCGCAGTTGAATGAAATGGTTTACGAGTTCAAAATGCGTCATGATAAGCATCTGAAGGGTCATCACTGTCAATTTGGTGATTAAGTTTGGATTTACATCGGCAAAGTAGGAGTGATCCAGGAGTATTATCCAGTTTCTCCAAGTTTACAGGTCTCAATTGTTTCCGGGAACAATGATGAACTATAGAGTTCGTTGCTTTAAATATGACACTTCTTTCAGTTCCTCATAATCCATCAAAGTACAGGTGTAGGTTTCTTGGTGAGATTTAGGCTTGATTGTTCAGGTAATTGGTGCATTAGTAGTTTTGGCACAATTTCAAATATCTAAACGCACCTTTGAGAAGCAATCTTTGTTAAACCTAAGCTACACGGTGGGTGCAAATCTATGGACCAAGGTTATGGTTTTAAATATTATATAATTAAACCAAGGAAAAAAAATCATATGGTTTCAAAACCATAGGGGATCGTGGAGCAGAGCTATGTGAAAACATACAACTGGGCGCAACTATTTCGATGGCAGGGTTTTCAACCTATGGTAAAATGTTGGAGTGGATATATATATGTAGTGGTCGAGAGATTGTGCTTAAACATGGAGCGAAACATTATAACAAACCTACCACGGCATTGTTATAATAATTGTGGTGCAATTTATGGTCAAAAGAAAGCAGAGTTGACAATCTAATAACTTACGTTTTAAACGGCGGAGAGTTTTGGTTAAAGCACACAGTTTCAAAACCATGTGAGATGGCAGAGCAAAACTATACAAAGGACATTACAATTGGGCTCAAATACTTTTATGCCGAAGTTTTCAACCTATGTTAAAATGTTTGGAGCAGATATATATATATTTAGTGGTCCAAAGTCATGTTTACACTTGGCAGCGAAATATTATAATAACTACGATGCGATGATAGTCAAAAAAGACTAGAGTTGTAGAAAGTTTGACAAACCATCACCTACGTTGCAAACAGTGCAGAGTCACAGCTTTGCTGGAGGAGGTTACGATATGCATGGTTGTAAAATCATTTTTTTAATTAGAAAACGCAGATTCATGCACTATAATCAACGCCATGATGACAGCCCACGTGTCCCATTCCCCATCAAAGCTCTTGATACGTGTTCACGGTGAGCTGGACAGAACGAATCCCTACTCTTCATGCCGCATTACATGGACGCAGGTTGCCCAATGCATGCTACCATGCACAAACGATAATTATGTTACTACGCGCAAATGAAGGTTTTTTATCGAAGAGGTTGCTGACACACAACTTTTCACGGATCGTTTAGCTCTTCATTATCAATAAGCCTGATATGCAAGGATTTGATGCCCCTTCTGAGCTGCTCAAGTCTAGCATGCAATAATAATGTTTGGCATGGTTAATATTCAGTGCGGGAAAAGGGTCAAATCCCTTCGATTCTGGTTGTGTTAGCGCAGCAAATAAAACCTCTGAGATAATTTCCGTCCTCTGCAATACGCTTCTTCTAGTGAAGTCTTCACGTCCCACAAGCCCAAAAAACTTCCAACTGTGACTCCAGGGCATCAAATAAGCTACAAATTGGACCCATATATGATAAAGGCCAGAGACGGGTTATACTAAGAGCGCGAATAGTTATAAGAAGGGTTCATGATGTGGCATAGGCACAAAGGGAATGCATCCAATGGTTTGCACACCTTATCGACAGCCCAAGGAAATTTACCTGGTGAAAGCGCTGCCACAAAATAAATACCTGTGTGTGGCTAATATTTTCAACTATTTCGAAATCCTGGCTATGTTGAGGTTCTGGACGCTAGTTTCCCATTACTTTGGCAGTCTCATTCCAAGAGGCACGCAGCCGCACTAATCATCATGCCACATATTAACTCCAAGCTTATCATTCAGAACCAAGACAGCGTCAAAGGGATAGGTTGAATGTTCGACGGACCGGAAAACGCGACCGTGCGACCTCTGTGAGGTCGCATTTCATGAAGAATCAATAAGTCGCACTATTCTCAAAGTGATGGGTCGCAGAACTAAGGAGCAGGTCGCAATGCGACCGTGCGACCTCTGCAAAGTCACATTTCGAAGGGCAGCGTTGAGTCGTATTTCTCCACAGGTCGATGGGTCGCATAAGCTCAACAACGGGCCGGCAGCACGACCCCTACTACGTTGCGACCCTGCGACTTTGCTAAGGAGCCGCACCCTCCCTTCAAGTCGAGCTGCCACATCACATCACCTCAGATAATTGCCCTGGTCATCCGATACACGACTAGTCACAACATTGTGACCTAAGAGAGCCCTCGCCTTCACTCGTCGTGTCAACATGCAGGCTCGTGAGCACATCTCAAGAGCTAGAAAACATTATTTAACAAAATCACTTTTCCATCCATGCTTAATCATTTGATCATCGCTCAGATTGAACCCCATTTCTAAGGGCCATCACCTTATTAATGTCTCGGTGCAAATCATTGAACATGAAAGAAGTATCGTTAGTGCATATCATAATTTCTGTCACGGAGAACATAAGGAGCATGCTAATCAAGCCGACACTTCCCATCAATTGAGTCTGCATTCTGAACTCGGCCTACAACTATACTAATATTCAATGACACAGTGGCACAATTTTTGACCACACAGGGGTCTAAAGTTTTCATTTTCACTTGTGCAATTAATTAAGTATGCCTCTAACATTATTATTCTTCAATGAAGATATGTAACCTAAGCTATGTGACTGCAGGTGGAAGCTGTCGATCTGCACAGTGAGCCAAAGTTTTCCCAGCAAGCAAGAGGACTCTTTGTCAAAGCAACGAAGGCAGGATAAGGAATATTGCTATGAAATCCAAAGATCGCCAAAATAAGCACTGCAGGTCGCAGATATGCTTGAGGTCGCAAGTCGCAGATCTGCTTAAGGTCGCAGGTCGCAAATTTCCTCATGTCGCAAGTCGTAGATTTCCTCAGGTCGCCAGGTCGCATAGTCGCCCTCCCTATTAAAAGCTCAACGATGCGACCTAGCGACCCAATGACTAGGTCACAAGGTCGCAAATGCATCAAGGTCGCAGGTCACGGATTGTCGAGGGTCGCAAGTCATGAGATCCTGTCAAGTTGCAAGGTCACATCAGTGGCTCAGGCCGCAAGTCGCAGAATAGACTGGGTCGCAAGACAGACCAACCGTCGGGAAGCTGAAAAGTCAGGAAGCCCAAAAGATAAGCTTTGCTCTATAAATATTTCCTTCAGGAACTTGTATAGAGACCTTTGGTTTGGGACTCGAGCTGAGTACATTGTATTACCAGAGGATTATACATTTGAGCAGGAATACAAGCATTTTGAAAAATCCCTTTGTGGATCTGGTGTTGTCATATGTATGAGTGTTATTGAGTATTATATTTTCAGTTTCCGAACATCTTTAGATTAAGGGAACTGTATCTTTAATTCATATCACAATTGCATAACAGTCTACTGAGTATGTTAATGGTGGTTGAGTTCATTTCACTTTATTAGCGAACGCTGATGGCTTTATTTATTAGCATTTGTGTTATCATTTAAAAATTTTAGGAAGTGAAGGGTGTTCTTTCCATGAGGAATTGTTTCTTTTGTGGTTAGAACAATTTACAAGCATGACCCTAATGAAGAGTTGTTAACAACAGTTCCTTCGGTCTTCATGCTTTATTATTTCCTGTTGCTACTCATAGTGTTATATGTACATTTAATGCATCAATCATATGTCTTGTATCATTTGATTAGGTGTGTATCCACTGTTTTATAGAGTTAAAGTGAGACCCAAAGAAAGGAGAAATAAGCGGTAGCCGGACCCACACCCCAGACGGGATCCCTATTCCAAATGGTTCAAGGTCTAATTGGGACCTTTTACCAGGGAGATCCCCTGCTGTTGGCCGGATAGATTTTCCCATCAACAGAATTGGCACTAGAAGGAGGGCCAGATGACAAGCTGAGCCCTTAGAGCCTACAGTTAATCTCATATTTGTAATGGCTCGTTCCCAAATCATTCTCCTGAGATGTTTGTTGGAGTTTTATGAGCCTCGATGTCTCATCCCCGATGAACTTATGTATCAATTGTCCCAGTTAAAATTCGATGGTGAAAACGGGGTGTCCATAAGCCAACACCTTTCATATTTCTGTGACTTTGGTGAGTGCTATGAAATTGATAATGAAGGTTTGATTTGTTTACTTTTCTTCTTCACTCTCGAAGGTCGTGCTAAGCAATGGTGCCGCACATTGCCGGAAGCTTCCATCCATTCATTTGAACAACTCGCTAGTGAATTGCTACAAGCTTTTCATAGGTACGATTTTCAAAGTGTATTGATAAAGCTAAATGACATCAGAATGGAACCTCAGGAATCTCTAGATGAATTCTCTATCAGATTTGTTCATTATTGTTTTGATTTCCCTGAAAGAGATGTTGATTGGAAATGTTTAAGTGAACAGTTCAAGTATGTGATTTTCATTTCCCTTGAACAATTTCAGTTAGATCCTAGTGTTCCCTATGACGACCCGCAAGTTACCGGCTGTTCAGACTTTGTCCCTAATGCTTCCTTGTCCATCTCCACGAGTCCAGACCACATTCAGGCCTCCAAGGAGAGTGTTGATTTTTGTGATATTCTCGCCCCTCCTCCTGAGTTGTCGGGTAGTGGAGTTGTGACCTCAAAAGTCTTGAGCAAGGATAGACATTGGCAAGAGGATAAAGCCTATTGCACTACCTTTGAATCTTTCACGCACCATGTCAAATCAGAGCTTGAAAACCATACTGGCTCATTACCTCTCCCAGTTCATGAAACCTACCTCGAGCCCACAAGATGTCTCCTTGGACACAGTCCTAAATATGTTTCGCATACTGAATATGAATTGACTCCTATCTCGGATGAAGTTGATTCCCTTACAAGGCCTGTCAGATCATTGTTCACTCGGAATAACATTGGTATGCGAGATGGAAGTCCTTGTACGGTTAACACCCCTGTGGCTCAATATTTTCATTCATTATTCCACGATTTATTCCACGAGTCCGCCACACTAGTAATTTCTTCGAGACATTCAAAATTTCCTTATACTGGTATTGGCGACAATCATAAGCACGCAGATGCTGTTTCACAATCACAATTCAAAATCGATGAATCTTTTAGATCTGATCTTTCTCACTCGGAATATTTAGACAACCATAGGGGTGATTTCCTGTCTGGAAAACCTCAAGATGTCCTCTTTATTGATCCATCCCAGTTGGTAACTCCCGAGGAGCCTAACATTTCAGGTACCCAACTTGATCAAATCGATGGTTCCAGCGATCACTGCTTCTCTAAAAACCTATCCACTAATATTGCTGAGGATTGTCACTCGTATCTTGTTGTCGACCAGATGGAGACACCAGAATTTGATAATTCACTCTATGAATATTCGAGTACCCATTAGGGAATCGAACCACTTCCGCTCTTGCCGGCTGTCATTCCTAGTTCTTCAAACCCTGACGAGATCTCTCAAACAACTCTAACCAGGTTTCCTCGGATTAGGGTTTCTGAAATGACAATTCCCAAGTACCATGCTCCTCCCAGCATAACCACATCGGATATCATTTCATTTGGGCGAATTTTTCATTCTAGTGAGGTTTCCTTGAGCACATCTTCCTGTCCCCCAACATCTGGTGTGCAACAACCAATACACCCCAATTTATTCACTGGTAAGAAAACACCAGCCATTGTCTCAATCCTTCCAGTTTTTTCCCAACCAGTACCAGTTACAATCAAGCACAAACATGTGGTTCTTGGAAAATCCCTCAACTGCCCGAAAACCTCACGGTAAATTCACCCCATCCTGGCAAATCTAAAGAATCTGATACATTGGATTATCAATCTGTCAGTGCGCAAAAATTTGACCAAATGGATACAAAGCCCACCGACATTTTGCAACTCACCACAATCCATGATCACATCCATTCTCCCGTTGATCTCGCCAAACCATAAAATTTGGGAAACCCTCCGCTCGAAGGTCCGGATTTTGTTCAAAACGGTAAGGAATTGCAGCCTCCACTAAAAGTGGATTCAGATCCTCATATCCTTGACAGATTCCAGTAGCAACTCCGAACTAGGGTTTTCAAAATTAGGGTTTCTGCTCTCGGATACGCAAACATCTGTGACTCCCCTAGCACACGCTCAGTGTTTCCATTCCAAGAAATCAATTATCCCCACCACCACAATGAAGTTGTTGATTTTCTCAACCAACCCTATTCGGTGAATGTGTCTGCAAATAGGCAATGGCTTACCCAGCGCCCATCAGACCTAGGATTGTGCATGGATGGATGTGTGTCATTTATAAATGTTCATTTTCAAGAACATATTGCTGTGTATCAAGATGAGAGTGGAATTCAGCCTGCATAATCTATTCTGGCATGTTCTTTGGTAAGTATCCATGATCTTCTCGCCGTTGCACCTTCTCTTCAGGTAAGTTTTGTTGATACTGCACTTTTTGGATGCTAGCCCTGATCCCAAGCATTGCTGTTGTTGTAGGATGGGAATGAATGCAGTGGCTGCACTGGAAAGTTGATTTTACATAACCCAACCGCCTCATGGGTTAAACTAGGGTTTAGGTGTAGGCTAGCTAGGACGTGTTAATAAAAAATTTAGTTCAAAGTTTAATTAGATTTACTGATGATATTTTTATTTTATAATTTAAAAGTGTGTCCGCTATTTTGCTTATGTTTAGTATCTTAGGCATCATCATGTTACAAATGTTTTGCATTCATCTCTTTTAGTTCTTTTGTTTCTGCATAAATAATCATTGCTTGTATTACTCCCCTTTTCCACCTACAACTGGTTGATCGTTCCCACACATGGCATGGCATTGCATCTTGAGCCTCGTTGGTTACATAGCATCGTACACTTTATTCATACAGCTTTGAAATTTTCAACATGTCGCCTATCATCGCATGAGCCCTCATTGAAACCCTACCACCTTGCGGACTTGTGTTACCCCGATTGTTGAAACAGTAACCCCATTGTTTGCGTGAGGTTGTGCTGGCTATCTCAAAAGGCAACTTCCTTGCAGGATAAGTTATCTAAGTCGCATTCTCAATAAGATGCTTATGACTCTAAACTTATTAGTCGGGGAGATACGAGCCGGTTGTTGTGGGAGACCTAATGAGTTTGAATGGCCCAATACCCGTAATCCTAATCCTTGTGCCCAGCATAGCCTTGGACATTTTAATTATCCGTTTTGTGCGCTTCGCGTATTGTGGTAGATGGGATGTGAAGGTTTTGCACAAGGGAAAACCCAAATCAGGATATCTTTCAGTTTCTGTAAAACAAGAAACAACCTCTCTTGATCGTAAAATAAGTCGATATCCCTCATCCGCCCATGAGAAATAAGTGCCATGAGCACATGAAAATAAGTGCTACAAGCGCATGAAACAAATAAGGGAAAAGTATCGAGAAAGGCTTCCTGCGCAGAGAGGTGATGCAACGACTCCCCCGGGGTACTGACCAGGCTCGCTGGCAGCGGAGCAACGTTTGTGATTTCTTGAAGTGACTCTGCCGGGGTACTATCCAAGCCTACTGGCAGCGGAGCAACACCGGAAACTTACTTTAAAAATCTTAAAAATAATAAACCCGCTGCCTTGCTCTTCACATCATCAACAAGCTATTGGCATCCGTGAGCTCCCACTTCGGTATGTTTTGATTAGAGAGACCTAGCCGAGGCACAAGGACTGGGCATACCTATAAAGGCCAGAGTAATACAAAGGGTACCAGCAGAACTTGTTCAACATTCCCTTACATCACTATCTCGACTCAGACTATTGTTGTGATATTAACAGAGATGTTGCATTCTACCAATGGTTCACCATTTGTTGTAGCCACTATAACAACACCCAAAATTTTGGGTATATTCGAAATTTCGGGTCCCCCTTTGCTCGCTTAGTCCTTAAGGTCTTTCGCCCGACCCGTGGTCAGTGTCATCCTTGCAACCTATCCCAAGCCCCTCGTGAGCCTTCTCACCATCATGACGAGAATACTCTTACCGCAGTCGCGCCATATGTAAAGATATTTCCATGTATACATTTGAATGGAAACCTTTTTTGTGTATTGAAAATTAAAATCCCTCTCGCCATGGATCATTAAGCATGTTGATTGAATACTTATTTTAAGCTTGTTAGTCTCATATGTTTTATCTAATGACGCCATTCTCAAAGAGTAACTGTGATGTTGTAATGATCCACACAGGTCAACCCCACAGGTGAAAAACTCCCCAAATTTTGTCATGACATCGAGGGAAATAAAAGTGAGCTCAACAACAAGGCCTAAGTTGCGAAACAGGGGAGGAGGAGGAGCAAGTGACCAGTACTGTTAAAGGGAGGATGGTGCGATACATGTTTATCAGAGAAATAACCTTTTATGTCACTGATGCAAATAAGCATTCTTCACTAGTGTACACTGGATACTTAGAAACTCTCCGTTTGGAAATGTCCGTACTGGATTCCATCTCGCATAAACCAGAAGCATTTTCTATGATATCTCACCTTAAAGGAAGTTTGAAGATCCTGCACAATACCAGCTCAATGTCGATGTGTACACACAAAGGAACACATTTCACCAACTCGACAAGTCTAACCTGAAGTATAGCCCAGGTGAAGAAAGTGGACTTAGAAGATTTCCCTAAAGAAAGACAATCTCATTCAAAGGTGTTTTCGTGCCGAGCCGCAGTGCGAAAGCGCACATGTTGATGTTGGCAAGACAATGGCACAACAAAAAGGGTTTCTTCTAGTTTCTGTGGTTGAATGAAATGGTTCACGGGTTCAAAATGTGTCATGATAAGCATCGGAAGGGTCATCACCGTCAATTTGGTGATTAAGTATGGATTTACATCGACAAAGTAGAAGTGATCTAGGAGTATTATCCAGTTTCTCCAAGTTTACAGGTCTCAATTATTTTCGGGAACAACGACGAACTATAGAGTTCGTTGCTTTAAATCTGACACTCCTTTTAGTTTCATCATCATCCATCAAAGTATGGTTGTAGGTTTCTTGGTGATATTTAGGCTTGATTGTTCGATTAATTGGTTTTTTAGTAGTTTTAGCACAATTTCAAATATCTAAATGCACCTTTGAGGAGCAATCTTTGTTAAACCTAAGCTACACGATGGGTGCAAATCTATGGACCAAGGTTATGGTTTTAAATATTATATATTAAACTAGAGCAAAAAATAATATGGTTTCAAAACCATAGGGGATCTTGGAAGCGAGCTATGTGAAAACATTACAAGTGGGCGCAACTATTTCGATGGGGGGTTTTCAACCTATGAGTAAAATGTTGGAGTGGATATATATGTAGTGGTCGAGAGATTGTGCTTAAACATGGAGCGAAACATTATAACAAACCTGCACGGCATTGTTATAATAACTATGGTGCAATTTATGGTCAAAAGAAAGTAGAGTTGACAATCTAATAACTTACGTTTTAAACGACAGAGGGTTTTGGTTAAAGCACACAGTTTCAAAACCATGTGAGATGGCGGAGCAAAACTATACGAAGGACATTAAAATTGGGCTCAAATACTTTTGTGCTGAAGTTTTCAACCTATGTTAAAAGGTTTGGAGCAGATATATATATTTGGTGGTCCAAAGTCATGTTTTCACATGGCAGCGAAATATTATAATAACTACGGTGCGATGATAGCCAAAAAGGACCAGAGTTGTAGAAAGTTGACGAACCATCACCTACGTTGCAAACGGTGCGAGTCACGGGTTTTCAGCTGGAGGAGAGTGCGATATACATGCTTTTAAAATCATTTTTTAATCAAAAATAAACAAATTCATGCGCTATAATCAACGCCATGATGACCTCCCATGTGTCCAATTCCCCATCAAAGCTCTTGAGACTTGTTCACGGTGAGCTGGATAGAACGAATCCCTACTCTTCATGCCACATTACATGGACGCAGGTTGCCCAATGCATGCTACCATGCATGAATGATAATTATGTTACTACGCGCAAACAAAGGTTTTTGATCGAAGAGGTCGCTGACACACAACTTTTCAGGGATCGTTTTATCAATAAGCCCGACATGCAAGGATCTGATGCCCCTTCTGAGACGCTCAAGTCTGGCATGCAATAATAACGTTCGGCATGGTTGATTTTTAGTGCGGGAAAAGGGTTGAATCCCTTCGATTCTGGTTGTGTTAGCACAACAAATAAAACCTCTGAGATAATTTCCGTCCTCTGCAATACGCTGCTTCTAGTGAAGTCTTCATGTCCCGCAAGCCCAAAACGCTTCCAACTGTGACTCCAGGGCATCAAAGAAGCTACAAATCAGACCCATATATGATAAAGGCCAGAGACGGGTTATATTAAGAGTACGAACAGTTGTAATAAGGGTTCACGATGTGGCATAGGCACAAAAGGAACACATCCAATAATTTGCACACCTTATCGACAGCCCAAGGAAATTTACCTGGTGAAGCGCTGCCACAGAATGAATACCTGTGCGTGGCTCATATTTGCAACTATTTCGAAATCATGGCTACGCTGAGGTTCTGCACGCTGGTTTCCCATTACTATGGCAGTCTCATTCCAAGAGGCACACAACCGCACTAATCATCATGCCACAGATTAAATCTAAGCTTATCATTCAAAACCAAGACAGCGTCAAAGGGATAGGTTGAACGTTCGACGGACCGAAAAACGCGACCGTGCGACCTCTGTGAGGTTGCATTTCATGAAGAATCAATAAGTCACACTATTCTCAAATCGATGAGTCGCAGAACTGAGGAGTAGGTCGCAATGCGACCGTGCGACCTCTGCAAAGTCGCATTTCGAAGGATAGCATTGAGTTTCATTTCTCCACAGGTCGCTGGGTCGCATAAGCTCAACAACGGGTCGGCAGCGCGACCCCTACTATGTAGCGACCCTGCGACTTCGCTAAGGAGCCACACCCTCCCTTCAAGTCAGGCTTCCACATCACAACACCTCAGCTAATTTCCCTGGTCATCCGATACATGACTAGTCACAGCATTGCAACCTAAGAGAGTCCTCACCTTCACTCGTCGTGTCAACATGCAAGCTCGTGAGCACATTTCAAGAGCTGGAAAATATTATTTAACAAAATCACTTTTCCAGCCATGCTTAGTCGTTTGATCATCGCTCAGATTGAACCCCATTTCGAAGGGCCTTCCCCTTATTAATGTCTCGGTGCAAATCGTTGAACATGAAAGAAGTATTGTTAGTGCATATCATAATTGCTGTCACGGAGAAAATGAGGAGCATGTTGCTCAAGCTGACACTTCCCATCAATTGAGTCTGCATTCTGAACTCGACCTACAACTATACTAATCTTCAATTACTCAAGCCAGTTTCTCTGATGACATAGTGGCACAATGTTTGACCACATAGGGGTCTAAAGTTGTCATTTTCACTTGTGCAATTAATTAATTATCCCTCTAACATTATTATTCGTCAATGAAGACATGTAACCTAAGCTATGTGACTGCAGGTGGAAGCTTTCGATCTGCGCAGTGAGCCAAAGTTTTTCCCAGCAATCAAGAGGACTCTTTGTCAAAGAAACAGAGGCGGGATAAGGAATATTTCTATGAAATCCAAAGATCGCCAAAAGAAGCACTGTAGGTCGCATATTTTCTTAAGGTCGCAAGTCGCCGATCTGCTTAAGGTCGCAGGTCGCGAATTTCCTCAAGTCGCAAGTCGCAGATTTCCTCAGGTTGCCAGGTCGCATAGTCGCCTTCCCTATTAAAAGCTCGACGACGTGCCCTAGCGACCCAACGACTAGGTCGCGAGGTCGCAAAATCATGGCAGGTCGCAGGTCGTAGATTGTCGGGGGTCGCAAGTCACAAGGCCTAGTTGGGTCGCAGGTCGCATCAGTGGCTCAGGTCGCAAGTCGCAGAATGGACTGGGTCACAAGGCAGCCCAATGGTCAAGAAGACGAAAAGTCAAGGAAGCCCAAAGGGAAAGTTTTGTCTTATAAATACTTCTTTCGGGAGCTGGTAAATGGGATCTTTGGTTTGGGACTCGAGCTGAGTACACTGTATTACCAGGATTATACATTTGAGCATGAATACAAGCATTTTGAAGAATCCCTTTCTGAATCTAGTGTTGTCATATGTATGAGCGCTATTGAGTATTATATTTTTAGTTTCTGAACATCTTTAGATTAAGGGAACTGTATCTTCAATTCATATCACAATTGCATAACAGTTTGCTGAGTATGTTAATGGTGGTTGAGTTCATTTCACTTTCTTAACGAACGCTGATGGCTTTGTTTATTAGCATTTGTGTTATCATTTAAAACTTTTAGGAAGTGAAGGGTTTTCTTGCCATGAGGAATTGTTTCTTTTGTGGTCAGAACAGTTTACAAGCATGACCCTAATGAAGTGTTGTTAACAACACTTCCTTCGGTCTTCATGCTTTATTATTTCCTCTTGCTACTCATAGTGTTATATGTACATTTAATGCATCAATCATATGTCTTGTATCATTTGATTAGGTGTGTATCCACTGTTTTATAGAGTTTAAACGAGACCCAAAGAAAGGAGAAATAAGCAGTAGCTAGACCCACACCCCGGACAGGATCCCTATTCCAAACGGTTCAAGGTCTAATTGGGACCTTTTACCGGGGAGATCCCCTATTGTTGGCCGGACAGATTTTCCTATCAATAGGGCGGCATTCCCTCTGTTCAAATCGGTGGCTCATATGGCCATTCAAACCGAACCGGTTACCATTATCTCGTCATCAGATAGGCATCAACAGGTAGAGGCTACATAGACCGAGGCAGTTCTACCAGCCTGGAAGACGACTCAAGCTCGATCACACTTCACGCCTCTCCATTCATCTTAGAAGGATCCGACTTCAATTCTGGGTACCACTCTGCTCTCATCTCATATTTGCAATAATATTTTACCTACTTTGTCTAATATTGTTCATCCATCTATTGCATCACTGCATTCCATTAGTTGTATTGTTGCATCAGCCCCCCATCTATCCCGCCTACCATCCCCCACACCTTTGCGGAGTCATCTAGCTTATCCCCTCAAACAAATACCAAATCCTTATCTTTCGGTCATAGATATTTCTTAAGATCATCCAATCAGATGCCCTCATTGTCGGAGCTTGGCATAGGTATGGAACAGGGCCCATCTACTTCTAAATCTAGAGGTAGACCATTTGGGATTTCTAAGGCCATTAGGAGGGCCAACTTAGAAGTGGAAGCTGGCACCAAATCATCCCTTTTATGGGTACTTAAAGCAAGGAAACCCAATGAAGGGCTTCAATTATGACTTGTATCTCATATAATTGCAAGGGTCTTGCCAACCCTAACAATAAATTGGCACTAAGGAGACTATTACTTACTGTTCCAATTGATGCACTATTCCTTCAAGAAACCTTAGGGGATGGGGAGTCCATTAATCGCATCCTTGACTCTCTCTTCCTGAATTGGACTTTTGTGACTAATGATGCTCGTGGAAAATTTGGGGGCAGCGCTTTAGGCATCAATAACAAGACCACTCGAATGCATAATTGTTGGGGCGCGTGATGGGGTCATCGGCATGGAGGTATAATCTAGTGATCTTGATCATCCCTTCACTTTGATAAATGTTTATGGCCCATGTGTGCATCGAGATATTTTTTGGCAATCTCTGCTTCGATCAACACTATTTCAAAATGATCATATCATTCTAGGTGGAGACTTAAACTTTTCCATTGGGATCTCGGAGTCTTGGGGCCCTCAAGCCATCCTGGATCCGCTCTCTGATTTTTTTTCGCCATGAATCTGGAACAGGCTGATCTAATTGACATTGACATGCAAAAGAAGAAACCCACTTGGCGGAATAGACGCTGTGGTGGGGCTGCTCTAGCCTGAATAATGGATAGGTTCCTTGTTAAGTAGCAATTTCTCAACCTCATGGTTAGAGCCAGACATTGGGTGGGCTCGCGGGGGACTCTGATCACTCACCTGTTTATTTCGAATTTATAGCAGGGGATCAGAAACCAAAACCACCTTTCAAGTTCAACGCCAAATGGTTACAAGACCCTGAATTTCATGTACTTGTCAACCAGGCTTGGAAACACTACTATCTCTTCCCTGATAGGGATCTGGCTAGAGTCTTTAATGAAAAACTTAAGCGTATCAAAGCTCTTACTATTAGTTGGACTCGGCGAAAAAAGATGCTCGAGGAGGAGGAGTTGGTGTGGATTGATAGGGAGATCTCTCAGCTCACTGATTTGGATTACGTGGGATTATGTTCGATGTTCTCCAAAGAGCAGTTGATAGCACTTGAAACCACCAGGGCTAAATTACTCCACCAAAAGGAAGAGGTCTAGAGGTTAAAAAGCAGGGCCATCTAGTTGAAAGCTGGTGATGATAATACGAATTTTTTTCAGCAGTATGCTAAAGGTAGGCGCATAATCAACACTATTTGGGAACTATTTGATCATACAGGATATGTGGCCAAAACTCATTCCCATCTTACTGATATGGGTATACATCATTTCACAAATCAATATAGAGCTCCACACAACATCAACCTGCCGGTATCATGAATATTGCTCGATCCTTCCATAGATTTGTTGAAGATGAGCAAGTGGAGGAGATCAACGCACCAGTCACCTTGGGTGAGATTGAAGGTGTGCTGAAATGGTTCAAGAAGGATAAGAGTCCCGGACTGGATGGTTGGCCAATATAATTCTATCTTCACTTTTTTGAACTTATTGGTTGAGTCCTTCTCCAGGTCATCGAAGATAGCAGATTATCTGGTAGGATGTTTGATGGGTTTAATACTACCTTCATAGCCCTCATACCAAAAATTTATCACCCCAATACTTTCCATGACTATAGGCCTATATCCCTTTGCAACTGCATCTACAAAATTATCTCCAAAATCATTGCAAATCATATTAAGCCTATTCTCTCATCTCATATTGCCATGAAGTAATTTGCCTTCCTCCATCATAGACAGATCCACGAAGCCATCGGTACCGCTCAGGAGGTTATGAACTCCATTAAGACCAAAAACCTCAAAAGCACCATTCTTAAATTGACCTCACCAAAGCCTTTGACCATGTTAATTGGAACTACATCCATCTCATTCTCATTCAAACAGGGTTCTCCCATACAATGATCAATTGGATTATGGGTTGTATTAGAAATTCTACTTACAACAACCTTATTAATGGTGTTGCTTCTGACTTCTTTCATGTTGGTCATGGTCTAAATGAAGTTGTCTCTGCACTCCTATTTGCATTGTCAATGTAAGACTATAAAGCCCTCATTAAAGGGAAAGAAGGCAATTAATTTATAATCAATTAAATGAATTGCGTACCTGAAGCAACATTATTTGTGGATGAATGTGATGTTTTTCTAAGATAGCTCTTCATGGAATCATTTTCTCAATTGAGTATAATTCTACCCAGTCTTATGAGCTATGTCTCGTCCTTGGCTCCCAACCACCGCAAATCTCCCAATTATTTCGTAGATGCTCGCAAAGATGGGGGAATGCTATTCTGCACTTTCCCATATAGCGCAACAACATTTGAAATGGCAATACCTTGGTTTTCCCTAAGATATATTATCATTGGGAACTGAATCAGGATGATTGCAAAAGTTGATCGCATTAATATCATGGCACCATCGATGGCCTCATCCCCCGACGAAATGAGGCCAGTGATCCTTCTTCGTGGTCACGGAAGCTATCACTGTTGGATATGCTGATGGCAAGCTCCCAAGGAAGAGGTGTGAAAAATCGCGATACAAATCTCATTCTTCAGTTCCTCACAGAGGAACTTTGGTAGTAGCGCACCTTTAGCTTGGTTGGCAGATCACCTTAATTGGACCAAGAAGTTGGGGTGGATTGGGTGTAGTCTCTCTACTTTCGCATCGGCAGTGGCATGAGTGAGTTCTTCATTATCCTGGGAAAAAATGCATGGAAGGAGGTAATGTAGTAAGCAAATATCGCCCATGAATGCTATGGATTGATTATGCTGGCACCCTACATCATACGGGCTCTTCCCTCTATGTCTGGAGAAACATTTGAAATCTTCTGTCCTTTTCAAGATCTGACGTGGAAAATTAGCACAGGAAATATGGTCAGAGTGGGTGAAGACTCTTGGTCAGGCAGTGGAAGACATTTTAAGTTACCACTTTTTATAATTAATCATCTTGCACAGGCTGGGATAAAATTTATATCACAGGTGGCTAACCCATTAAGGACAAATTGGCATGCTCAGGGATGGCTATCTGCTCGAGACCTCGGTATACCTATTGAGGGCCACCCTAATTGGTCTCAGTATATTAGGGCACCACAAGCATCTCACATTCATCTTACGGATCAGGAGGACAAAATTTTATGGGAACTCTCACCCAGTGGTTGATATTCCCCAAAAATTGGTTATATTACTCTTTGTGCTCCCAAGGAGCCGCAAAATAAAACATGGTGGTGGCACTCTATCTGGAAACTATCGGCTCCCCACAAAACTAGATTACTCGTGTGGTGCATCCTTCACAATTTCATTCCGACCATGGATAACCTTCGAAGATGAGCTACACATGGCCCGTCCAGATGTTGTTTTTATTTCTCTCATGAAGAGTATGCTCTGCATCTATTCCTTGAATGCACAATGATTGGCGTACTTTGGCACATGGTTACGCAAGCGATGGGTTGTACACTTAATTGGCATGGGTTAACTTTATCCGAGGCCTGGTCATCTTGGTGGAATGCTGCCACCGACAACAAACTTAGGAATCTCTCTCTACTGATGGCATGGGGCATTTGGACCAGGAGGAATCGATATACCTTCAATGGCACTCAGGTGATATGGGATCACATTTGTTCAAAAATCATCTCCACCTACCACCTCATCCCGGATGAGGAGCATACCCCCCGTAATAGGGACATTACCTCTGAAATCATTGACAATACTTATCCATGGGCATATTTTGATGGGGCATCAAACAATCATGGGTGTTCGGGAGGTGCGGTACTTTATTTATCTATTTCTCATTATTTCCACCTTAAGATGGGATTGGGGCTAGGTATAAACAACTTTGTTGAACTTCTTAGCCTACGAATTCTCTTGATATTTGCCCGGGAACAAGGATGCAACAGAATGTAGATCTTTGGATATTCTCAAATTGTAATTAATTGGTTTAATTCTCAATCTCAGTGTCATTCACACACACTCACATCATTATTGAGGGAGGTCCATCATCTGAAAACTACTTTTGGCACTATATCTATCTATCATATATACAGGTAGACTAACCAAGTGGCAGACCAACTTTCCAAAGAAGGCGCAGAGCTAGCATGGGGTTGTTGGCACATTACTGAACATGATGGGCAGCTGATTTATAGTTACTACCACAAACCTTGCATTGAGGCTATACAAGATAGGAGAGCAATCACTCCTTGACTGCATTTTGACAGATAGTAATATTTTTGAGACTATATTTGCTGATGACTTTTCAGCTCTATCTATCGTCTTTACTTTGTATGTATTCTAATGTTTATGTACATAGTAGGATTAGTTTTAACTTGCAGCATATTTGCATAGATTTGCAGCATATTTTTCCTCCTTGGTGAGGTTTCAGTATGATCTATGATCTATTTTATATGTAAAATGTAACATGTAAATTTTCTTTATCAATGAAAAATTATGATTTTTTTCCTAGGGAAAAAAAACATCCTTCTCTTAATATATCACAAATATCTACAAAACATAGTGTCCTCCCCGAGGCACACTTCCATGACACAAAACTAGTATGACCATTAGGTGTTATAGAAAGAGTCCAAAATGTAGTATACCAATCCAAAATACTTGAGAGACATTCACAAATTTTTTTCGCTACAATTAGAATATAACACCATAAACCAAATAACAAGTTATTTTGCCATCACCGAATGGAAAACGTAACTGAAATAAAACCAAGAGAGAAATTCATCCAAATGCATTGAACTAGCCAAAAGATTTGGAGACCTCTATCGGTACTGTATTGATGGTCGAGCCATCCAAGCTGTGTAATTTCCTTCCACCAAGATGCAACTCCAATTGTGTGATCTTCGATCCAATGTTGAGCACATGAGAGTGTAAATGTTGGTGCTACTTTTGAATCCTCCTCAACATTCGTTTGCAATATCATGCTCGTGTGACACAGAATCACTTCCAACAACTACCACTATAACATCTAGGTTGTTCTTAGAGATTTTCTGCGGGAAAAGAAAATCTAAGGTTCTGTGGTGCGATTTTCTGCAGATAGATATGCGGTTTTGCGGTGCGATTTTCTGAGGTTCATAAATTCTATCCAGTTCTGCGGTGCAATTTTCTGAGGTTCATATTGACCTTAAGTTTTATAGATCTGCAGTTCTATGTAAAATCATGTCTGGTGCAATCTGCGGTGCGATGTTTTAAGATCTATTCTGTTCCGCAGTGCGATTTTCTGAGGTCAGCGGAGTAAAGCCTTGTATCCCTCAATCCGGTTCTGCGGTGAATAATCCGGTTCTGCAACTAATGTTGAGTGCAAACATTGGTTAAGTATTCTGCGGTTCTATGGTGCAATCCAGTTCTGTGGTGTTACTGTAAAGGGTTCCGCGGTGCAATCCGGTTCTACGGTGCATAATCCGGCTGTCAGCATATCTTTGGCAGTATGGCTCCCAGCTTCGCAAAGATAATTTCTGGCTTAGTTCCTTCCGCATCTGAGAGTCAAGCTCTTGCTCATATTGTCAGTGAAGCCCCAACTCCAACTGTGCAGGTGGTCAAGGCCTCACTGGATGAGGCTTTGAAGTTTTCTGAAAGTTCCTTAATCTGCCGGTTTAATGGCTTTTGGCCATGGCTGACAACTCTCCACAATTGGATCTCGAAGGTATGGAAGCCTTTTATTTCTGATGGAATTAATATCTACCCCTGTGCTAAGGGTTTCTTTATAGTAGATTTTGAAAACTCTGAAAGAAGACAATGCATTTTAGATTCCAGCCCTTGGTTTTGAGGAAAATCGGGCCTATTCATGAAGCCATGGAACCCATCATTCAATCCCTCAACAACAATCATAACCTCAGCACCGGTTTGGGTCAGATTGCCAAACCTACCTTTGCATCTCTGAAATCTATCCTCGCTAAAAGCCATTAGAAATGCAACTGGGAAATTTTACTGCAGGTGCCCAGAAACAGAGGAATATGTCAGAACCACCTATGCATGCATCTGTATAGAAATGGACTTCAGCGCCAGATTCCCAGCTGAAATAATCCTAACAAGAAAAGACTATGTATGGAACTAGAAACTCGACTATGAAAGTGTCCTCTTCAAATGTCGATCCTGCTTTGAGACAGGCCATCTAGCCAAAAATTGCCCAAAAGTATCCCAGAAAAATTCTGCTAGAAAGAATCACCATAGATCTACATGGTGGGAAGGAGCACAAAAGGAACATTACACTGTCATCAAGGAAGAATACTCTCCGGAAAACTCTGTATCGCAAGAAATCAAGAAAAAAAGAAACAACCCTCAAGACAAGCAAGGGGAAAGCCCCGCCCAACAACAAAAAAATGAACTCAATAGCCCTTCAAGCATCGACAATTATGAGGATTCCGATACCGCACAAAGGAAATCTTCATTTAGCAGCAAAGCAGATCTCCCAGATCCCGAAGATAAGACTCTAGTGTCCCAACACTACTACATGTGGGGGTGTTTTAAGACAATATTTAAGACAATTTTACAGTGAATTGTCTTAATTAGAGACAAAAAGAAAATTGTGTATTGTCTTAAATATTTTCTTTAAGCGGGTGTCTCAAATTTAATGTCTCAAAATTAATGTCTCAAACAATTGTCTCAAAATTACTGTCTCAAACAACTGTCTCTATAAAGACAATATAGAACACATATTATTATTGTCTCTATAAAGACATAAGCGTTATTGTCTCTCTAGAGACAATTTCATTTGTCTACAATTTGTCTCTGTAGAGACACTTTCATTTTTGTCTTTGTAGAGACAATAACAATTGTTTCTTTATGGATAACAGCTGAGATCAAAAATGTATTGTCTCTATAGAGACTATATGTCCATAATTCAAACTGTTGTCTCTCTAGAGACGATATGAAAAAATATTTAAAAAAAAATAAACAAATCATTTTAAATGTTATTTTAACGTGGTTTCAACATTTCAAGTTCCCAAATAGTGATTTTAATTACCTTAAAATCTGTTTTTTATGGAAAGAAAAAATAAATTTCATTTTTTTTAAAGCTAACAGCAGTCATTTTAAATCTAAGTGAATAAACAATTTCCCAAAACTTAACAATTCTGGAAAGCAACCTTGAAAATAATAAGGCATCACACTTATATTCGCTAAAAATAAATTCATGCCATTGAATTTGAACATACAAGATCCTCATAATTTGGAACTTCATTTCATGACTATTATGAGGTAAAAGAAAAATGTACAATATTTATCCATCTTACAAAGAGAGTTTAATCTCTGACATATAAATCGAAAAGGTTGAATCACATTAAACGCTGGAAAAATAAATTCATATCCAGTGGTTAGCTCCACCATTTCAACACCTTTGTATAATTGGAATTGGCTTCCTTGATAACAAAAAATAGCAAAAATGTATATGCATCCGAATGTACAATTGATTGCCCAATTTACACTTAATTCCAGTGCTGTCATAAGGATGTTCTGTTGATAGAGAATTATCCACATATATTCTAGTTTTCTTACATTTGGGAGAGGAAAGGAATCAGGCTTGGTCTGATTCTTGTCCAAATCTGGGCGCTGCTGCACATTGTCTCTAGATACTTTATATTTAGAATTGGCCACCATACGACTTGAGCTGCTCAACTTATGTCCCTGCTCCGTGACAACCTGAATTTGAGTATTCCTTTCCAATTCCCCCCTCTTTCCCTTTTTCTGGCTCACATAAAGCACTGATATCCCTCGCATTCATTCATATCTATGAAATATAGGATTTCAATATCTCAACAACCTTTAAATCTAATGTAGGGACGAAAACCATCTTCATTTCTGGTTGCTCTGGACTGTCAAAACAAAATGCCAAACATAAGTTGTGATGCTTAAACAGTTCAAATGACTCGTTAATAATGCTAAATTTATTGAAATATGTTTTACAGACCTCCTCCTGCGATGTGATTTGAGCAGGATGTGTTGTACATATTGTTACATAGGGAAAACCAACCCCCAGTTCCCAGGGAAGTGAATAAGTTGGCAGGGTTGACCTCCAACACCCTTGCATAGAGAGCAGTGTGCAATTGCCCGAAGAGTGCCAATTCCCAATTCCCCACTGTTTAATTCAGCAAAACTGAACTCTCATCCTCCAAACTATCAAGAGTAATTTCCCATTGTTCCTTGAGAGTTTCCATTTCGTTCTCAACAGCATCTTCAAACTGCACTCTCATCCTCCAAACAAACGTTTAAGAGTACCTTCCCACTGTTCCTTGAAATTTTCCATTTCGTTCTCAACAGCATCTTCTAACTGCACAAAATACATAATCTGTCTAGTTTCAATATGCATAAACATAAGCAACAAACTCTCAAAAAGGACAACATAGGTAAAGGAGGCTCTTACATTTTTTCCCGTTAATGACTCCGATAACTCAGAACCAACATCCCTTTCAACATGGAGAAGTGTTTCTTCCTCTAATGATTCTTGAGCTTCCGCTACCTAAAATATTGAAGATTACATATCTATGTAACTTTAAGAGGGGAGGGCCTTTTCATATTGAAAAAAATCACTACACCAAAGGAACTGATGAACTCATTATACAAGCAAATATCTTTGCAGCTCGACCAACAAAATTTATTTTACCTAAATCTCAAGACTACAAAATCTTGCAAGGCCATGATTAAATGAATCAGGGGCAGCGCAGCAAGCATACCTTGCTTTCAACCTGTAAAAATTCATCAATCAGATATTGAACCTATGCATCTGTTAGACGCATCTGCAAAGAGAAGTTAAACCAATGTCACATGACTGAGTGGAATTATAAAATTAGAAGTATACTCAGGTTTCTGGAAAAAATTCAAATTAAAATTAGCCTAAGTCAGATTATTAAATCTAGAGGATCTGCTAAAGGTCACAAGTTATAAATATTAGAATGAGGCGAGCCAGTCTCTTAAGCAAATATCTTGACAATACCCCCATCAAAACAAACTGGTCAAGAATATTTCCACAAAATAGAGTCCAAGTTCATAATTACTAAACCATTGATTGGGGTTTGTCGTTAAACAAAGTTATAATCTGCATACTTTCGCCTAGCCAGTTTACAAATATACTCCAGGTTACAGGCTAAGGTGGGACTTCTAAGTTTCTTCAATTCCATCACAAGGAGGAAAACTGGTTAAAAATATATAAACGATATTATAAGCAACCATATATTACCCAAGTGTATAAACCTAACAAGAAATCTCATTTATTGTTTATTGTGTGATGTGAGGATCAGCAGTAGCACCGATGCCTTACCTTTCTCTACTAGCTATGGTTTTCATCTGGAAGTGTACCAACATCTGCATCACAGCCCTGCATATTATTAACAGGAGGCAGAATGCATTGTACAATCATTGCCCGAACAAATTGGCTGGCTCCCTTTCATCAATCTTATGGCATCATATAAAGTTGTCCAACTATGTAAAAGATTAATTTTGAATCATATTCAAACTCTTTCAAGGATAAAATGGAAGTAGAGAAACCACTTCCAATTTGCATTTTTCCCAAACATTCTTGGTTTAATACCTGGATGAGACAATGGATATGGGTGACGAACGATCTCTAGCAAGGGACAGATGTGGCAGTGGTGCAGTATACTAAAAACGTTTTCCCAAACATTATTGGTATAAAACCTAGAGGAAACAATGGATATGGGTGTTGATCCACCTCTAGCAATGGATGAATGTGGCAGTTGTGCAGTACTGAGTATACTAAGAAGTTGGAAGGGAGAAGGCACGAATACATGAAAAGGCTAAAAAGTTGATGAATATTGCATAGAAGGATTCCACATTGACTGCAAATGGTTGATAGGTGTATTCAACCCCAACAATTGTGTCGTCCTTGTGCTGTTGTAACAGGTAGTATAAGTTTATCTTCTTGTTCCTGCATTGCTGATGGCAAGGAGTTTCTTTTTGAATCCAACAGCTATTGAGGAGGAGAGATTTGAGTAGATGCTTGTGGAATTCCTGAACCAAAGGCAAAATTTGTTTACAATTATATATTCATGGAAAAAAAAGAGAGAGAAGCTAACAGAGTCAAAAATACCTATTGGACCAATAGATGGCTGTTGCGAATCCTTTTTACGGGTCCACGCCAACTGGTCGCACAGTTAATTGATCTACCTTCAAAATATAAGTAATTTCAATATCGAAAACTCCCTTGGAAGCCGACAACTAATATACTTTGCAGACAAGATTGACTCACATTTTTGCTTTCGAGGATTGTTTCTGAGGATTTTGGTAGATCCTTGCAAGCATAGAACCCAACACAAATATGAGCCTCTAGGAGATGGCATCCTTTGCAGACAAGATTGGCTCACATCATTGTTTCTGAGGATTTTGGTAGATCCTTGCAAGCATAGAACCCAACACAAGTTGCCTCTGCGAGATAAAAGAAAAAGACAAACCCTCATTCTGTAGCACCTTTCGATTGACATGATGTTGCAAACCATTGATGAAATAGAAAATAGGCAAAGTTAATACTAAAATTGTGCCTAATCATGAACAAAGAGAGCAAAATATAGACTCCCAAGTATTACTCTGAACCAAAGCTAAACAGATTCATTGACAAACACCCAGAAATTCCACCAATTAAATTAGCAGTCGAAGAAAATTCAATTATGTAGTGTAGCACTCCTAGAGAATATATCAGGGATAAAACCACATTTAGCAAGACTACCTCATTGTGCATTACAGAAAGAAGTTGTAATATTCCATTATATTGTTTACTCCTGCTTCCACCACAATATTAGAGATTTCTTGAAAATATAGTGTTGCTTTTATTTACTCAACCATGGATCCTTCGTTATCTCAAGTCGAGATAGAAGCCCCAACTACACTCAGTTCTATTGCAGAAAGACGCGGTTCTTACCATGAAGCCAGTAGTAGTAGTAGTACTATTACTATAAATGAACCTGAGGCATCCCCTGACTGGAAAATCCCTCCTGTAATGGCCAGTGATGTTTATAACATGCCTTTGTATAGATACTTTGCTTCTACCCGGATACGACAATCCTCTGTCGATATCTCTTTCTCTACCCAAGACAAACCCACCCAGATCCCTCTACTGGATAGAGCTCAAATAGATTGGGTTAAGAGGAAAGGGTTTAAATATTGTCATCTTGGATCCATACGGTTTGGTCTGAATCCCCTTGTTCGACCTTACCTGGACAGAAAGTCCTTGTGCATAGTCGTGGATACTAGGCACAATCAGTTTGCAAATGCAGTCATAGGTGGCTTTGCTAGCCCCCTTCATAATGGACCTGCTTTTGGGACAGTCTATTCCAGATATTCTGTGTCGTTAGATGATCCATTCATCTATAACATGCTGCAAGCTTAAATCCACCCTCAAGGGTTTGACATGGCTGAAACTTCGAAGATTATTCAGCTGAAAACCCTATGCATTGTCAGGTTTGGAAATGATAGTCTCCCACCTTTGCAAAAGGTTGTGTGGGAAACCAGGCCACAGAATTTCCAGGTGTCTGAAGGAGACACTAGTACTGATGCAGTTCCCATCACTTTTGATTGGACTGGCATCCATTACCCTACCAACTGGGAAGACAGCTACACAAGGTATAAAGGAGTCACCCAGTCTGGTCGTCCGCCAATCCAGCCACTAAAGCCTATCAGCTTTAGCCATATCACAGAGTCTTTGTAGACTCAGCCTGACATTTTGGCTCGGATTCGCCAGCTTCCAAGTGAATTTGTTGTATCATCTGGCTCTGCTCCAGGTGCTACACTGGTTCGTGAACATCGTGGTCAGCACTCACAATGTCCAGCCTGCCATCAGCTGATCCATCAACTGGGGAAGGAACCCCTGTAGACTACACCACACCAGCAGAGTACTGAACTCTCTGCAACTCCATCCACATCCTCTCTATTTCAGATTCTAATGTACAATCTTCTCCCTAGGGAAGAAACTGGAAAAACTGTCAAGGTAGCTACTGGAGATGAAAGTTACATACCAGGTAGAAATCTGCCTTATGTTCCATTCAGACAGTTTGATGATGATGGACAAAAGAAAAGGAAATTTGTCCCTTACTCTACAGTGTTAGCAAATTCCTCTTCAGGCACTAACACTTCACAGTTGAACTATGCCAACTTACAACTAGATCTCAGTTCCAAAAACTTAAATGATCTGCATAGAGATGTCTTGAAGATCAAGACTCAAATTGGGGAAGAGCTAGATCTATCAGAAAATATCTTAGCCCATACTGAACTTCTAGAACATGAAGTTTTAGATCTAACCAAAGCTCAGGATAAAATAAAAGACCGGTTAGATGCAGTAGAACAACTGCTTTCCCTCCAGACTTCCCTCCTCCGAAAACTTGGGCAGAAAAAGCCATCACTAGATTGGAGCACATTTGATTCTTCCAAATCAGCTCTCTTTGATGATAAACCCCAGAAACTAAAACGTGCTTTTAGTTTTGGCTTGGTTTCTCAAGATATTCCATTTTGGGATTTTGGGGTTGAGGCTGAGCGTCTTGCTCTCCTCCAACAAGAAGAACAGGATCTAGTTGAAGAATCTCAAGACTTCCTAGCCACTATTCTCCAAAAGGGACTTGCCTTTCAGCCAGCAGATTATACCAGAGAGGTTCTTATTGTCCCAAAACTTGAGTATCATCCTCAGGATACAGGTGCCAGTACTTCTACTATTCCTCCTCCAGGAGCACCTTTCCAAGCTCCCTCACTGAATAACATTATCAGGAGCATGCCTGAGATACCTATGTTTTCTCCTAGCTGTAACAACTTTACAGAAAATAGAGACGCTCTGACGTTACTCCAGAGCTGGATTGCTAGGAAAAGACAAGATGACCCGACCATCACTGGAAGAACAGCTGCCATGGAAATTGTAAATACCTTCAGTGGTCTGGCTCATACTTGGTGGCATTATGCAAGTGCTGCTGCCAAAGAAGCAATCTTAGGTGGAAGTGACCCTGTCTCTCTGCTTATGCTTGCTCTCAGAGTCCAGTTTGTTGGTACATCAGTTGACCATGATCTGAATCATTATCGAGATCTTTTTATGTCCAACCAACTTGGCAATCTTGCCAAACTTGATGAAGATTTTTGCCAAATGCAGCAATGGATCATTATGGGTCATGCATACTCAGATGCTGCTTTCATCAGGCATTATGTCAACAGCCTTCCAGGCTCTGTCCCTCAAGTTGTTCATAAATACTACTTGGATAGTATAGATAACTAACAATTTGCAATAGGAATAACTTATTTCTTAATATAAAAACATAAAGACAAGCCAAATGAAGCATTGGTTCACTCATGAGGTTGATGAAAAGTACCAAACTCCATTCCTAATATGTTTTGCCCTGCTTGATTGGCATGAGGTTTACAGGAGGTTTGGTGTTTACTCCTAGACAAATTTGGCAAATAGATACCCTTTAGATCTGGGGAAGGTTAATTGTTCCTAAAGATAGCCAAATTTGGCAAATAGACACCCTTCAAATCTGGGGAAGGGAAATTGTTCTTTATGAAAATTATAATATAAAGATATCCCCCAGATCATGTGTTTCTCTTGACTACACTTCTACAGTCAGATATCTACCGTAAATTCTACAACCCCCTCGAAAAAAATAAGAGAAAACTTGCAATACATTGATTCAAAAATTGAAAATTAAAAAGCACCAGAGGGCCCAACTTCTTTGGCTGCACCCAGGTTCTCTTTTTCCCCTTGGGAAGTATTTTCTCCTTGCGTCGCTGGAACTCTAAACTCAGTAGTTTGCAGACCTTTACCAACTTCCTAGTCTTAAAAACTTGATCTCATGAGGCTCAGGAAATCCATCCAATTAATTTTGACCTGCAGAACTAATAACTCTGCTTCCGTGTTTGCCAACTTCTTATCCATCTTGCTCTGCAATCATTCACACCACTTTTTCAGCCACTGAAAACTGTTTCCAAATTTACAGGAAATTATTAGATAATGAAGTAGGAGATAGAGTCAGTTGATTCCTGGGTTGGCAATCGTGATAGTTTTAAACTCCAGTCTCCCTCAAGTCTTAAGAGGATCTCTGCAAAGTCACAAAATTTGAATATTGGGACAGGTAGCTGATATTTTTCTGATTTTAACCATTTCTCTATGGAAGCAAGGCTAAGAGCAAGAAAAAGAGTTGTGGAAGGCCTATATTGGCCAGCTTTAGAAATGCCAGATTAGATTAAATGATGAGAAGGATATCCTTGTCTAGTCTAGAAATCCTGTCTTGGTGGCTTACATTCCAAGGTTATGTTATAAAGTCTTGTGTGAAGAAGCTCACAAGGGAGAGTAGGTTTGCAAGTGGAAAATATTGTGGAAAGTAAGGGCCCCACTAAAATCCAAAGTATATATGTGGCTGATGCTTAGAAACAAAGATTTGACATGGGATGCATTACAAAAGCACAATCGAAATGGTCCAGAGGGGTGTACCCTTTGCAAACAAGATGGAGAATCAACAGACTATTTATTAAACATTTGTCCTTGAGCAGCTTAGGTGTGGGCAGGTATGAAATTTAGTGACTGGATGCAGTGATGGTTGGCAAGGACCTTAAAAAATTGTTTCAGGACAAAGAGCTGAAAGCTTTCAGAGGCCTCCTATTTGTGGTAGTGTGGGGTATCCAGTTAGCGAAATGCAGATTTATTCCATGAAAGATGTATAACTTCACAACTGCTCTATGAAAATTCAATAAATGTTCACAATGTAGTTAGTTCTGCGACATCCCAACTGCACTCATGCCTCCCATTGGACTTTGAGCATGGTGTTAATTGGTGTACACCTTTTTTCAGTTTGTGAGGTCTCCAACTCAGAACACATCTTCGAAAAAAAATCTCTTTTATGAAGAAGCTTTGAACCACACAATTGCAATTTTGAGAAATATACCAAAAACAATTTGAACAAAATTAAAGTGATCCAAAACAAGATGCCAAAGTCAATATTACAAGAACAATCTTAAAAGTTGCTTGATTCCAAAGAATATTGTCAAAATCAATACTGTGAGGACAATTAATTTTGAGAAATATATCAAATGACACGTAAAATAACACCTCCAAACCCAAAAGAGAGAGAACTCTGTTTAAATTTGTTTGTCTATGACTGAAAAAGCATACCTTGAGGGTTTCCACTGTGAGTTGAATCAATTCCAATCTTCTCAAGCACTCATACAACTCAGTAACAGGCTGCAACACAAAAGAGGATTGATTATGGAGAGAGAGACAAATAAACACACCCATCAAAGGAATATTTCTTGCAAGAATTGACTCAATAAAGCTATCAGATATTTAACTTATAAGAAACACTACCGTATATGGGATCGCGATAATGTCTCTGATCTTGAAGACCTCTTTGAGAGCCGGGGATCCATCCTCAATTTCTTTGCTGAGGGCTCTGGCCTCATCATAGTTGTAATCGCTAATCCTAATCCCATCTGTCTCACCAATGTCGTTGTTTGCCTTGTCACTGTTTTTGTCATGGCAACCCGTGATACCCTACTCTGCATCCTCATCATCAATAATTTCATCATGGGGTTTAGCCAAAGTAACAGAAGTACATTCACAACACTTGACAAACCTATTTACATTTTTCTATGTTTTCAAAGGTTTCACTATTCCAATACGTCCATAAAAAAAATTCTTACACAGAGTTCTCTTGACTACACTTCTACAATCAGATATCTACCGTAAATTCTACAACCCCCTCGAAAAAAATAAGAGAAAACTTGCAATACATTGATTCAAACATTGAAAATTAAAAAGCACCAGAGGGCCCAACTTCCAAAATATATCACTATCATATATAGATGTAAATATAAATAACAAATACAAAACATATCTTCCTAATAACGTGAGAATTTTATCTCAGGTAACAAAAAAGAAAATCTTGTAGTCAGTGAAGTTGTATATCTATCAGCATAATCTCTATGAAAGACTTGTGATAATATTCAGAGGTGTTTTCATCTATTTGCTCCAGGATCTTTTAAGTTCCAAAAATACTTTTAGCACATTTAACACATATCAATCCTTTTTGTCCTCTTTCTACGAGGTGCTACTATAATTGTGGGTGTGGATTGCTCATCACATTCAACACCCTCCTCATTATTTTTGTCTCCCATTTGCTGAAATTCAACAATGGTTTCTTGCCAAGGTTCAGGAATGACAATTGACTGATTGTGTGCAACAAACGATTCAACATGTGCTTGTATCTCGTCCTCATGCTCACTCCCAGATGTTTCACCTGATGATTTAGATTGTTGGGATTCCTATACACAACACAATTTAACTTGTTAAAATAACATTATACCTCCAATTAAATTATTGCATATTTCATAAGATATTATAAACAACTAACCTCAGATTCATAGCCAGTAATTAATTTTTCCCCTCGATCTATCATGTGTTGTCGTAGACCTTGGGAACCGTGTAATAAAGCATATTTTAATTCTTCCTCTGAAGCTTCCTTCTGAAATTGGTGAACCTACATTAACAAAGATAATCATATTTATAAGCTATAATGACTAATACGATACAACTAACTCAATGTGACCATAGTTATTTTCCCTAAAATAGAAAATATAATAGATGAAAATATTCACTTACCATGCCACCACGAATACTGTTATATCCACCAGAGCCTAATTTATGAGATCCAATACTTGACACCCTAGCTTGGGTTGCTTTCGTTGTATCTCGAAGTCGCCTTTTACCTCCTCTTTGTGCAAATGGCCTATAGTTTGGATTATTGTGCACCTTCCTTTTAAACTTTCCATCTTTCATAAGTTCATCCCACGTCACTTGGTCTATGATCCAAGCTGGACGTGGATACATCAAATTTTTTGTTAACTTTGACCTTAAATTGTCTCTTTTTGAGTGAATGTATTTACATGCAATATCTAGAATAATTTCTTTATCAAATCCAGGATTTCCAAATTCTATTACAACATCTTTAAATAGTTCTTCTTTTTTAGCATTGGTTTGCTTCCTCCAATCCATTTGGATGGTATTGCCAAACAATTGTTCAGCACGATGAAAAATAAAGTGATAAAATTTCAACCCCATTTCATCCTTCAAGACATTTCCTTCTGCAGTGAGCAAGATTGTAACTTCTTGCATTCCTTTTGTAGTCACCGAGGATATTGTTGTAGTCCTGGAGGTTGAGGTAGATTCCCTTATAGGTACATCAAGCACTTTCTCACTTATTTCCTGCATTTACAAAGAAATTTTGGAACAGTTAAAAATACAACCAAAATATGAAACTACTGCCATCTCTAAATTAATTATCCTAAACATAACAAATGAAATTATAAAAAAATTAAAATAATTTTACCTGCTCATTTGAAGTAGGCAATGCACTCTCCAACAATGGCATTTCCCATAACTGAATTTGTTCAACCATTTCTTGTCTGATTTGAACATTTTCAGGAGTATCTGGTAGGAGCCTTAACATTCTTGATTGTGAATCTATGAGACTCCTCAAAGAAACATCAATATTTGAGGAGCCTTATGGGGTTGGTCTAGGTGCTCTTGTAATAACAAAATTTTCTATAAACATATTGTTTATATGGAATCACCACAGGAAACATCCTGCAAGGCACAAATATAAATAATAAGATGGAATAAAAGATGAATAAAGTTGAAATATGTAAACTAGGTTTGGTCTTCATAATGACATATGTAATCATGATTTTATGTAATTTATGTAAAGAAGGAAAAATAAAATCAGATTTGTTATGTTTGAAGCATGGGTTTCATGCTCAGGGATAACATAGATGAATAGCAAGAAAAAATTAAAAGATGAAAGACATTTTCCATGGTTGAATGCATCTTAGTAAGAAGGCATCATGGTAAGCATACAAATTGAAGCAAGAGCTCATAGCTGAAGTAAAAGTATACAAACAAATAACATAATCAAGTAAAAGTTACAAGTTTGACATCTAAAAGTCACGGGCTGCTTACACTTTGGTGAGCGTTTCTCAACATTTTTTGTGATGGTGGCTACGCAACTACTGTTTTATTGCTTGGTTTTTCTCGCCTGAAGGGCTGCTACAGCAGGCTGGTCACACATTTAAGTGACACACATTGACAATGACGGTGCTACATTTCAGCTTTTATGATGTGTTTTTTATCTGTTGGTGCATCCATAAGGTCTTATGACTGTCTGGGCTATGATTGGCTCTGTGAAGATCATTAGAAATCTTTTCTGGGCAGTGTTACGAATTCTTACTGGACTGCTAATAGTAGATAGCAGCGTTTACTGAATTTTTATTATGATCAGCATGTTTATTGAACCTTAAATTTTGCATAACATTGGATGTATTAGGGGGCATAAAAAATACCTGCATGGCAACATTTGATGTGTTGGCCGACAGAATCCTGCATGCCAACAAAATGCATGTTTAGAAAAAACACAAATATTAATAAATATATAAAGTGAAATAAGTTAATTTAATGCACAAAAATATTGATCAAGCTTTACCACTAGCATAAGTTTAGATGTATTGAAAGGTGTGATAGGGGTTGGAATGACTTTAGAAATTGCCTGCATTCCAAAAATATAAATTAGCATAATATAATAAAGAACATAAGATAATTGAACCTATAAAATACTTATTCAAGCTTACCTCATGCACCATCATAGCAATGTCTTGCCCTCGTGCATTTGTTAACATTTCCATAAATGCGGTTAACATCATTGAATCCCCCAGTTCAGAAGTAACATTCTTAAAAAAACACATAATAACATAAAAATAAGAAAATATTGATTTGAGAACATATGCTAGTCACATTAATAACAAAATTCAAATTCACTAGCACATGAAAAATAACATAAACAAATTTCAATATGTTTCAATACATAAAAAAAAAAACATAAACAATACTCAATATGCAAAGTTTTTTTTAGGTTTACAGTGTTAGGTTTCTCTTGCCTAGGTGACAATGACATAAAGTAAAGGTGTTCAAAAATTCAATTAAGAAATTGAAGTGTAGTAGATTAGGTGCCTCCACCAAATATATATGTGCTTTTCAATTAAAACCTTAAACATTCAAATTACTTAATGTCCATTACAATTAGAAACTCAATACTTAACTGTAGTGAATCCTTACAAATATCTTAAAATAAACATAGTGATCAAAAAATGTCATCCTCACATGAGATTTCCTCATCTGATGGCATAAATACCCCATCATTAATGGACCCTAAATCGACAAATAAATTAATACCATCATTTTCATAGTCTTCACCACCTTCAACTACAGGTAAATTAAAATAAAAAAATTCATCATCTTCATGCACTTGATGTCCATGTGGTTGGTCATGTCCTTCAGACACTTCAGTAATCTCGTCATGATCTTCGTATTGGTCATATGCATCATTGAAAATAACAACATCTCCATCTTGGCCATCTATGTCTTCTAGGGGAACTTCTGCATCTTCAAGTAAATCATGGTCCTCTACATCTGGAACAAATGTTACTCTTCGTCCCCTTGGATCATAATCAATCACAAATGACCAACCAGGTTGTTCTAAATTTGGAATGAGAAAAAATTGGTCACATTGACTTGGAAACACATAAGGTTCAGAAGTGGCTTCAAACCTAGATGTATTGATCATATGGAATCCATTATTATGGAGTAAGATAGTTTTTTCTTCTCCCACTTCGATAAGCTTGTACCATTCAACACGAAAAATAACTTTCTTGAAAGACATAAAATCAAGCTCTATAATATCCTCCAGCACTCCATAGTAGCGAAGTGTGCTTGTGATTGGTTGTCTATCATTTGCATGTGAACGACATTCCACCTCAAATGATGCTGAAATTCCACAATCATAAGTTTGTCTCTTTTCATCAACTTTTCTGATGCGATAATGATGACCAAAATTCCACATTATTTTGTAATATCTTACCTAAATTCATAAAAATATTAACTAATTAGATTCAAGGATATAAAATTTAACAAACAATTTATTCAATATATGCAACATATTAATATACATCACCTCCCCATTTATAGATCCTTTAATGAAATTCAATTGTTGTTGTGTCACTCTATCCTTCCCTTTTGTTTCCTCATTTTCAATATTGGTCTTTAGCCAATTCCATGAGCATCTATCTGGCCACTTTCTTTCATGGCTTGCAGGCAATCCTCGATTAGTGTTTTCACCATGTCTATTATATATATTGGTCCATGCATTTTCATCTTCTAATTTCTTTTGTTCAGCGTACTTCTCCATCCATTCCAATATAAAGTCAGAATTGTATGCAACATACAAATGTAATGCCTCCCACTCCTTAGCATCTACAATGAAAAATATATTTGTTCAATGAATTAATAATTAATTATAGCCATGTATTATAAAATTTAAGATAAAAATAACTACTATAACATTTTGTTTACCTTTTATCCTCTTTGAAGTCCCTTCACCCTCTAATTTTTCTCCTTCAAATGATTGAGATTGGTTATAATTCCATAATCGCGGAGCTTCAATATGCAATTGAGATAAGTACTCACTCAAATGAACCATTGCCTGAAAAACCATGTACCCCTCAACTATGGACCCTTCTGGTCGAGCCTTTTGCCTCACAAATTGTTTTAAGACCTTCATATATCTCTCCACGAGCCACATTGTTCGAATATGAATAGGACCACATTGTTCAATCTCTTCTACTAGGTGTACAAGGTAGTGCTCTTGAGAATTAAAGAAGCTTGGAGGGAAGCACATTTGAATATCACACATCAAAAGTGAAACATTCCTCTTCCAATACTTCAATTCATCCTGATGTATCTCTTTAGATGAGACCCACATGCAAGTATTACCATGTATTAGAATAAGGACTTGTGATTTCTCGTAAACTAAAAGTAATAACTCATATAAAGGCATAACCAATGATGCACTTCAAATGATAAGATTCATGGAAGAGTATGCATGATGGATTGAAAATACCTCAGATATTTGCATAATTTGTAAATAGTCAAAGTGACATCATGGTCAAAAGTACTTGGTATTGCTGCAGACAACACATACTGCATGACCATTAACAAATAACCATGTTAAAATATGCATGAACTTCAAATATGCATGAGATGATATTATCACAATACTAGCATGACCATTAACAAATAACCATGTTCAAATATGCATGAACTTCTATTATCAATAGGATATACAATTTTCGAATTAAGTTCCAACAAATCTAACATGTGACAACGTTACCTTTATCCAATTGTGCCAATCATGTGTTTTTAGGCCTGAGAACTCTGATCCATCTCTTGTGAGTAAGTTTTTTAATGTCGCACCAAAGCCAGAAGGAAATATTATGTTTTTCATAGTAGAAATGATGTTTTCTTTCTCATTTGATGTAAAATTCCATGGAGCATGAACATATGAGTTGTCTTCATGCAACCACAATTTTGGCATGATATTGGCAACTTGAAGGTCCTTTCTTAACTTTATTTGTGCTTCAATGTTAGTTCCATTTAGATGTTTCCACAAGCACTCTGCCACATTTTTCCCGATGTGCATAGTATCCAATAGGTGGTCTATTGGCAAGTTCTCATAATATTCTAATTTTTAGAAAATAGAGAGTCTTTTCATTCCTTGGGGAAAACATGTCCCTTCTTTTTTGTCATACATTGCTTTCCACCTAGCAGGGTTCATCTTTATTGGCTTCCTCATTTCAACTTCCTTTCCATTGAACTTATGTTTATCACGCACTCGATAGCGATGATTTTGTGGTAAGAATTGTCTATACTCATCATATACAGTTTTATTGAGATCCTTTGATTGCCTATGCAACAATTTTGGCCCACATGATGGACAACCATGTTTCCCCTTTGTTTGTAGCCCTAAAATAAGATTGTAAACCAAATTTAGTAAATATTAAAATGAAGACAATAATTATAAATGTAATTTATAATACATTACAACAACAAATATTACCACAACAAATAGAGAGCCCCGGGGCGTCATGAATGGTCCAGATAAGAATCGCATGAAAGAGGAAGTTTCTATCATTGACAGGTCTTGATACATCATACATGTTTACACCATCCCATAATTCACAAAGCTCGTCAATGAGGGGCTCCATGTATACATCCATATCTTTTAATTGATATTTTCCTAAGTAAACAAAGTGTTCTTTATTAGGATTAACTGAATTGAAATATTTTTATATAAAATTCAAGAGAGCATTGCATTCATATGTTCTAGTACCTGGTATGATAAGAGTTAACATTGCATGTTCCTTTTTCATTGCCATCCAAGGGGGAAGATTGTTGTTTATAATTAACACTGGCCAAATAGAATACGTTGTTCTAAGATCTCCAAAAGGATTGACACCATCCATTGCTAGAGAAATTCTTGCATTCCTTGGCTCATTTCTTAAACGTGGCCATTTTTACTCAATATCTTTCCAATATTTACTATCCGCAACCATATGCATGACACCATCTTGGCTTCTCCCTTGTGCATGATAATCCATATCTTTTGCCAACTCCTTGCACTTGAACATTCTCTCAAACCTTGGCTTTAGTGGAATGTGTCGTAGTACTTTATAAGGAATCTTCTTGGATACTTGATATTGACGGTATCTATTTATGTGACACACTGGGCATTGTTGTAAATTTGCATTCTCTCCATAGTACAATATATGGTCATTTGGACATGCATCATATGTCTTGTACTCCATTCCAATGTCTTTCATTATTGAAGATACTTCTCTATGAGAATGAGGCAACTTATTGTCCTTTGGAAGTATTTTGTGTGCCAAAAGTATGCATAGTACAAATAATTATTTTTATAAGTATACACAATATTCAAAACTTTTAAGACATCTAGAGCATTAATTTATAGGAATATCAAAACCAACCTTAATATATCAGTAAAGCATGTGTTTTTCAATCCATGTGTAACCTTCAAGTTCAACAACAACATAAGTGTCGCCAATATAGAAGATTCAGCATTTGCAAAAAGAGGCGTCCTAGCCAATTGAGCGAGGGGTGAATCAATAACTTCTTCAAAAGATGTGTAGAAGTCCTGGATAAATTCATTGACACCAGCCTCATTTATCTGTGAAGTGGTTTCATCCATAAATGTGTTTTGTCCTTCATCTTGACAGTCGCTACTATCAATATAATCCATAGGTTCTTCAGGAATATTGGGAACCGGAAGCGACTTTTCATCAAAAAAAAATCAATTCAAATGATCAATAATAATGTATTAAATAATGTGCATATTTATTTATTATAAGAAAAAAAAATTGTTAATTATAGTATACCTCTTCTATATAAACTCCATGGTCCAATCTATGGATACCAACTAGCCTTCGCTTCTTTAGTTTCCTATTTTGGCACATTTTGCAACTGCAATATATCATTTCATTGAAGTATTCATCTGTCCCTAGAACAGGTCTTGTTGCCCGTTCATCTGAATATTCAGATGATGATGTGCTATTTTCCTGAATGCACCATGTACTATGCTCGATAAGACTGCAAATTTTAACTTGATTATTAATTCTTTTTCGAGATAACGTGACCAATGAATAAACCTAGGGAGTGAATCTATGAATATTTAATTTTTTAGTGTTGAGTGAGCACTGAAAATCTGTCCAACACTTTGAGGCAAGTCTCTCAAAGTGTTCCAACAAGTCTCTAACTAGTCACAAACAAACTTTTGAAGTATCGTTTTAGAGTTATTTCTAAAAATAAAACCAGTCTCTAACTAAATCAACAACATAAATACTACAAATACCAAAAACACAATAAATACATGGTCTGCCATTTGTATATATTCCAAGAAAGTAATGCAACAAAAATCTGCAAAGAAAAATGTGTGGACGTTAGTTAGGATCATTAAATAAATAACTGTTGAAATATATGACAACGTGTATACCAAAAAAACTTTTACTATTTTTTTTCTGATTGTAAATTCACAAAATGCAAGTAGACAATGAATAATAAGTGCTCTTCAATGGGAAGTGGGACTCATGATGAGAGAAAAGGCATTTCTGAGTCACCTCATTAGGCTTATACAAATCAAATTATTGTAGTTACATTGTGATTTGATGGCCTGATATTCATAGAGAACCACATAAATTTTTCCAACAACCAAAAATCAAATGTTATTTTGTTTTGAGATGAAGGATCTAGGTGAGTTGCATTATTACTATGACATTCTAATGACTAGAGATATGCATAATTATAATTATCAAAGCATTGTCTTATAGCAAATACATATCTGTACTGTCTAAATACAGATAAATCAGACTTGGGAGCCTGTATAGACTTTGAAGAAACTTTGCACTTGTTAGATGAATACAATTAGTTAGGCATAGGCGTGAGATTTATTAAGTGGATGTCAAAAGTGCCTTCTAGAATACAAGATTTGCGAGGAAATGTATATGAATTATAGCTCATATGGACGGAGGCAGGCTCATAGAGCCTTGTATGCAAGCATTGATGACCAGCCAAGGATAACTGTTTTGGAAACCTGTCAGATTGTCAAAAGCAAAGTGAAGGATTAAATATTGACTGCATCTTATATGTTGATGGCATCATTTCAGTGAATCCAACTTCCAAGAATGATGGAAGTGATAAAAGATGAGCTTCCTGCATAAATATTTTGAAATGATAGCTCCAATGTACTTAGATTTTCCAAGTTAAGTATGTAAGGAAGATATTGAAATTTGAAACATATTTGACATTGTTGATGATAAATCTGCAACAACTCCTATTGAAATGGATATGAAGTTATCGACTCTTAAAGACTCAAAGCTAGTGGATGCAACACTACACAGTAAATTGGCAGAAGTCTTATTTATCTTATCACTATTTGATCGGATTCAAAATGTATTGTTGGTGGCATGATATCATGATTTATGGCTTTCCTCAATAGCTATTCATTGGAAGTCAGCAACATGGTTTTAAGTATGTGCACAAATATGACACTAAGCTGCTTGATCTCACACCCATTTATAAAGGATTTTGTGTTTTATGCCAAGACTAAGACGGTCATCATCCCTTATATCAGAGCGCAAGAACAAACCATGAAGATTGACTTGATCTATTTCAGGTCTTAGATGCATAGTATTAAAAACTGGAACTGGTGACGAGACCGCTCCACCTAATAAACCGGATTTCAAACTAGAACCAATCAAATTGGGACTGGTTAGATCTCAATGAACCAACTTTAAAAAAAAAAAAAAAAAAATTTAATGAAAAAAACTATTTTAAATATTTAAAACCATAATTCCAAACCAATAGACACAAAATATGCAAAGTTTGTTCATATATATACCATTTAAAGGTGAATACATAAAAATGGCACCAAGTGCAATACATAAAACTTTCCTATTGTCGATCAGGCCTAGAAATGGAAAATTCTATATAGTATCCTGGTTTGAGTTCTCTCCTGGAGTATGAACTAACATCCAGTTTAGTCAGAAAATAAAACTGCCCAATTGCTCACCCAAATACAACAATATGATTAGAACCCAGATAATCAATCACACATCGTCAGTTTGTTCAAGCATCAATAGGGATGTCATTCAAATAACTTAGGGATGACTCAAACCAAAGGAGAACATGTCTAAATAGTCATTAATGGTGCTCTAATATGCCCTATAGATAAAGAACATGGAATTAGCCTCTCAGCCTCTGCCTATAGTTGAGAGAAAGAAGAAAAAAAGACAAAGAGGTCAATCATAAACTCAGTAACAGTATTCAAAGACAATGTGTGAGTTTCGCAACTTTACTGAATTAGAAATAGAAACAAATGGTCAAAAGAAGCATTGAAACATTGATAATCAAAACAAAATAAAGAAAATTTTTGACACAACAGTGGATCATATTTACTGCAACATAACTTTTTAGAATCCTGTATGAGGCATAGAATATACCCCCGACACTGACAGGACAACACTAATTCAATCATTTTCAAGTTAATGCATACAATAATTTTATCATTTTTCGGTCTAGAGTACCAAGCTAATTTGGATTTAGAATGGAAGAGGGACAAATATCCAACGTTACAAGCCTCCAGGTCAGCTCACCAACACCTCCAAAAGAGAGAAAAAAAGGCCAAATAGGTAGCCTAGACATTATCCATAACACATTTAGTCAATGTGTATGGGATGATAGAACAATGGAGAGAGATGAATACTCTCACAGATTCAATTCAGCACAACCCATTCAAGCGAGAGTCTAAAAAGTGCAGACAATGAAAATAAAGACCCACATTGATTCAGGTACCTGCTATAGATTTTTCCTATAGAAGAACATCAAACATTCTTAATATGGTACCTGATTTGGTATGTTGGCTATTCCGGCTTGGTTGGAAAGAGAGTGATGCCTCATACAATATTTGAACTTTCTAATATACGAGTATTTTTTCAGTAACAACCTAAAAAAATCCACACCATACATGATCTGTCCAAAAATTGTAAACACCTAACCATTGAGGCCACATTGGCAAAAGGAGTCATCAAAAAATAGTTTTAATGAAATGGGTACAAAAATTCCTTCTTTGATTTTGATAATATCTGTTCCCTGGAGGGAAGAGAGTGGGGATGAAAAGCAGATAAAGCTACAGTCCGACAGGACGCAGACATAGACATAGACGGAGCACTGAAACCTTGCTTCCAGTGGCAGTGAGAAAGGACTGTAAATATGTGAAATAATCTGTACCATCACTCTCTATGAATCAATCAACATTTTTTCACTCTACAGTAGATGTTATAGTTCATGTTCTGATTTGCTGCTCCTTATTTCTGTAGCATAGTACATTGAAAATTAAATAAATTAAAAAATGACAGTTCCATGTTTCTGGACTTCTTCATAGACCTATTTGCTGTTTGAATTTTGTGATGTAACCTCCACTTACAGTTTATCAAACCATCATATAATCTTGTTATTAGCTCAGATTTCTTGTTGTTATAATATTAAAACGTGTCCCTTCACTGCATCCCAGGGTCGCCCTTTCAAATGTAGTGCAACAGGACAATGTTGGCATTACGTTTTAAAGGAAGAAAACCGAGCTTGATATCACATTGAGCTTCTATAAATATAGAACTCTTACTCACAAGCATTCAATGCATTATCAATGCATTATCAATGCATTATCAATGCTAGGACTCTGTTATTCCTAGTGTTGCTATAAAGTACAGAGTATTAATTTCTTACTCCAGTGATAATTTCTGTCTTGTATTTTTCGTATGCACAGTTTTGTTCTCTTCGTTTGTGGGTGCTACCACCACTATAACAGTGGGAGCGGGCATGTCTGGTACTTAATACCTTATCCAGTATTCATAGGTAATTAAGTATAGGCTTCAGAGTAGGTTCTGATCTTTTTGTTTGCAGGAATAATGGCAACAAAGACCTTATCTAACAATGGATTCAAGGACTTTGTAATACTAGAAGCAACCAATTGGATTTAAACTGTAAACAATGGAAATGAAATGGGCAGAGGGAATTTAAAATATACCCCACTTGGTAGAACTGCACTCAGGAAAAAATGACTCATATGAAGAAGAGTATAATAAGAAAAAGGGGAGTATAAATTCGATGGATATCGTTGAATCGGATAATGATAAATGGTTGGAAATTGTGAGTAGTTTTGACATTAAAAAAATGGCGAGATTGTGAGTAGTTTTGACATCAAAAAAATGGAGAGAATGACAAGTGCTCTCTAGGTACATGGAGATTGATGGCAGAGCAGTGCAACTGCAATCTTGTATTTCAAGATAATTAAGTGTATGTATGGAGAGAATTGCAGATGGAAAATGACGGAGATTATACTTTTAGAGTTATAGCTTTATTAATACAAGGGACATATGTTATTTGTTGGATTTTAGCAAGTAAAAAAATTAACCAGTGACATATAGAACTATAACTAAAAATATTGATTATGGTTGTAATAATAAATAACAGTCCAACAATAAATAAACAAATAAACAAAATTGTAGTGGTACAATAATAAATAAATTAATACAGGAATTCTGAGTACATCATCGAGGAAGAAAAATGGCTGTAGAACAAGAAGTACGATATTCACGTTTCTCCTAAATGATTCACATGAAATATAAAGAATTTTGTGTTTTATGCCAAGACTAAGACGGTCATCATCCCTTATATCAGAGCACAAGAACAAACCATGAAGATTGACTTGATCTATTTCAGGTCTTAGATGCATAGTATTAAAAACTAGAACTGGTGACCAGACCGCTCCACCTAATAAACTGGATTTCCAACCAGATAACTTTTGTCTTGTATTTTCCGTATGCAAAGTTTTGTTCTCTTCGTCTGTGGGTGCTACCACCACTATAACAGTGGGACCAGGCATGTCAAGTACTTAATACCTTATCCAGTCTTCACAGGTAACTAAGTATAGGCTTCAGAGTAGGTTCTGATCTTTTTGTTTGCAGGAATAATGGCAAAAAATACCTTATCTGACAATGGAGTCAAGGACTTTTTAATACTAGAAGCAACCAATCGGATTGGGGGAAGAATGCACAAGGAAACTGTGGGAGGTTATACAATAGAGATCGGTGCTAACTGGGTGGAGGGCGTTGGAGGCAAGGTCATGAACCTCATATGGCCTCTTGCTAAAAATGTGTCCCTTCACTGCATCCTAGGGTCGCCCTTTCAAATGTAGTGCAATAGGACAATGTTGGCATTACGTTTTAAAGGAAGAAAACCGAGCTTGATATCACATTGAGCTTCTATAAATATAGAACTCTTACTCACAAGAATTCAATGCATTATCAATGCTAGGACTCTGTTATTCCTAGTGTTGTTATAAAGTACAGAGTATTATTTCTGCATTGAGGAGTCTCCATGGCTTACTCCAGTGATAATTTATGTCTTGTATTTTTCGTATGCACAATTTTTTTCTCTTCGTCTGTGGGTGCTACCACCACTATAACAGTGGGAGCAGACATGTCAAGTACTTAATACCTTATCTAGTCTTCACAGGTAATTAAGTATAGGCTTCAGAGTAGGTTCTGATCTTTTTGTTTGCAGGAATAATGGCAACAAATACCTTATCTAACAATGGAGTCAAGGACTTTGTAATACTAGAAGCAACCAATCGGAATTGGGGAAGAATGCACAAGGAAACTGTGGGAGGTTATACAATATGATCTTACATATATTAGACATATTTTACAAAATATTATTGGAACACATCTCAAAATTTGGATGTGACATTGTTTTTGGTAGAGAAAAGCCTTTGAATTTTACTTTGCTGAAATGCCCTACTTAATTGTTTCTATGAATAACCAAAATCTCTATTTCCTCCAACCTAGTCTTGAAAAAGATGCAACCAATGAAAAATTTGAGAGATATTTCCAACATATCCAACCTTCCTACAAAATCCTTAGCAAAAAAGCCAAATGTGTCACTCCAAGGGCTTAAGAAGAATTTAGGCACCATGAAAGACTTAACTTCTATTAAAATAGTCATCCCACCTATTAAATTATACAAGCTCTTGTGTTACATTTAAAAATGATGAACATAATGACTTGGTCAATTCAACCAACTATATAACAATCTTCTCAACTAAATTTTGATCCCAAACTTTCCTATTTTTCATATCACATGGAAGAATCACCCCAGCAAAAACTACACTACCAAAAATTTCTCCATCATAAGCTATTTTTGCAAGGAAGGAAGCAGAAGCGTTTCAGAAGCAAGGAAAGCAGAAAGAAGCTTAAATACCTTGATCTAGGGCTTCTAGAAATTTATTGAATTTCTCCAACTTGTGAACCTGTGCTTGTTGATCAGGTGTTAACCCAGTTATATAAACCCTAACTCCAAACTAAACCTTGAAGCAACTGCGTTGTACCCTTTCGCTGAAAATTTGGCGCCAAATAATATTTCCCACTCTCCATGAAGGAATCACAACTCCATGCTTCTCCATCGCAACCCCTTGAAACCAAGGCTGATCGCTGCTGTGCCGACACGCAGGATTAACTGCTTTGTGAAGGCTGTATGGGATGTCTTGGGCGGCCACGTAGGACTGTACGATGTGGACGACTTAATTTGTGAGGGAAAGCTTTCAGAAGATTTCACTGTACTGTACTAGGAGGGGAGAATATATGATTAAACAAGTAGTATTTGGAGAGCCAAGGTGCGTAGGGGCAAAGCTTAGCGCACTCAAGACCTTAAGAGCTCAACCACCAGATTCAGCCTACTCTCCAATTGGTTTAGCAAGAATAGGACAAAATCAACAAATGATCAACACGCGCTCAGATGAGATATACCTGATAACTTCATGTTGACAAAGGCAATGGCCGATTAAGCTCTGGATTCCGAACATACCCTGATTTTTCTTCGAATCAAATTTTTAATACTGAGATATACGAAAGACCTGATAACTATATTCAATGTTAAACCAACTCTACCACGGAATATGTGTTTTGGATTTGATTGTAAAGAGGGTCGATTGCAACATTATTATATTAAAATATTTCAATGCCAACACCGATGGGTCGCCATGTCAAGTTTTATTTCAATGTTTTTAATAATAAAGTGTCAAAGGTTTACTTAAGAGCTAGTAGCAATAAGGATTAATTCAATTGGTTAATTCTTTTGCAAAAGAATTCATAGAGCTCGTGATACAAAATTTTATTGATTCTTTTAGGGTTACTAGTTGGTATTTTAGTTTCTAGTTACTATTGTGTTCTATTTGAAGACAAAGAAAGGGAGTAAATATATGGTACTGAAAATGTACCAGCCACTCTTACAACGTTTAATACATTAGTGAGTGAGAGAAAATATTCTTTGAAAAATGAAATGAACAATAGTTCATTTACTAAGTAATAGACACATATTAATAATATATAAGATATATATGATAAATATAAGGGAGCCATTTGTAACACCCAATCTCTAACTATTTTATGTTATGATTAGTTATTATCCTACCTACTAGAAGATTGATTGCTTGGTAATTTCTTGTTGGTATTATTACCATACATACAAGGTATCTGTATGTTATCTACATATACATAACTCATATGGATATGTTAGTATTATATGGTTTATTATGCTAAAGCATTGATTAATGATTAAGCTTATGATTAGCATTAATATTGATTAAGCTTGATAATTTTTTTAACTATAGCCTTATGAATAATTTAATATCAAATTAATTTTGGCCCTCTCATGACTCTTTTACTTTGATTAAATAGCTAAAATCACTTGATTATTTATCATGTATTAATTCTTATTGTTTGGGTTTGTTGAAGTTTTGGGGAGCGAGGAGAGGAATAAAGTTGAAAGAGTTTGGATACTAAAGATTCTCTAAGGAGGCTAAGAGAGGTGTTAGCTACTTGATGATATGAGCACGTGGTTTGAAAACACTATGGGTGGAAATTAGGGCTTGGGCACAGAGGGTAAATGAATTTGGGGAGGTTCCCTAGGGCTAGGATGTTGGAAAGGTTGTTCCTAGTTGGTTGGGTCACAAATTTAGTCAGGTGGGCCATGAATCTTTGCCTCAATAGTTGCATGTACCATCGTATCGATTAATAGCATGTCGCCGCCCCAGTTTCCTTCAGTATCAAGTGACATCATAATCGATGGATGTAAAGTTCAGTTGTACAGCTAACACTGTCAACACTCAGGTTTTGGACCATTCCACTATTCTCCCAAGCTTGGTTCCAGACCGAGGAACCTTTGAGGTTTCTAGAGAGCCTGATTAGAGACTTCAGGTTGTGAGATGAGGCATATTTTTCCTTCTAGAGTGCTGCCCAAGAGGTGTTGGGGCTAGTGATCCATCTCCACCAGGTTTTGGTGCCCATAAATTTTCCCAACAAGTCTGGGTCTCTGAGACCAAGCCCCCCATATTTTTTAGGTATGTAGATTTTTCTGTGTCTGGGTCTGTGTCTCTTGTTGAGTTGAATGGTCTAGGAGGTAATGAGGAAGAAGAGTTTTGATTTGGCTTTATTGATGGAGGTGCCAAAGGCTTTATTGATGGAGGTAAACTTCTTGATCAACTCGATATGTCAAAAAAGTATGGATTTATTATGAAGTGATCATCTGCTATGGTTTCGGTTGTTGTTTGTATGGATGAAATACAAACATGCTAGGGAGTGTGAGGGCCAAGTGTCAGGGAAACACAAGGGAGCACTAGTTTCAAATGCATGGAAATGGAGTATCAGCCAGTTCCAGGTGTGCTAAGAAGGGAGTGACATGGTATTCTAGGAAGTGCCAAGGCATGTTAGAGTGCTAGGGAAGCATACAAAGATGTTCCAAGTGCCAAGGTGTGCCAATGTGTGCTAAGGAGTGTTAGGGAGTTCCAGGAAAACATAACAGAGCACTAGGTCAAAATGCATAAATGAATGAATAAGAGTGTGTGACAGGGAGCGTTAGCGAGTTCTAGGTGTCTCGAGGAGGGAGTAACATGGAATGATAGGCAGTGTTAAGTCATGTTATAGTGTCACGGCAACATGCATCCAAGATGTGCCAGGTGCCAAGGTGTGCCAACATGCGCTAGGAAGTGCCAAGGTGTGCCAACATGCGCTAGGAAGTGCCAAGGTGTGCCAAAATGCGCTAATGAAATTCAATTGTTGTTGTGTCACAGTATCAAGTGACATCATAATCGATGGATGTAAAGTTCAGCTGTACAACTAACACTGTCAACACTCTTGTTTTGGACCATTCCTCTATTCTCCCAAGCTTGGTTCCAGACCAAGAAACCTTTGAGGTTTCTAGAGAGCCTGATTAGAGACTTCAGGTTGTGAGATGGGGCATATTTTTCCTTCCAGAGTGTTGCCCAAGAGGTGTTGGGGCTGGTGTTGGGGCTGGTGTTGCACTTTATAGTTCATCATTCAAAACCTATTATCTTAACTATAAATGATCATTGGATGAGCCTTTACCACGGTATATCTCCCAAAACTTAGTCTCTTATAGTATTTCTCTCAAAAAACAATGCATGGAAAGTCACCCTAGATTCTCCCAAAGCTCATATTTTAATTGAATTTTTACTTGCCTCACTTTGAAGCCTAGTATAAACACGTCAATCACAAGAGAGGGATTTTGGAAGTTTTGATCTTAGGCATTCATCATTTTTTAATATTCCTAAACCCGAGGTCATCTTTCCCTCGAGCCTTTCTTGGAGAGTCCTTCTTTTGCTTCTAAAGTAGGGAACCTATTATCTAATCCTCTTCTTTGAATGGGCATTGGAAATCACATTGTGCATCATTATTGGTCTCATCATTCTAGTAATTTCCCTGTACTGAGACTCCTCCCATCAGTGAAATTGCATAAAGAGCAGGGGAAATTGAATGAGGTGACAATGGGTCCTTCTCCCATTGTTTCCACTTGATCTAGTAGTAGTCCCTTTGGAACCCCTTCTACGACCCTTGCTAAACTAAGTGCTAACATTTTTCAAAAAAAAGTATAAAACAGATGGCTCATTTGAAAAGAATAAATCTAGGCTTGTGGAAAAAAATTTTACACAAAAAGAAGGGGTTCTATTATGAGAATACTCTTTTCCCCCATAGCAAAATGGGATACCATATGGACATTCTTTGCCCTATAAACTCAAAAAGTTGGAAATTCCATCAAATGGATGTAAAAACTGCTTTCTTGAATGGAGATATGAAAGAGAATGTTTTTGTGTCCCAACCAGAAGGATTTTTTGTGAAGGGTTAGGAACATAAAGCATGCAAGCAGTAAAATCCTTGTGTGGCCTCAAGAAAGCACCACGAGCCTGGTATAATAAGGGGTTAGGGGAATAGGGGCTTAGGGGTTAGAGGTTTAGGGTTTAGGGGAATAATGTGTTAGTGGTTAAGGGGTTAGGGATTGGGGGCTTAAGGGTTAACGGATTTAGGCGCATTTAGGGGTTAGGGGCATAATGAGTTAGTATTTAAGGGATTAGGGATTCGGGTTAGGGGAATAATGAGTTAGTGGTTAAGGGGTTATGGATTGGGGGGTTAGGGGTTAGGGGATTTAGGCACATTTAGGGGTTAGGGGAATAATGAGTTAGTGGTTAAGGGATTAGGGATCGGGGGCTTAGAGGTTAGGGGATTTAGGCGCAGTTAGGGGTTAGGTGAATAATGAGCTAGTGGTTAAGGGATTAGGGATTAGGGACTTAGGGGATTTAGAAGTTAAGGATTTTAGGGGTTAGGGGTTAATGGGTTAATGGTTAAGCGTTAACAGTTTAGGGGTTATGGGGTTAAGGGGTTAGGGATTTAGGTGTTAGTGGTTTAGGGGTTTAAGGGTTTAGAGGTTTAGGGTTTTGGGGGTTAAATGGGTTAGGTTTTTAGGGGTTTAGGGGATTAAATGAGTTAGGGGTTGGGAATTAGGGCTTAAGGGGTTAAGGGTTAGATGTTTAGGGTTTATGAGGTTAAATGGGTTTAGGGGTTTATAGGTTTAGGGGGTTAGGGGATTTAGCAGTTAAGGATTTTAGGGGTTAGGGGTTAAGGGGTTAAAGGTTAAGGGGTTAGATGTTTAGGTTGTTAAATGGGTTAGGGGTTTAAAGGTTTAGGGGGTTAGGGGATTTAGCAGTTAAGGATTTTATCGGTTAGGGGTTAAAGGGGTTAGGGGTTAGGTTTTGGGGGTTAGGGTTTGGGGGTTAAATGGGTTAGGTTTTTTGGGGTTTAAGGGGTTAAATGGGTTAGGGTCGGGAATTAGGGTTTAAGGGGTTAGGGGTTAAAGGTTTAGAGGTTTAGGGTTTAGGGGGTTAAATGGGTTAGGGGTTTAGGGTTTAGGGGGTTAAATGGGTGAGGGGTTATAGCCATTTATTAGGTGAACAAGGCATAATCTAGTTGTAGTAACCATAACTTGGTCAAGTTGTTATAGTCAAGGCAAGACTTGGTCGGGTTCCCAAGTTCCAAAAAAGTAAGGGTAATTGTGAGGGCATGAGAACTAAGGAGTGTCAGTGTGTGCCAAGGAATGAAAAGGCATGCTAACACATGCTAGAAAGTGTCAATGGATGTTGAGGAGTGCTAGGGAGTGCCAGGACATTGGAAGGGAGAACTAGGTCAAAATGCATGGAAATGAACGAATAAGAGTGTGTGCCAAGTAGTGTCAATGAAATCCAAGTGTCTCAAGTATAAAGTGTGTTAGGGGAAGGCCAGAATAAGACTTGTAGGAGGTAAGCCTATGGTTACATAAATGGTTGCACAAAGTAGTTTCAGACAAAGGGAAACTTTGGGTTGGGCACAACATTTATTTTCCAATGACTTGGTTGGGTTCCCAAGTCGCAAAAAAAAGTAAGGTTATCTATGACGGCATGAAAGCTAAGGAATACCAAGGTGTGTCAGGGAATTCCTAGAAGTACTAACACATGTTAGGCAGTTCCAAGGCATGATAGGCATGCCAAGATGTGGCAGGTGCTAGGGTGTGGCATGAATACATGCTAGGGAGTGTGAGGGCCAAGTGTCAAGGAAACACAAGGGAGCACTAGTTTAAAATTCATGAAAATCAATCATTAAACTGGTACAAAAAAAATGATTTTATATATTCACATACAGGACAGTCACAACATATCAGCAAAATCACATACTTATCGAAATCCTCAACCAGGAATATGCTACATTGCTTCTTAATGCGCTTTCAACTAGGTAGGCATCAATGACAATCATTACAATGGGTTAAGGGGATCTAAGAGAGAATTATGTAAGGAGTTCCTTCTAGGTAAAGGTCATTGGTATTACTATTGTTAAAGGGGGTGGCCTACAAGGATACATTGGTAGCTACTGATGTAAGAGCATAATTTCAACAATTTATTTCAAAATTTGTATTTGTCCTCCATAAGGTCTTAGAGATTTATAGAAGAGGAATTTGGTTTCCTTGTTGCCCTATAATTTTGTAGAATTTCTAACTTCATATTTGGGATAGGAAATTTTAGTAATTTTAGGCATAAGTTAAGATGTTTTTATTTCTATTTTTAAGGCCTCCTAGTAATTAGGAAAGTTGAGTCTTATGATTAGGATTACTTGTGGCATCCTATGTATTTTTCAAACTCAAATACACCAAGGCAAATATGTGGAGGACATTTGGGGGAAATGTGATTGTCCATCAAATGTAGGTCGGATTTGGGGAACTTGTAGCTTTTTTCCTTGGATCCTACTAGTTCTTAGAGGCTGTATTTGGAGCGGTTAGCAGATAAAAGCATAATATGCCCAAGAATATTAGCATTGGAGCACCTATGGTTTGGGATAAAGGATAAGGGGTTCTAGGAGTTAATGGGTTTAAGGGTTTAGGAGCAAGGGGTTAAGGGTAAAGGGTAAAGGGTTAAGGCTTATGGGATTTGAAGGTTAGGGGGTTTAAGGGTTAGAGGTTAATGGATTAGTGGTTAAGGGATTTAGGGGTTAATATTAACCATCAAGGGCTTACATGTCAGGGGATCTAGGGGTTAAGTGCCTAAGGGTTATGTTATTTAGGTGTCAGAAGGTTAAGGGGTTAGGGGTTAATGAGTTTAGGGGTTAGGGGTTATGGGTTAAGGGTCAAGCTTTAAGAGGATATGGGATTAGGGTTTATGGGGTTCAAGGGTTCTAAGTTAGTGGTTAGGGGTTAAGGGGTTAATGGCTTTGGGTTTAAGGGATCAAGAGGTTAATTTTTTATGAGTTATGGGTGTATGGATTAAGGGATTGTGGCTTCGGGGTTAAAGGGATAGGGACTTTAGTGGTTATGGGTTAAGTGTGTATGGGTTGTGATAATGTGGCCCCTAATCCCTTTGTCACAACTATTGGGGGTTCCCCTATCAATTTCTCTCATTACCTTACCTATAGGTTACCTAGCCCCTATGCCATAAGGCCCTAAGGCTCCTTCTCATTCTCTAATGTTAGGATTGTAGATCTTAGTAAACCATGCTCGAACCTCTCACTTCTACCCATCCATGCTACCCTTATGTCCCCTTGCCCCGCTCAATACACCAAAAGACCCCCTTCCCCCAAAATTCATGAGAATTGAACATTTGGAGGCGATCATTTAACAACAACTTCACAACTACTCCATTTATAATGGTGTCTTGGAGCTATTAGATGTCATTTCATTGAGCTACAGTGATAGGTGAGAGCTATGCATAGCTCACTAAAGGTGTATCAAGAGACTATTATTCTATTGGCTATAGAATTTGACTCTTTTTTTGTAACTTAGCGAAATGGAAAAGATGTGGAGACAATCTCCATTCTTCTTCTTTCATCAGGCCATGTAAAATAAATGAAGCAAATAGTCTTAGCCCCTTGGAGAAGGAAAGTTGAGAACAATAATTAGCATGAACAAACAAAAAATCCAATGAGTTAAGCTTAGAGGGGTCTCCCTTTGTAAAAAATCATCCATAAGCTTGTTAGAGTTAGTATGAATCTTTACTAGAGGTTGAGTAGTCTTCACATCGCCAACCACATCCAATAGAAAGGTACCAACCCCTACAATAAAAATGATGTCTCCAAATAAGGTGTAGTTAATACCAATAACATCACCTTATGAATCTATTACAATACGATTTGGAAAGTACGTTTCCATACATGTGTGAAAGAAAAAATCCATTTGGTTAGCAAAATGAAGTCCTTTTTAAGACCTCCAAAAACCCCCCTGAAGGAGACAAGAAGGGTTTGAAACCATATAATACAAGTCGATCTATGAACCCTATTTCTGATGTTTTCTATGCATGTGTTTGTTCACTCGATTTGACATGTGATAGACAATATATGAAGCCTTTTTTTCCACATATCATCTTCATTAGATATCATGTTACTAAGAATGAAGTGTCTGGATTAGAGTTAAAGTTCCTATTTTAGTTTGTTGTCTTTTTTTGTCTTTTAGAGTACAAATATTTCTGGTATATTGTGCTAAGGTAGTTTGGCTTTCAAATATTCAAGGAACATGTGAGCTAACTATATAAGAAAATATTGTAATATTTGAAATAACATGATGAACTATTTAGCACAATTTATGGTGTTGGATTGTTTGAGATGTTTATTTTTGGATGGATGGATGTACATCTCTTTAGCCAATAGACAAAACTCATTAAGAATTGTTGCAAGTATGTTATTGACATGTTGAAGTGTCATTGAGACTTAGAGGTAGAAGATTTAGACTTGTATGTTTTCACCTATCCGGGTGTGATGATACCTTGTGGAGGTAAGCAAAATTTCCATTTTTTTTAACTTTTGGATATATTCTATATGCTCTTGAGAGAATTTCAACCTTTTAAATAAAACTACAAACAAATTTACATTCATGCAATAATTACTAATTGATTTGGGGGCGACTCAAAAAATTGTAACATGTTGGCTTGTTGAATTTGTTAGTAAGTTAATTAGGGCTTGATAAATTTGTAAGCTTCAGTGGGATTTATTGCAGTTGTATGTGTTTTAGAGAAGCAAGTTTGGAGTGGTGGTTGTGCTTTCTTTATTGAATTTGATTTCTTTGGTTCTTCTTCTTGTGCATGCCCATTGTGGTATATTCTCATTAGTGGTTAAGGGGTTAGGGATTCAGGGCTTAAGGGTTAGGGGCATAATGAATTAGTATTTAAGGGATTAGGGATTGGGGTTAGGGGAATAATGAGTTAGTGGTTAAGGGGTTATGGATTGGGGGTTTAGGGGTTAGGGGATTTAGGCGCAATTAGGGGTTAGGTGAATAATGAGCTAATGGTTAAGGGATTAGGGATTAGGGCTTAGGGCTTAATTAGTGGATTTAGCAGTTAAGGATTTTAGGGGTTAGGGTTGAGGGGTTAATGGGTTAATGGTTAAGCGTTAACGGTTTAGGGGTTTAGGTGTTAGTGGTTTAGGGGTTTAAGGGTTTAGAGGTTTAGGGTTTAGGAGTTAAATGGGTTAGGGTTTTAGGGGTTTAGGGGGTTAAATGGGTTAGGGGTTGGGAATTAGGGCTTAAGGGCTTAGGGGTTAAGGGGTAGACGTTTAGGGTTTATGGGGTTAAATGGGTTTAGGGGTTTAGAGGTTTATGGGGTTAGGGGATTTAGCAGTTAAGGATTTTAGGGGTTAGGGGTTAGGGGTTAAGGGGTTAATGGGTTAGACGTTAAGGGGTTAGAGGTTTAGGGGGTTAAATGGGTTAGGGGTTAAGAGGTTTAGGGGGTTAGGGGATTTAGCAGTTAAGTATTTTAGGGGTTAGGGTCTGGGGGTTAAATGGGTTAGGTTTTTAGGGGTTTAGGGGGTTAAATGGGTTAGGGGTCAGGAATTAGGGTTTAAGGTGTTAGGGGCTAAGGGTTTAGGGGGTTAAATGGGTTAGGGGTCGGGAATTAGGGTTTAAGGGGTTAGGGGTTAAGGGTTTAGGGGGTTAAATGGGTTAGGGGTTTAGCGTTTAGGGGGTTAAATGGGTGAGGGGTTATAGTCATTTCTTAGGTGAACAAGGCACAATCTAGTTGTAGTAACCGTAACTTGGTCAAGTTGTTATATTCAAGGCAAGACTTGGGTGGGTTCCCAAGTTCCAAAAAAGTAAAGGTAATTGTGAGGGCATGATAACTAAGGAGTGTCAATGCGTGCCAAGGAATGAAAAGGCATGCTAACACATGCCAAAAAGTGTCAATGGATGTTGAGGACTGTTAGGGAGTGCCAGGACATTGCAAGGGAGAATTAGGTCAAAATGCATGGAAATGAATGAATAAGAGTGTGTGCCAAGTAGTGTCAATGAATTCCAAGTGTCTCAAGGATAAAGTGTGTTAGGAGAAGGTCAGCATAAGACTTGTAGGAGGTAAGCCTATGGTTACATAAAGGGTTGGAAAAAGTAGTTTCAGACAAAGGGAAACTTTGGGCTGGGCACAACATCGATTTTCCAATGACTTGGTTGGGTTCCCAAGTCACAAAAAAAGAAAGGTTATCTATGACGACATGAAAGCTAAGGAATACCAAGGTGTGTCAGGGAATTCCTAGAAGTATTAAGAGATGTTAGGCAGTTCCAAGGCATGATAGGCATGCCAAGATGTGGCAGGTGCCAGGGTGTGGCATGAACACATGCTAGGGAGTGTGAGGGCCAAGTGTCAACGAAACGCAAAGGAGCACTAGTTTAAAATGCATGGAAATGAAGTATAAGCCAGTTCCAGGTGTGTTAAGAAGGGAGTGACACGGTATTCTAGGAAGTGCCAAGGCATGTTAGAGTGCTATGGAAGCATACAAAGTTGTTCCAAGTGCCTAGGTGTGCCAATGTGTGCTAAGGAGTGTTAGGGAGTGCCAGGAAAACATGACAGAGGCGCACTAGGTCAAAATTCATAAATGAATGAATAAGAGTGTGTGACAGGGACTGTTAGCAAGTTCTAGGTGTCTCGAGGAGGGAGTGACACGGTATGATAGGCAATACTAAGTCATGTTATAGTGTCAGGGCGACATGCATCCAAGATTTTAGATATTCACATATGAAATAGTCACAAGATGTCAAAAAAATCACGTACTTATCGAAATTCTCAACCAACAATATGCCACATTGCTTCTTAATGTGCTTGCAACTAGGTAGACATCAAAGACAATCATTGCAATGGGTTAAGGGGATCTAAGAGAGAATTATGTAAGGAGTTCCTCCTAGCTGGTAAAGGACATTAGTATTACGTCTATTGTTAAAGGGGGTGGCCTACAAGGATACATTGGTAGCTGTTTATGCGAGAGCATAATTTCAACAACTTATTTCAAAATTTGTATTTGTCCTCCATAAGGTCTTAGAGATTTTTGGAAGAGGAAGTTGGTTTCCTTGTTGCCCTATAATTTTGTAGAATTTCTAATTTCATGTTTGGGATAGGAAATTTTAGTAATTTTAGGCATAAATTAAGATGTTTTCTTATTTTTAAGGTCTCTTAGTCATTAGGAAAGTTGAGTCTTATGATTAGGATTACTTGTGGCATCCTCTATATTTTTCAAACTCCAATACACCAAGGAAAATATGTGGAGGACATTTGGGGGAAATGTGGTTGTCCATGAAATGTAGATCGAATTTGGGGAACTTGTAGCTTTTTTTCTTGGACCCTACTAGTTCTTAGAGGTTGTATTTGGAGCAGTTAGTAGGAAAAAACATAATATGCCCAAGAATATTAGTGTTGGAGCAGTTATGGTTAAAACATGAGATTCAAAGTTCAAATCCCCTTGAGTTGCCAACCTAAAAATAATATTTTTTTATCTATTTATTTATTAAAATTTTAGAATGTGGTTTAATGAAAAAATAAAAATATAATATAAAAGAAATAAATATGACATGATTAAATTTCATGTGGTTTGAATATCGATTTTCAAAAATAAAAAACATAATTTTATCCACTATCCACTCATGATATTTCAATGCAAACTTCCCAATGCTAATGATTTTGTCTTAATTGCTAACTATCTTAAATGGGTTTTGTCTTAATTGTCATTGTCTTAAGTTGCCATTGTCTTAAATATATAGTTATGTCTTAAATATTTTTGTCTCAAAGTGCTTTTGTCTTAAATCTAAATTTTTGTCTTAAAATATTTTTGTCTCAAATTGCTTTTGTCTTAAAAGATATTTGTCTCAAACTGCTTTTGTCTTAAATATAAAGTTTTGTCTTAAAATATTTTTGTCTCAAATTCGTTTTGTCTTAAATATAAAATTTTGTCTTAAAATACTTTTGTCTTAAATTTTTTTGTCTCAAATTGTTTTTGTCTTAAATATTTTTGTCTCAAATTGTTTTTGTCTTAAATAGAAAATTTTGTCTCAAATTATTTTTGTCTCACACTATTTTTGTCTTAAAATTTATATTTAAGACAGTTCAATTGATATTAAATTTTAATATAAAATAGCTAAAATAAAAAGTGACTTTTTAAGACAAAAGATTTCTTTTGTCTTAAACAAATGTCTTAAAATGCCCTTGGTGTAGTAGTGCAAGGATCCGAAGAGATAAAGGAGTTGCAAGATAAAGGAAGTTGGAAGACCATAGAAAAGAAAAAGAAAGGTACAACACCAATCTCCCAAAGAAAAACAAGAAGCCACACAATTAAGAACTAAGAAAATTATAGGTCTGATAGACCAAAGTTTGGTCTGAGTGGACGTTAACCATCATCATCATCATCATCATGCTCCTTTCGCAAGCACAATTCCAACAACTACCACTATAACCTCTAGATGTATGCCCCTTCCCCAAACACAAATGAAACTAGAGATTTGAACTTTGAACCTCCTCACATATAACACTTCATTTTCACAATCATGCTAATTAAATTACCTTAATTTTGTTATTATTAATTATTTAAAAAAAAAATTATATCATTTTAAATTAGAGATAAAACTATAAGTTTTAAATAATTTATTTTTATTTATTAAAATATAATTTACATTCATTTTTCATCATTGAAAAACAAAATATTCTTTTTTCCTATTATACGAATTCGAATGAATATATACCCTCTCCGTTTAACATTAATAGTAAAGAAAGAGAAGGAAAAAAATAAATGGGCATCTACAGGCCAACAGAGCTTGAATAGTACGTATAGCTGCACGCATGTTCTTGAGGCATACAAACAACTGTAAAGAGGAGGGCGCAATCAAGACTCAAGTAGATGGGCGGTTGGGCGAATCCTTCTCCGGCATTAAATAATGTGCTTCCTGTTTTTTTTCGCGCTATTTTAGTTTCTGCGATCAGAGTTGGTGTTGTTTATGACGGGAAAATTTTGCCGGTGAAAAAAAACTTAAGAAATTTGGACTGTTTGAATTGAATAGTTAAATGGATTTAGTACCATCCTCTTTTTCTTTTTTTGCTGCGAGCAGAGTTGGTGTACTTGTTTATGACGGGAAATTTTTGCCAGTGAATAATAATTTAAGAAATTTGGACTGGTTGAGTAGTTAAATGGATTTAGTAATTTAAGAAATTTGGGCTGGTTGAATAGTTAAATGGATTTAGTACACTTCTGTAAAACTTGACGTTGACAACTGTAATCCAAATTTCAAAAATTGTTTTCTGCCAAAATTTCCATGATTTTCGGCTGGATTTCTGCGCAATTTATTGGAAGAGCCAAGATGCAGGCTGGCTTGAGGGTTGTAACAATGGGACCAATTGTCCCATCTTTATCATCAACCTAAACCATAACTACACCGAATGCATATATATTCATTGAAAAAGAAAGTTAAAACAACCCAAGCCCTAAACATGGCGATTGCGTTTTAGAAGTGGACACCCATAATAATTTCTGCTTTCCGTTTGGCTGTCATTGGAGAAACGAGTAGTTGCCAATTCCTTTCAGACATAAAATCCCGCCTGCCAATTCCTTTCAGACATAAAATCCCGCCTTCCAATTCACCACGTATGGGTGGGCAATTCTCTTTGATCTTCATTATTGTAACAGAAATAGTTATTGCATGATGCCATGATAGTTGGATAAAGTATCTTATGAATTAATGTTATTCGGTGGGAAGGTGAAGAGTAATCCGGTACCTGACTGGCATTTAAATCTCGTTTGTCAGGAGTTAGCATTACTTTTGGATCGCTTCTCTGAGCAGCAAGTAAAGTTCAAGTTGTGGGTATTCTTTTTAGATACAGGGTTTTCAGACAGTTCAGCAGCCAGCCAGCCCTCATGGCGCCCTTTCTCTCTCAAGTTCAAGTTTCCCCCACTGCTGTGGGGATGAACAAGGGTATCACCCGGCAGCCAGAGATTCTGGTGACACCAGCCTTGCCACCTCCTAATGAGGATCGGTTCCTGTACCTTTCCAACCTCGACGATCCAGCCATACTCAGACTCCATGTTCCTCTCATCCACTTTTATCGCTATAATCCCTCCATGAAAAACCAAGATCCAGTGAAGACAATTAGAGAAGCTCTGAGCAAGACCTTGGTGCATTACTTCCCTTTTGCAGGAAGACTGAGGGATGCAGACAATGCAAAGCTCCAGGTAGAGTGCAATGGCGAAGGAGTATTATTTGTGGAAGCAGATGCTCCTCATCTTTCTTTGGAAGATTTTGGAGACCTCATCTGTCCACCCTTTCCCTGTCTGGATGAATTGCTCTATGAACCTTCTGGATCCGAAACCATTACGAATTCTCCACTCCTTATCATTCAGGTAAAGTTTAGTGTTTTTTTTTTTTGAACTATATTTACCGGGAAGGCTTAGTTTTTATGTTGGAATTTATATTGAAATTAGTTTTTATATTGGAATTTATATTGAAATTGAGTTTGATTTTGAGGAATTTCAAAATTTTAAATTATGATAGTTAAAATTTGATAATCTTTTAATTTTGTTTAGTATATGATGCAATTGATAATATAGTATAGATCTAATTGATATTGAATTCATGTTCTGTAATTCAATTAGATTTCACAATTTTTTGGACAAGAAAAAAATCAATTATTTCTTAATCTAGAACTTTTTAGACATAAAAAATATATCCTTGTAATATTGGATATATTTTAAATTAGAAATACATAATAATTACAAAGAAAATATTTTCAAAATGTTGTAATTATTGAGAGATGTTTATTTTAAAATAAGATTTTCAAAATTTTAATTTAATTAGTAATAATAAGTAGTTGATAATAGAAATTTAGCTTATTTTAAAATGTTTCTTAATTGATTATGTGATAGATTTCTGATTAAATTGGATACGGATAAGAGAAGTTTACACTTTCAAAAAATATATTCAAAGTTATTACGTATTTTTTATCAAAGTAACTTAGCTCAAGTGATCTGATTTACAAAGTAACTTAGCTCAATTGAGATATGTTGGTAGGTGTGGCATTTATGAAATAGTTTTATTAAAAGTGGAATAGTGGCTGTCATGTTTAGGAAGTTACCTATTGTGTCTAGTGGAATGTACTCATGTACTTATTACTGTGAAAATAAATAAAAAATTGTTATGTATTTTTTGCCATTGTTATTATGAGAAGGGCTCTTAAAGTTGTTAAGTTACATTTAAAAATAGTAAAATAATATTTTAAATTAACAAATTAAAAATAGTAATAACAAACAAAACTTAATGTTGGTCATAATTGAAATACTTCAATTACACCTTAATTTTAGATAACTTTATATAGAGATATAAAAAAAAAAGTAATTCATGAGTAAGAAATGTAATTTCTTCATTACCTAATAGGAAGACGAGTAAAAATAATAATTATTACACTTTTAGTATGAGGAAGAAATGTAATTTCTTCATAATTTAATATGGAGATGACACTAAAAATATTATTGATATTCCTGCTGTGCAATTCAAGAAGGGTTATAAATAAAATATTTTAATAAGCATGTTAAGTACAAGGTTTTAATAATTGTCTTTTAATTCAATGTATGAGAAATTTTTGTAATTTTTTCAATATTTAATTTATATTTGATATATAATATTTTAGAAAATATTAATAATAAAAATAATTATATATATATATATATATATATATATATATATATATAAAGACATGTTTTAATAATTTAATGTGGAGAACTGAAATTATAAAAAAAATATTTCAATATCAATTATATATATGAAAAAACATGTTTTAACAATCAATTATATATATGAAAAAACATGTTTTAACAATTTAATGTAGAGAACCAAAATTATAAAAAAATAGTTTAATATCAACACTATATAAGATATGATCTATATGAACTCTAAATAGATAAAAAGTTATGATTTGATTTTCGAAAATTAAGACTAGTGAGTAATTTAGTGAAATTTCAGAGTAAATTGCTATATATATTTTTATCTTTATCTTTAAGATAGGCGAAATATCTGATAAAATAAGAGTTTATGATGAATTCATGCCATTTAATTTTCTATTTTAATTATTTCATGTTGTTGCTTAACATCCGACTACCGATCTCACACATGGATAAAATCATTCTCCATGATATACACTTTCAGGTGACGCGTTTGAAATGCGGAGGCTTCGTATTCGCTATGAGGTTCAATCACTGCATGACCGACGCCATTGGAATCCTCCAGTTCTTGAAAGCCCTCGCTGAGATGGCGAGAGGGGCTTCTCAGCCTTCGATTCCGCCTGTTTGGAATAGAGAAATCCTCCAACCCCGCCCGAATACATTAGATCTCACAGATGATGAATATGCCCAACAGGCATTACATCTCACAGAAGCTGAATACACAGATGATCAACATGTGAAAGATGGTGAATACACAGATCAACAGGTGAAAGAAGAAATGCAGACTGTATCAGTAGTGTTCGGGTCAGAGGAAATTGCAGCTCTGAAAAGCCAAGTGGAAGGAAAGTGTTCTACATTTGAAGTATTATCAGCATGGCTATGGCGGACGAGAAGCAAGGTTCTCAATATCCCCGCCGACCAGGAATCGAGTTTGGTCTTTCCAATAGATATCAGATCCAGGCTTCAACCACCCCTTCCCAGTGGCTACTATGGCAACGGACTCAGTGTCTCCTTTGCTGTGGCAAGAGCAGGGGATTTAATAGAAAATCCACTGTCTTTTGCTGTCAAATTAATCAGTGACGCCAAAAGAATTGTTGATGATGGGTACGTGAGAGGCCAAATCGACATGCTGGAATTGGTAGGGCATACTGCACCTACTCTGGCCGGCTCTTTCATGGCCAATGATCACTCCAAAGTTGATTTTGCAGGGGTGGATTTTGGTTGGGGAAAAGCGGAGTACGGAGGCGTTGCAGTGGCTGCAGACCCAACAGAATCAATGTACGTTCGTGTGCGCAGCACAAGTAGCGGAATGGAAAAGATCGTGGTTCCAATTTGTTTACCAACCACTGCCATTCAAACACTTCAGCAAGAGCTCAGCTACGCCACATGCTAATGCCATGCCATGCCAGTTCGTTGTTAAGGATGGATGTTTAGTCTTATTCGTCGCTAGTTCCGATTTCACGTATTTTATGCATGTTGTGTCAGCTTTTCGCTATATAGCATAAGTGTGGAGGTTTAGTTTTATTAGTTAGGCAATTTGATGTATTTTAGGTGGTTATTAATATTTGTGGAGTTATAGTTTTATTAATATACTATTATGGAGTAGTATGTGTTATTTTTTGGATTTAGTCAAATATAAAATCTAAAAATTAATATATATTGTCTCAATATATTAATGGAATTATAACTCCACAAGTATTTATTGTTTTTTTATATATCAACTTCTATGTAATATAAGTTGATTTTTTAAATGAATTTGTCAAATTCTCTAATATCTATAGAGAATGTGAAAGCATAAAATGAAAGTAGTGTTGTGTTGCATCAAGTGTAGTCATGACACACTAAATTTGTGTTGTGTACTACCCAAATCTGTGCACTAATTATAGTGATTTGATGTAATATATATATATATATATATCCACTCTAAAATTATTGATCAAGGTTGTGGCCAGCATGTGGGTGTACTTTTTAAATTTTTATAGTAGTTACATTGATTTGATGTAATGTATATTGGTGGGTCTACTATTTAATTTTTTTTAGTAATTACATTGATTTGATGTAATCTATATTGGTGGGTGTACTATCTTTCTTTAGTAATTACATTGATGTGATGTAATTTATATTGGTTTGATGTAATTTATATTGTAATTTTTTCAATAGAAGTTACATTGATTACATTGATTTGATGTAATTTATATAGTAGATAGAGGAGGATACACAAACTTTAATGAGATTGTGAAGGAGAGAAATATTTTATTTGAAATATTTTATTATAATTAACATTAAAGTATATATATATATATATATTTTAATATATATAAATAAAAGTAATGTTGAAATAAATTAATTAAAATATATATTTAAATAATCTATTTAAATGTTGTATTGAAATATTTTTAAAATATATATTTTATATATTTTATTTACATTCAAAAATAAAAATATAAGGATGTTTTTTTTAGTTTTAGCATTTTATATCTCTAAAAACTAATATAAAATTAATTATATTATATTTACATGAAAGATAAAATTAATGTGTTTTATGTTTGTTTTTGTTTTTTTTTAAATTTGGGTGTGTCTCACTATTCATTCATCTTAACAAAATTGTAGGTTATATTAATATATATACTTGCTAACTTCAATCTTCCCGTAGGAAATCAGGTTTGTTGGCCATCTTAGAGAGTTATAGGCCAACCAACATTGAAAGAGTTTAAATCAATCTCTAGCTATCTAAACAGATCCATTGTCTATCTTAACTTCTGTAGACATATAAAAAAAGTAAAAGCTATCTGTAGTCTACATATCAACAAAAAAACAAGAATTTAGTATACTGAGTCATCAGATGATTCAATGGGTGCCGAGTCTTTGACACTTGACATGGCATGTCAACCTGGTGCAGGTTATGAAGTTGCCTATCTATTCGTCCAAGGTGGACATTCTGGTGATGCTAATGTAGGTGAATCTCTTGGATGTCCCTGCGGATTTCTGCTAAAATGGAGGCGGCCTTCGGATCTCCTCTAATCTCTTGAAATGTAACAATTGCTTTAGCCAGTAAACACTTCATAGTCCAGTAAATATGAATAAACTGCTTAAAAAACGACAGTCTACCTCTGGTATGCTCGGGATCGATTAAGATTGGATCCATCTCATCCTTAGGAATGTCTTCCTCGACCTTGGTTTTCAGATCTTGTTCCCAACAAGAAATTAAAGATTTGACATGGGTAGATGCCCCTTCTGCATATTATTGGAAAAGTTTCTCCATGATTTCCTTCCCGGATTTCCTTCCCCTTCTACTTGGTCCCACTTTGGCCTTACCTTTTTCCTTTCCCTCCCTTCTTTCAGACCATTCTTTAACCATTTTTACTTGGAACTGGTCTCCCAACAACTAAGCATTCACTCAGATCCATACTGGGGTTTTGCCCCGATGTGCAATGGCCTGAGGGTGAAAAATGTTAGGAAGACTTGCAGAAGGAGACAACATGAAAGTATTGAAATCAAAAAGATAATTTATAATAACCTCATGCTTGTTGGGAGCTAGTAACTTCCTCATAAGCTGGCCGGAGGGTATTTCCCTCTTCGCAATTACTACAGTTCCTACACCCCTGCCTCGCGAACAAGCCGCGACTTCCCAATTATTATTATACTTTTCCTTCTCAGTGTTGACCAGAACCAGGAAGACAGAGGCGAAACCATACATGACCCTGATGAACTTTTCAGTTACTCCCATGCAATCCCAAAGAGAAATTGAGTTAACCCCCCCCCCCCACGTCTAACCCATAAATCTTCATATAGGTAAAAATATTCTCGATTCCTCTAACAGTATTAACAGAGCCACTAACCCCCATGTTGTCCCTACCTTTACTGGCATCATCAATAGGGCCTCTAACCCCAAAATTGTCATTGAGAGACATGCATGCAATTTCAAATCATTTCCGAAGAGAATTGAAACAGTTGCAGTAAGGAGTTTGAAAATTGCCTACTGTACTATCAACACAACCTTGCAAACTACAAGGAGGACCAGTAGAACTAAGAGATTTGCAAGCTGAACCATGAAACGAGCTTTCAAAATAATGCAGACGACAAATATGGATATGAAACTCACATGCATGGACATGAAATTGGCATGCAGGGGTTAGAGAAAGATATAATGCGTTGTAATACTAACATGCAGGACTGTTCATGTAGCATACAAAGTGAGGATAAAAATAAGCCTGACAGAGCCGAAAGCTTTGAACTGCCACCTCCTTTGCAATTTCCATACCAAGAGATGGGACAAAATACAACCAGCCACTTTCAAAACCACAATGGACTCGGGAGAGATAACCAAGGTAGGGGTTCCAAACCAAATTAAAACCCAAAAATTAGAGATGCGTTAACTATCAACCTTCACAATCAACGTCTCATTACGCTCAGGAAAAACATATTTCATGGCAGACTACGTTACTGGACCAGGGTGGTATGCAATCATTCCATACAAGGGACATAGAATCAAAGCATATGAACCAGTGCAATTCCTCATCGCAGAGACCAGAATACTGAGGGAGAAGCTAGGTACATACCCGAGGAGACGACATGTCGTAGTTGCCAGTTCCCTCAACTGTTCATTTGCCCTCTTCCCGACTTTCTTCCTAACCTGCTCAGTAATGATCCAATAACAGGGAGACAAAATGTTTTTAACCTGCCTCCACTTCCTCCTGCGCCGATGTTTTCCCTATACACTTATGTTACATTTACATGGATATTGAAATATTTAGACCAAAAGGAAAGAAACCACCCACCTTTACATGGATATTAAAATATTTAGACAAAAAAGAAATAAACCACCGACCTTTGTTGTGTGTTGAAAACTTGTTTATATATAGAGAGAGATATCATATCATAAGTACCAAATCCAACACGCTTTTAGCTTTCTAAAAATTAATCATATATAAACTTAATATTAATATTAATATTGATATTGATAAATATATAATAATAAAATGAATATTGTAAAAAAATCATTACATTATAAAATATTAATTAATACTAATAATAATTAATATTTTTAGTTTTTAATATTAATCTCATGGGTATATTGATCCCTTACTTTTATAATATTAGTGCCTTGGGTTTAATAATAATAATAATAATGTTTGAGAGTTTAAACTTCTTCTGTGATCCATATCTCTTTGCAAGAAAATATTCCGTAAAATCACATTATCAATTAGAGGGGTCAAGTTAAGGAAGAAATGTTATTAAATACGAGAGATTAAATTAAATGAAAAATAGTAATAATAAAATAATAATATTATTATTAAACAATTCAAAGTGAACCTTAAGAGATTGAATAATTATAAAATAAAAATAAATCAAATGAAAATATCTCAATAGTAAAAATAAAAAAATAATAACCCTAATAATTAATACAAAAATTCTATAAAAATAGAAGAGATTAAATTAAAGGAAATACATTTATCTAAATTATGGATCACAAAGTCTTAGATCTAACAATTATAAAATTAAAATAAACTAATATTAAACAATTGAAGGAGAATGTTATGAGATTTAATAATTGTAAAAATACATCAAGTGAAAATAGTGAAAATATATCATTACTAAAATTAATAAATAATAAAATAAAATAATATATATATATATATATAAGCAATAACAAAATGAGTTAGTCAAAATTGATACAAATATAATTTAATAAATAAGAAAAACAAACTAATAAAACACAAAAGAAAACTCAACACAAGTAATATTACTAAAAAGTGAATAAAATAAAAACCTATAAACTAAAGTATAAACCACAAAAATTACCGGAAAAACAAAAAGAAGAAGAGAGAAAAAATCCACACAAAGAAAAAAGGGGGAATACTAAGTGACTAGAGATGGAATCTAACAACTACTTATTATCAATCCGCCATCCCTATTCAGAGTAGCCATTTTCTCTATTTCAACAGCCTCCCTAAATTTGCGGTGATGGAAATGCTCCACCCTAAGTAAGACCTTGGACTCCTCCAAACAAATTTGGTGCCTAGTCTTTCCAACATGCTCCGCCAGAGCAGAGGACTTAGTCCTACAATGCCTCAAATCAACAACATGCTCTTGTAACCTGTTACCTCTTACTAATCGAGCGTCCAGTTTCTCCAATGTAGGGAACCCCACAGGATCATGGAATCAAATAGAAATCTTTCATACTTTTGGGGTCCAAGGGGTCCTTAACAGATCTGAGGGAACTACGAATGGTGTTCAAAGGTCTAAAGTTGGAAGGAATCAAATGCTTCCTTAAAATCCAAGTGATTTTGTCAGTAGTGTCATGTATAAATGGTAGATGAACCTTACCAACAAACTCACTAGATTACTTTTTAGGTTTTGGACCTCAGCTAGTATTCAAGAAAAACTTAAGACATTGATGCTTACTATAACCATTCATCTCAAAAATCTCAAGGATATGGGCTCTCTCTTTCTCCAAATGATCATCATCAAAGACCCTAAAATCTCTAGTGGCCAATGTACTGAGAACACCAACCTTCTGAGCAGGAAAATGATGAAAATTATTATTATTATTATTCACTTTGAACAATGTGAACTATGAAACGAGAACTATAAACTCAAAACGAGAACTCTAGTAAAAAATTCCCAAAAAAACATGAAAAAACAACTTGAAAACGAAAAGTGTTGATGCTGGAATAACTATTTGTTTTTTTGGTAGATTTTCAACATGTTTTAAAAATAGTAGTGACATTAGGGGAATTTTGAGGTCTAAAGTGGGCCTCCTAAGGAAATAATAAAATAATAGCTAAACCAATAAAATAATATTTATGAATTTGTATTTTACATTTTGCACAACAATTCATGCAACCATAGTTAAATTCAATTAGAAAGGTGTACCAAAATAAAATTGATTAAAAAATTGTATTGATGTGACTATAAATAAGAACGAGTATTTCAATAAAATGTCATTATCAGTGAGCAACTAATGCATTTGCCCTTTGTACTTAAATAACTTAAAATCAATTATAAATATAAATTCATAATTTTTTTATTGTATAATATAGTATTAATTAAAATTTATATTATTTAAACTATATAATAAGATGTTATTAATATACTATATAAAAATAAAATAAAATAATATAATAAATGTAATATATTATTTTATGTATTTTTTTTTATATTACATATTGAATTGATTTGATTTATAACATAAGAAGAAATAACATATAATATTAAAAAGAATATAATATATATTTATAACATTTAGATTATTTTTTATAATATTATGTATAATAATATATAATATTAATATAACAATAATGAAATTAATTTAGTTGTATTTAAAATTAAAGAAAAAAACTATTGAAATAGATTTAATTTATATTTATAAGTATAACATAAAATTTATATACATTGAAATTTTAGAGTTTGTTTTGTCCCAAATTATGTTGAATCTAATATGCCTTTTTTTAACATGTAAAATTAATGCATTTTTTTTCATGATGATGATGATGATGATGATGATGATGATGATGGTTAACTTCCACTAAGACCAATCTTTGGTCTATCGGACCTAAAGAAAAGAGTTATTTAGTTTGATTTAAAATTTTATTCCTATGCTCAAAAAGCTTGGAGAGAAGCCTCCTAAGCTCACTATAATTTTGACATCTTAAAAGGCTAGGAAGGTCAGTATTGCAACAAAGATTATGAAATTGAGCTCTAATGTGGTTGTATGCGGGGCACTCTAAGAGGAAGTGATTTTCATCCTTGATGTTCATATTCACAGAGATGGCAGATCTTTTCCATCCATGGTGTTTTAGGAACTGTCCAACGACCTGTTTCACTATGAAGCTCAAGAGAATTCGTTCTAATCTTGGCTATATTAATTTTCTTCTTTGAGCTAGTTAAAACAAATAGATACTTTTGATCTTTTAGGGTAAGGTTGATGACCTCCTTATAATATCTTAATTTTCTTTTAGCTACTAGATCTTTCTCACACCACATTTTTCTTTGAACTTAGAAATAACAATTTTTTTAATGTTATTAATGTTTTGCAATGCAACATACACAACTAATATATATTTTTCTTTAATTTTAGTATGTTTGTATTGTTATTAGTATTATAATAATATTATTCATAGATTTGATTTACCATAAAATTAAAAGGTTACATTTTATTTATTTTGATTTCATATGTATAATATATATGTATAGATATTAAGTTATAATTATTATGAAATTATAATATTAAATAAAATGAGATGAATATATAATTTAAAAATAAATATATGAAAATATACAAATATAATATTTATTGAAAAATGTGTAAATACATGAAGATTATGTAAGGATATGCATTGTTTCTTTCAAAAAATATGAAATGACAATAATAATATTTTATTCAAAGAGTGTGAAATGACATTTATTATTAGTACTTTACTTTATGACTTTAAAAGTACTTAGAGCATTATCATGGTTAATCATGAGTTTTTATCTACCATTGAGAATGTAACAAGTAAGTGCCTTTAACTCAAACAATGCCACCTCAACCATTAGGGATGATGTCATCCCTTAAAATGCAATTGATTCTCATAAAGTGAATTTTAATTGTACATGTTCCTTAGGAGGCCCATTTTAAACCTCAAAATTCCCTTAATGAAATATTGTTTTTTTGTGCAAAAAACACCCTGAAAACGTAAAGTGTTGATGCTGGAATACCGTCTTTTTTTTTTCAAAATATATTTTCAACATTTTGAAATAATGACGTAATATAGAAAATATGATGACTTCGAAAAAACCTTCAAATTTCAAACTAAAAATGAAAATGAAAATTTACAAATAAAATTAAAAATTAAAACAATGAAAAAAAAAAAACAAAATTTAAAAAATAACAGAAACAATCAAATATATAAAAATAAAAGAAAATAGAAAACATAGTAATGGAAAAAAAAACACACACAAACTTTACCTATAAAAAATGAAAATATATATATATATATATATATATATATATATATATATATATATATATATATATAATATTTTGAAAATACATAATTAAAGAAAAAAATTATAAAAAAACAAAAACAAATAAAAAAATAAAAAAATAATACTTTATTAAATAATTAAATAAAAAACAAACAAAAAGAAACATTAAAATAAATTAATAAATAATACATTTAAAAAAAAACTCATTAAAAAAAATCAATAAAATTAAAAATTCTAAAAATTAAAATACTTATAAAGAAAACATAATAAAAAAATTCAAAATAATACAAATAAAAAACATTAAAAAACTTAAAAATAAAATAAAAAACATTTAAAAAAAACAAATATAGAGAATAGTTAAATAAAAAAATAATAATAATAATTTAAAAAAAAATATTAAAAAAAAAATAAAATATAAAAAAAAATCATTAAAAATAAGCATAATACCCTTAGAATCGGCTTCAGCCCACAGGGTGGCCCGAGGGGCCTCCGCCGTGGATTGGCAGAGTTGTGTAGCTCCGCCTGACTAGGGCGGCAACCCCTCGGGCCCCTCACCTGGCTCAACCGATTATGAAAATCGACTTGAGCCCGGCGAAGGGCCTAGGGGGTTAATTTTTATTATTATTATTCGTCCTAAGATATTTGGTTTTTAAGAGTTTTCCAATTTTGCGTTTTCCTTTGCAATGCTTTTTTATAATGAAAATTTTTATTTTTTTCCAAACTTTGAAAAAATAATAAATCATTATCTCGAGGTTATGATTTCTTTTGTATTTTTAAAAACTTGACAAAAAATATACATTTTGAATATAGATATAACTAAAAATATATGTATTTTAGGACATTTTAACTAAAAATAACACCCGATGCAATGAGTGCTAAGTAGACTATTCAAAAATCATGAGAAATTAGTCAATTACGACTATATCTCATGGGAATGGGAATAGATGAATGACTTACTTAACACAGTTGAATCCCAAAAATAATATCTAATAAAAATAAAACGTTAAATAAATTAAAACTATGGAAATTTTGAATTAAAAAAAAATTAGAAAAATAACAAATTTTATGATTTTTTTATTAAAAAAATGACATTCGAAAAAAAGAAATGATGCACATAGAATTTTAAGTAAAAAAATAAAAAATAAAATAAAAATAAAAAATAAAAATAAAAAAAAATTACAATTTAAAGTAATAATAAAAATCGTAAACATATATACACACACACACACATATATATTAAAAAAAACATTAGAACTTAGAGAATTAAAAAAAAACATTGAAAAAAAATAAATTTAGACAATGAAAAACAATAAAAATAAGAAAAAAAGAATTATAAAACAAAAAACTTAAAATAAAAAAAAACAACTTGAAAAAGAAAAACGTATATATATTTGAATAATATAAAATCAAATTATTGAAAAACAAATTAAAAAAAAAAAAATCGGCTCCTCGGGCTGAAGGCGATTCTCAGAATCATCTTCTGTTGAAGACGATTCTCAGAATTGCCTCTGGGTCACCGGAAGGGTGGAGGTGATTATGAGAATCACCTTCAGCAGAAGGCAATTTTTAGAATCGTATCCACCCGACGGCGATTATGAGAAACACCTTCAGCTGAAGGTGATTCTCGATTCTAGGAATTGCCGCTGAGTGGAGGCGATTCTTAGTTCTAAGAATCACCTCCAACTGAAGGCGATTATCAGAATCACCGCTGGGTGGAGGCGATTCTGAGAATCATCTTCTGTAGAATAGCTTTCAATGGAAGGCGATTCTCAAAATCGCCTACCACTGAAGGTGATTCCTAGAATCATCTTCTACAAAATAGCTTTCAATGGAAGGCGATTCTCAGAATCGCCTACCACTGAAGGTGATTCCCAGAATCGCCTCCACTCAGTGGTGATTTCGAGAATCACCTTTAAGTGGAGGCGATTCTCAGAATCACCACTGGGTGGAGGCAATTCTAAGAATCGCCTTCAGCTGAAGAAGAATCACCTCCACCCGACAGGCTGAAGGAGATTCTCATAATCACCTTCATCTTGTCAGGTGGCCCGAGGGGCCTCTGCCCTAGGCTTGGCAATTCTCAACCCAGAGCGAAGGCACCTAAGGCCGCCCAGTGGGCTGAAGGAGAGCCCAGGGTGGAGGCCCCTCGGGCCACCCGACGCATAATCGCGGTGGAGCTACGCAGCTCCGCTAGCCGAAGGCGAAGGCCCCTCGGGCCACCTGGTCGTGTCCTTCAACCCTCCAGGTGGCTCGAGGGGCCTTTGCCTTGGGGCTGGCGGAGCTGTGCAGCTTCACTAGCCCAAAGTGGAGCCCCCTCGAGCCAACACATAGACTGGAAGCCAATTATAAGAATCAGATTTCATCCCGTCAGGTGGCGAGAGGGGGCTCCACCTTGGGCTGGCGGGCTGAAAGCTGATTCTAAGAATCACCTTTCTGCCCGTTAGGTGGCCCGAGGACCCTTCGGCACAGGGCGGAGGCCCCTCGGGCCACCCGACGGGCTGAAACCTGATTCTCAGAATCGACTTTCAGCCCGCTTGGTGGCCTTAAGGGTCGAAATTTTTTTATTTAATAACTTTTTTAAATAATTAAATATTTAATTAATTATATATATATATATATAGTTTTATCTTTTAAATGATTTTTTATTTTTTAAATATATATTTTTTATTTTATTGCTTTTCATTTTTTAAATTTAATTTTTAAATTTTAAATTTTTTTTTTATTATTCTTATATTTGTAATGTCTTTTCTTTTTATAAATTAATTGTATTTTTTTCTTTCAAAATTTTTTATGTTTATGATTTTTTTTTAAAATTGTATGTTTATGTTTTCTTTTTCTTTTTTAATACTTAAATTTTTATGTGATTTTTTTTTTTTCAAATGTCATCATTTTTTTATATAAATTTGTGAAGACGGTTTTTTTTCAATTATTTTTTATTTAAAATTTCCATAATTTTATTTTATTTAACGTGTTATTTTTAGTGAAAATGTCCTAAAATACATACTTTTTAATTATATGCATATGTAAAATGTATATTTATGAAATTACGTTATCTCGAATAATCGATCAAATTATTTCTCAACTCCAGTGATCGTTCATATGAAATTACCATCAATTTGTAGTAATAAGAAGTCCTTCTAGTCGTATCTATTCTATATAGCACGCAAACCGAGTGAGTCCCTGTCTGGGTGGATCAATACATCCACCTAGGCGGCTTTCCCTATGAGTCTCCTCCGCCCATCCGCTCGGCTTTTGTTTTTTTTTCATAAATAAGCTCACATTCCTTAGAAGGTAGTCTAGAATCACGGGCAAGAGGGAGGAGGTAAGCGCATCTCCTCTGCATCCATGGGACTAGGGTCCCCCTACCATCCATATCGGTGATGGTTTTTTTTTTTTTTCAATTTTTTTAATTTAAAATTTCCATAATTTTATTTTATTTAATGTATTATTTTTAGTGAAAATGTCCTAAAATACATATTTTTTTTAATTATATGTATATGAAAAATGTATATTTTTTGTTGGGTTTTTAAAATTATTATTTTTAGTAACAATTATTTTATGTGTATTGAAATATTAATTAACGACATATAAATATAAAATAAATCATAACTTCAATATATTAATTTTACTATTTTTTTTAAACTTTGGAAAAATAAATAAATTTTTCATTATAAAAAAAGATTGCGAAGGAAAACAAAAAACAGAAAATTGGACAACTTGAAAAATGATTAATTAATAAATATTTAAAAAAAATGTTTACTTAGGACATAAGAAAATTAAAAGTTTTAAAAATATGCCTTCAAAAAAATTGTTGATTTTTTCAAAATCCACATGAAAATCTGTTGACCGGATAAATCGATCTTGCGGACAAGATCGATCTCCCTAGTGTCAGAAGACAATCTAGAAACAAACGAACAAATAAGTTTATCTTTCTCTAAATATATTCGTTTTACAAGTAAATGCTATGAAGGTGTCGATCCTACCTTAGATCCAAATGCTTATTTGTAACTGTAGTTCTTCCGTCGCATCAATAGTTTTTCCGTCGCAACAATAATCATTCCGTTGCAACAAGAGTTCTTTCGTTGCAACAATAGTTCTTCCGTCGCAACAAAGTGTCGTCTTTCGCCGCAACAAAGTGTCGTCTTTAAAGACCTGCAATCATAAACAAGCAAATATTAAATAGCACCTGTATAACAAATAATTATAAAACATACCTATCATAGTGATCAAGGAATCTATGAAATAAACGATCAAACGACAGCTTATTGAAATAAACAATCAAACGACAATTTATTGAGAAAAACGAAACTTGATTGTATTAATCTTAAAATAACAGAAGAACCTTACAACCTTAGCCTTGATGTTGAAGAGGCCTTCCCAGGGTCCGAAGCAGGAGTCTCCTCTACTTTGATAAGTCTTGCACTCTTCCTCCAGGAGCACATAGAGGTATGTGATATTTCCTCACAAAAGCTTAGCAGAAGAAGTCTAAATTTCAACAACACTTCACCTCAATCACACACTAAATCTTGAACTCCCTTGAGGCTACCCAATGCCTCTTTTTATAGTGCAGATGAGGAGGTTAGGGTTCCACCTATGAAGGGATAGAATCCTCCTTCAAAGGGATAGGCTCCTCACATCAAGGGGCTAGCTCCTTAAGGTGTGGGATGCATGAACCTTATTAGAGCATAGTCATCCCCAAAAAATCTCACCTAAAAGCTTCTAGAATTGACCAAAAATCAACTTTTTTACTTTGTTTTCTCGCCCTTTTGACTTTGAAGAGGGTACGCAGGCATTACATAGAGAAATTGCATTCTAGAACGCAGTTTTGCTTCACATTACCTACGTACCCTAGCCAGGAACGCAGGTAAGCTTCACATTACCTGCGTACCCAGGGTTTTAGAGCTTTTTAGGGTTTTTTCTCCTGTTTTAGGGTTTGACATGAGGAGTAGAGGTTGTAAGACTTGCAGAGGAGGTAAGTATGAGTGACAATGAGCTCATACAGTCAGCAGAATGTCAAGGTGACAGCTTTTAGTGCAACAGATTTCCCCCTAAAGTGCGAAGTCTGGAATAGATGAAGATGAAGTCTGTCATATATGAAGAGTGAAGTACTTTATCATTTCAAGGATCATCTTGTGGACACCCCAGTCGGAACCTGTAAAAACATTCAATGCAAAATATATATATGTAAACATATCATCGCCGAGGTAGGCATTCCCATACTCAGATCAAAACTAACTAGAAAACTGATTTAAACTATTCTGATACAGGAATGATTTTCAATACATCAACAGTATAGACGTGTGTAGACACAGTATGGACGTAGCCATCTGTTTATGAATAGTCCACTGTATAAATGAATAACAAAATTCCTCGTAGCCTGGATGGTAGAAACTAGATCCAGGGTCTTGATTTTTGTTTCTCGAACCAGTACGATTCTATCCATGTGAATAAATGTGTCAAAGTCGAACATGGTAGAAACCACTTGATTACCAGTCAATAATGTAAACTGTTAACAAGTGTGAGAGTAACAACCAGTAATGTCAATGGCTCTCAAAGTACTCAGTACAATCCATGAAATGTGAACGAATGAGCTGAAGTCGAACATGTCACTGAATCATTCGATCGAAGGTCAATGATGCAACTTGTCATCGAAGGTGAGAAACCTGCCATTAAGGCATGCAGATTTCAAGCTACTGATGATTTCTGGATCAAATTCCTAGATAATGAGCTGCCGTCGATAGAAAGTGATCCGTCGTAGGCAAGCCCACAACACGAAATCATAGATCAAGTTTTGAAGAAATATATTGGCAAGGACTGACTCAGGGATGGTCAAAATGGAAGACAAATATTTTGCAAATGAATGGTTTGTTTGAACTGTCCTCTTGAACACATAACGACACTGCAGATGGTTTGGTGACAATTGACCCAAATCTAATACCCAAAAACCGGCTGAAGACTTTCAATATGGTTTGATTAACTGTTAGGTAAAATATTTTCCCAACCCAGGTGAACAAAAGTGTCGTGTTCAAGAGTGGTTAACGGTTTTCCGAATAATCAAAATGTAACAAACAAGTTCGTTTTTCTCTCTTTTCCCCCACCATTTTTGGCAAGTACCTCTTTATTTTTGACATGCTTGAGGAGGATAACATTTGCTTGTTTATAAGCTCATCCTTCGGATGAGTCCAACTTAGTTTAATATTCGAACCCTAGGAAGGAGTGCTTCGTTCCTGCTTAAAAATTGAACAGGTCCTTTACTGTTAAATTTTAACGAGTCCAATATAGGAGAAACTCGGTGTTTTTCAATTTTAGGGAGTTAGAAGAAAAACTTAAGAAAACTCTGTGGGTGTACTTTTTCGTAAATTTAGTCTCTCGAGCCCGAAAAAGGATAAAATAATGCGGGAGAGAACTCTATTGACCGTATTTAGTCAACGTATACCTTTTTCGTAAATAGTCCATTTCAGTCCGTAAAACGGGTAAACTTATACTGAAGGGATGATCATTCATTTATTTTAACGAGTTTGAATAATCAAGTGCTCAGCAATATTTTCATGTTTAGAGAGTCTGAAAAGGGCTTAAAAGAGGACTCCAGGGTTTCAATTTTTCGTAAATTTTTGAAAGAGTCCGAAAAAGTGATAAAAGTATGCTCTTTGTTGAAAAAATGATCAGTTTTATTGAAAATCCAATATTCTGAACAAAAACTCGAAACAAATACACATACCTGTTTAAGATAAAAAAATGTTTTCAAAAATTACTTTTTTAAAGTGAAAAATAAACAAATTAAAAATTCATTTATTCGAAAAAACTTATAAAAAGGACTTTTCTAACTTCATTTTTACTATTTGAATTCAGAGTGAAAAAGTGAGAGCTTTTGGATTAAAAAAAACTTCCTGTGAAGATTCTGGAAAATCCGTTTGTCGGGATCAGAAACCGTTAGCTCTAAGTAATCTGTATAATTTCTGGACCATATGAGGGCCCAAGTTAATCTCCTGATATGGCTAGTGAACAGGTGGGACACACAAGACCAATGTTTCTTGTTTGTCGGCCACTGGCTCGAAGTTGAGCTGGAGGACATATATTTTTTGACTAGTTTGTCCAAGAGGGGCGGACACTTATCTCTATTCGGGACTAGACCAGGTGGCCAGTCTGTTGCTAGTCTCAAAGCAAAGTTTTGCAATGGTTGAGTAGACCCCAAGGATAAATGGATAGATATCAAAACTATTATCCGTCTTGAGTTCAAATTTATTGTCTTCACTGTTATTAGACTGTACAGGAGTGCAGCATTACGTGTTGCCAATCTCATGCTGAGAGCATTGAGATTGTTAGATTTCTGTCGACATATTTTCGTTGGTTGAACAACCAACTCTTTGTCATTAAGGATTTTCCATACGCCGGGATGGACTATCGCGGCGACAGAGACATGGCTTTTCCTCTAGGAAAGCAATGGGATGATTCAAGTAAAAATCATTTTCAACACTTTCTAAGTCTTAATTTTTTTGTATTTTAAACCGTCCAACACAAGACAATGTATAGTTTGAAACACACTTCTATGCTATGATATATCACTATTACCGACTATCTATGTACATGTTATTGAATATTGTTTAATTTACTGTTTTGATTATTGCAAATGTCTATTTATCATACTAGAAGCAACTGCATCTACTAATGTATTTAAATGTCTTGGAATATGCCGATATTCAATGTAATCAAATTCACGTTCCAAGAGACGAACTCTCAAAAATAACCTTAATAACACTGGATTCCTAATGGCATACACCCTGTTAAGCTGTAATACAACAAGTTCAGAGTCCAACCTAATAATCAAGCTCCGAATCCCAAATGAGATAGATTCAGATAATAACTCAATCACTGCACTATACTCTGCAATGTTATTCATTGTTTGACTGAGGCTTACCCCATGCATAGACACTAACTCGTCAGAGGGCGAATAGATAACCCAAGCTACGGAAGAAATGTTCTCTGTACTACGACAAGCACCATCAGCAAAACCAATGTATGTCTGAAGAGACGTCGACATCTGTAATATCAAGAGTAAAACTCAGATAAGCAGGAATAGTGATAAGAGCACACTCTAAACTAGGCACGCTTTTCTAATCTAAAACACACCAACAGTAAAGAAACTATTCTAATCAAGAATCTCCACACCAAATTTAAGCATAATATCTCTTCAAATAAAGTCCATTTCTGGGTTTATCTAAAGGGACACCGTCGAAATCTATCAGCTCATAGGCCCCTTTTGCCAGCTTTCGCTTAACAATGAAAGGACCATGCCACATAGGCACAAATTTTCCAACCCCTAGCTTATCGTTGGCTTGACGGTACACTAAAACTAGGTCTCCTTCTGAAAAATTACGAGGTGTAACATTTCTATCGTACTGAGCTTTTATTCGTTTGACATGAGCCTCGTTTGCTAGAGTAGCAGTTCATCGATTCTCATCTAGCTGTGCTAAGTACAAAAACACTTCTCCTCTTCAGACGTAGCTGGGAGTAATTCTATGGCTAATTTCAATGACGGAATTTCGCATTCAATAGGCAACACAACTTCCAAACCGTAAACTAGTTGAAAGGGAGTGAAACCAATTGATGTTTTTACTGAGGTCCGATATGCCCAAAGTGCTGAAAATAACATGGAATTCCAATTCGACTTATGAATACCAATGATTCATTTGATCATAGTGACTAAAAATTTATTGATAGCTTCAACCAGACCATTAGCCTGCAGGTAATATGGAGTAGAACTATCGTGGTGTAGGCCAAGTTGATCTATCAGTTCAGTCATCATGATATTTCAAAAATGACTTCCATGATCTGTAATTATGGCTTGAGGAACACCGATTCTAGAAATTATATGATTGAAATGAAAGTTGGAGCAATCTTGCCATTGTTAAAAATGCAACAAGATGATGGAGCTTAGTGAAAAGAAGTCGCCTTCACTAAGTGGGCCCGCAGGCTATTTTTGGCGCAAAGTCTATTTTTAGACTATGTCTATTTTTAGACATATGGATCATGGTCTATGAGTTGCAAGATGCTATTTATGGATGATTGGTCAAGTTGGTAAAAATAGATGGAACTCTATTTTTAGACATTGGGCGAAGTCTATTTTTAGACTGCCAGTCTAAAAATAGATCAGTCAAATATTATTAGCCCTTAATAATATTTGGACTATAAACATTATCTTATCCTCTTGGAGCACTTCATTTTGATGCTTGGATGTGGCACATGCAGCTGACAGAAGGAAATACGCTTTTCCTAGGGGTTAGCTGAGCTATTGCATGGTTGACTTCAGTTAGAACTCATGTGGCAGAGTTTGGTGGAGTTGATGAGACAGTTGGTGGAGTTGTGTTCGGTTTAACTTAGTTGAACTAGTTGTATTTAGTCTAACTGATAAATACACTAGTGATGAGTGGTGTGAATTAATTATTAATTAATTCACTAATTATTAACTCATAATTCAACTAAAGAATACATCAGTTAACTGCAATGCATGGACAGTTCAGTGGAGACCAGTGTTAGAGGTGGGTGAAAGGGTGAGTCTACTATTAGTTGTGACTATAGCTGTGCATGAGATTTGCACACACATTGATTGAGATTGCCAATGAGGATTGCGCAGTACAAGCCAGTGGGATTCGAACTTGGATCTCATCATTATTCATCTTGGATTGCGCAGTAGAGGCAGGCAGACTTGTGGAGGAGATTTGAACTTGTGACTTGTTCTATATCTGAGCTAGTTTGTGTGTAGCATGAGAGATAGTGCTGAGAGCTGTGAGGAGCTTTGTGCTATGTATTGTTACATGTTCTCTATCATTATAATATACAGATAGTTGGGGGTTTTCAACTATTAGCTTTCCCCATTACATACTGTGTTATATGTGTGCTTGATTATGTTTTAATGTGCGCATGCGACTGCTTCTATTTCCGCAAATTGATGATAAATTGTAGAAGAGGTTATGTATTATGCATGAAGCTTAAATAGTGTGTAATCAAGATAATCTCGGTGAATGATTCAACTATTATTCAATTTTTCTACATGGTATCAGAACGAAATTGATCATCGGATCTATTACAGTGATTACAATTTATTTCGGTAGACAGAGTCTGTAAGGGGGCCAGGTAGCCTCTGGATCCATCCTTTCTTTGAAAGGTGATATATCCAGTAAATGCCCCTACAGTTGATCTCTGTGCTAGAAATACTTTTTTCTCACAGATCAGAAGCGGTTGAGTTTTGAGCTGGTGGAATTCGAATTTGCAGCAGTGTTTTCTTGGTGTCGAAGTCAAAATGTCTTTCAACGGATTGCGATTGGAGTATGCCCTTGAGGGCAGCTCGAATTATGTTGCATGGAAGGACAAGATGGAGGCGGTGTTAGATGACAATGGGCTGAAGGAGTTCATAGATGCTGAAGTCCCAAAGCCTACTGATGCTGCTCAAGTTGAGGCTTGGCAAAAGAAGACAGCAAAGTGTCGAAGGATTCTGTTGGAGGGCGTGAAGGATCACATTGTATCCAGCTTGCATGGAAAAGCTTCTCCATACTTGATGTGGAAAGCGTTGACAGATTTATTCCAAAGCAAGAGCGACCAGAGGAAGTTGGCGCTCAAGGATAAACTCAAAAACATAAAGATGGAGAAAGGCGACAGTATGCCCAAGTACCTCACGAAGTTCACCCAATGCAGGGATGAGCTGGGAAGTGTGGGGGTGACTGTAGATGAGGAGGACTTGGTGGACTTGGCTCTCCTTGGTCTTCCGAAGAGTTGGCATTCCTATCAGGACTCTGTCAATGGTCGGGAGAAATTGCCAGGATGGGAGCGACTTTGGTCGGATCTCATGCAAGAGGAGATAAGGCGGAGTACTAGGGACGGACCTTCATCAAAGGCATCTGATGAAGAAAATTGCGCTTTGGCTGCCAAAGAAAAGAAGGGGAAGAGCAAGAAAGCTTCTCATTCCGGTGCGAAAGGCAAGAAGCAAGACAGGTCCAAGGTGAAGTGCTTTCACTGTCACCAGCACGGACATTATGCCACAAATTGTCCGCAAAAGAAGAAAAATAAGCATGTTGCTGGCTCTGCATCGGGAGAGGCCTTAGCCTCGCAGTTGAGCTGGATTTTTCACTGATCACATGCTTGGTATCAAGTGTGATGGGTTCATTTTGGTTCTTGGACAGTGGTGCGTCTTTTCACATGACAGGAGATCGAGATTTGTTTTCAGATCTGGATGAGAAAGATCTTGGAGTGCATATAGAGATGGGCGATGATGGTAGATACAGTGCGACCGATATCGGTACCATTTCCTTTGAGAGGGAGTCTGGTAAACCCTTCGTATTGAAGGAAGTGATGCATGTTCCAAGATTGAAGAAGAATCTTATCTCTGTGGCGATGTTAGAAGACAAGGGATATGATGTTGTCTTTAGCGAGGGAAAGGCTTTCCTGCGCAGTAAGGCAACTGGTGAGACCCAGAGGATAGGGGTTCGAGTTAAGAACCTTTATCAATTGCAGGTAGATGGTTGTGCAGCAATGGCAGGCAAGGAAGAAGGAGTGGTGAGCCGGGATGATGGCGAGTTGTGGCACCGGAGATTGGGCCACCTTCACCATGGAGCTTTGAAGATACTGCAGCAGATTTCTACTGGGCTTCCTAAAGGCACTCTTGCGCAGTCAGATCAGTGCAAGGGGTGTACCTTGGGAAAATTTGTGAAAGCCACTTTTCACGAGAAGGATAGTCGCGCCACGACGATCCTTGAGAGAATTCACACAGACGTGTGTGGACCTTTCTCAGTAGCTTCGACAGCAAAGCACAGGTATTATGTGATATTTGTTGATGATTTTTCTCGTAAGTGCTGGATCTTCTTCATGCATAAGAAGAGCGAGACATACTCAAAGTTCTGTGAGTTCAAGGCACTGGTTGAGAAAGAATCGGGGAAGCAGGTGAAGGCTCTTAGGAGCGACAATGGTGGTGAATTCATCTCTGGAGAATTCAAGGACTTTTGTAGCGCAGAAGGAATTCGAAGAGAGCTCATAGCACCTCATAACCCACAGCAGAACGGGGTTGCTGAGCGGAAGAACAGAACGATCGTGGGTGCTGCACGGGCGATGTTGCATGATCGGGGCCTACCCATTCACTTGTGGGCGGAGGCATGCAATAATGCAGTATATGTGCAGAACCGTTGTCCTGACAAGATACTTGGCATGAGTACACCCGAGGAGGCGTTTTCTGGTAAGAGGCCTGATATTTCCCATTTGAGGATTTTTGGTTCACCTGTTTACATTCATGTGACGAAGGATGCCAGGAAGAAGCTGGAGCCGACCGCAGAGGTTTGGATATTTGTGGGGTACACTAATACACCCCACAACTATCGTGTGTATTTTCCAGACAGTCGCAAGACTGTTGTGCGACGGGATATCAAATTTCAGGAGGAGAAAGCCATGAAGTGTTCGCTTGAGAGGGAGCCACACTTGCATGCAGATGAGGAGCTATTGGTTCCTAAGGATGAGCTTCAGGATGTGGATCAGCCACAAGAGGAAGTTCATGAAGTGGTAGAGACCACTCATGCATCGCCAACCATCAGAGGGCGAAAGCGCACTACAGAAGCTGAGCGACTGGCTCAAGATGCAGAGAAGGTTGTAGGACCACCTACAACACAGCGCAGACAGAGACAGTCACCAGACCGGTACACTGGATACATGGCTCTTGTGAGCAAATGTGTCGTGATAGAGCCATCCTCTTTTGAGGAAGCTATGGAGGACCCCGCATGGGTATATGCCATGGTGGAAGAGTATGATTCGATTGTCAGAAACAGTGCATGGGAGAATGTCCCAAGGCCGGAAGGGAAATCAGTGGTGGGTTCGAGATGGATCTACAAAGTGAAGCAGGTGGCTGACGGGAGTGTGGAGAAGTACAAGGCAAGATTTGTTGCCCGAGGCTTCTCACAGATAGAGGGGATCGATTATGAGGAGACCTTTGCACCTGTCGCGAGGTACTCTTGCATAAGATCCATCCTTGCACTCTCAACATAGATGGGTTGACGCATTCATTATATGGATGTGAAAAATCCATTTCTCAATGGGATAATTGAGAAAGAGGTGTACATAGAGTAGCCTAAAGGTTTCAAGATCTTTGACAATGAGTCGCATGTGTGAAAACTCAAGAGATCACTGTACGGGTTGAAGGAAGCACCTCGTGCTTGGTACACACGGATAGACAGTTATTTCACCAGACTTGGATTCTCCAAGAGTGAGGCGATCTAAACCCGTACTGCATTGTGGTGGAGTGGGTAAGTCACGATCATCGTGACTTTTATGTAGATGATTTGATTTTGACGGGTGATGAGCTGTTGATATCATGCAAGGAGGATTCACAGAGAGTTTGAGATGAAGGACTTGGGCCTCCTTCATTATTTCCCGGGATTGGAAATTTGGCAGCGCAGTGATGGATTGTTTGTGTCTCAAGGCAAGTATGTCCGAGAGATACTGGAGAAGTTCAACATGCATGGCTGCAAGCCTATCGACACTCCTCTTCCTGGTGGTTGGAGGAAAAAGGATGCTACATCGGCTGAGGTAGTGGATGCCACTATTTACCAACAGTTGGTGAGGTCGCTTATGTATCTAGTCAATACACGACCTGACATATGCTACGCTGCTAACCAGCTTTCACAATCTATGGTTAAGCCTACCAAGCTATTTTGGAAGGCGGGGAAGCATGTATCGAGATATCTCAGAGGCACATCAAGATATGGATTGTGGTAACAGACAGAGGATGAGGTGAAGTCATGTGGCTTCACGGATGCAGACAAGGCTGCCAACTACGTAAAGAGCAATATCCGGAGGGATCTTCGTAGACGTCGACAGCATTTTCCTGGTACAGCAGGAAGCAGAGATCCGTGGCACTCAGTTCAGCAGAGGCTGAGTATATGGCAGCAAGCTTGGCTGCATGCGAGGCCATATGGATGAGGAAGATCCTGGTCGGGTTGTTCGGGTCACACTTGGAGCCTACTGTGATTTATTGTGATAACCAGAGTTGCATTAAAATCTCGGCTAATCTAGTATTTCATGATAGATCCAAACACATCGACATCAGGTACCATCATATCAAAGATTGTGTGCAGCAGAGAATCATGTTACTTTCATACATTCCCATGGAGGATCAGGATGCTGATATCTTGACGAAGGCGCTCACCAGGAGAAAATTCGAATACCACAAAGGCAGGATAGGGGTTGCAGATAATCCATATCTTTTTGAGAGGGAGTGTTGAAAATGCAACAAGATGATGGAGCTTAGTGAAAAGAAGTCGCCTTCACTAAGTGGGCCCGCAGGCTATTTTTGGCGCAAAGTCTATTTTTAGACTATGTCTATTTTTAGACATATGGATCATGGTCTATGAGTTGCAGGATGTTATTTATGGATGATTGGTTGAGTTGGTAAAAATATATGGACCTCTATTTTTAGACATTGGGCGGTTTCTATTTTTAGACTGCCGGGCTAAAAATAGAACAGTCAAATATTATTAACCCTTAATAATATTTAGACTATAAACATTATCTTATCCTCTTGGAGCACTTCAGTTTGATGCTTGGATGTGGAACATGCAGCTGACATAAGGAAATACGCTTTTCCTAAGGGTTAGTTGAGCTATTTCATGGTTGACTTCAGTTAGAACTCATGTGGCAGAGTTTGGTGGAGTTGATGAGACAGTTGGTGGAGTTGTGTTCAGTTTAACTTAGTTGAACTAGTTGTATTTAGTCTAACTCATAAATACACTAGTGATGAGTGGTGTGAATTAATTATTAATTAATTCACTAATTATTAACTCATAAATCAACTAAAGAACACATCAGTTAACTGCAATGCATGGACAGTTCAGTGGAGACCAGTGTTAGAGGTGGGTAACAGGGTGAGTCTACTATCAGTTGTGACTATGGCTGTGCATGAGATTTGCACACACATTGATTGAGATTTCCAATGAGGATTTTGTAGTACAATTCAGGTGGATTCGAACTTGGATCTAATCATTATTCATCTTGGATTGCGCAGTAGAGGCAGGCAGACTTGTGGAGGAGATTTGAACCTGTGACTTGTTCATCTTTTGTGCTAGTTTGTGAGTAACTATTGGAGATAGTACTGAGTACTTGTGAGGAGTATTGTACTATGTATTGTTACATGTTATCTATCATTATAATATACATATAGTTGGGGGTTTTCAGCTGTAAGCTTTCCCCATTACATACTGTGTTATATGTGTGCTTGATTATGTTTTAATGTGCGCATGCGACTACTTCTATTTCCGCAAATTGATGATCAATTGTAGAAGAGGTTATGTATTATGCATGAAGCTTAAATAGTGTGTAATCAGGATAATCTCGGTGAATGATTCAGCTATTATTCAATTTTTCTACAGCCGTCTACCGAAAATGTAGGTATCGCCTCGGCCCACTTAGTAAAATAATCTACTGCTAAGATAATATACGCATGCCCCTTGGCCGAGTGAGGGTTACATGTAATAAAGTCGATACCCCACTTTGCAAAGGGACCGACATCAATTATAGGGTGAAGAGGAGCAGGTGGTGCATGCATTTTACGATAAAAAACCTGACAATTGTGGCATTTTCGGACTGCATAGATACAATCTTTGAATAAGGACGGCCAGAAATAACCAATGCGCAATATATTTTGGGCTGTGGCATACCCAGACATATGACCACCACATGCTCCGGAATGGTAGTCATTTATAACCTTTTCAGCTTCTTCATGAGTAAGAAAAAGTCGGAAAACATAATCCGCTCCACGACGATAGAGTGTATCACCAATAATATTGTATTGTTGGGATTGGAAATGTATTTTCCGTCACTGAGATCATGAGATTTCAGGCCAAAAAGATTGGGTTTGGAGATAAACAATAATATCTCCATACCAAGAATCAAGAGTACTGATCATAAACAAAGAATCGTCCACAATGGGCTGCTCCGCCACAGTTTTAGTATCAGTAGACGGGAAATCACACATTAGTTCTGCAAAAACCAAAGATTTCTTTGCCTTGGATTTTTCAAATTCCAAGTCAAATTCCTGTAGGATAACTATCCATTTGGAATACTTGCCACCTAGAAATTTTTTGGTCAAGATGTACATCATAGGGTTATAGTCAGAAATGACTGTGGTTTTGCGTAATAAGATGTAGTGACGAAATCTTTGGACAGCTTGAACAACTGCCAAGGCCAATTTCTCCACATGCATGTATTTGATCTTAGTCGGATGCAGATTTCGACTAAGATAGTGAATCACATGTTCATTTTTGAATTCATCTTCCTGAACTAAAACCATCCCAATGGTGGAATGAGAGGTACAAAAAATAGTCCTGGTTGTAATTGGGAGGATGCAGTAACAGTGCATGGGTCAACGTGTGTTTGAGTGCATCAAAATATCGATCAACAATCTCATCCCAAAAGAATGGAACGTTCTGTTTTAACAAGCTGGTAAAACCCTTTGTTAACTCGACGTAGTTAGGAATGAAACGACGTAAAAAGTTTGCTTTCCCTTGCAAACTTTGGAGTTGGCGCAGAGTCGAAGGAGGAGGTAGATTGAAAATAGCTTTGACCTTCGACGGATCAACGCGAATGCCTGCTTTCGAAACAATAAATCCCAGTAAGCGACCCGATTCTACACAAAAAACACATTTGTGTGGATTCATCCGAATTCGATAATGCCTACATCTCATAAAGATAGCTCGTAAATGAGCGAGATGGTCGGCCCTACGCGATGAATGAGCAGGTAAATCATCGAGATAAGGCTGCACAATGTGCTTAATGTCATGAAATGCATAAGACATAGCCCTTTGAAAAGTTGCTCCAGCGTTCTTCAATCCAAAAGGTAGTTTGCAATAAGAAAATGTCCCCCATGGACAAATGAATGCTGTTTTAGGTTGATCAGCAGGGAGTATGTTTATTTGATTGTAACTGGAAAAACCATCCATAAAGGAGAACATTTCACTACCGGCACAATCATCAATGATTTGATCGATATAGGTGGTTGGATAATTGTATTTAAGACAAGCTCGATTAATATCCCTATAGTCGATACATACTCCTATCGTTCCTTGTTTTTTAATAACAGGAACAATATTCGATACCCAATCGGTTAAAGGAATTGGATAAATGAAACCTGCACGAAGTAATTTCTCAACTTCGGCTTTGATAGCAGCAACTTTTCTCGGATGTATCTGAAGTAAGCGTTGTCGGACAGGTTTTCATTCGGGTAAGTCTTAATTTCATGTATAACAATTGACGGATCGATTCCTGGCATTTCTTCATATGACCATGCAAACACATCACGGAATTCTTGAAATAGGGCTTTATAAGTTTGGATTTCATCGTCCGTACAGGAAGCACCTATATGAATGTTTTCAATTATTCCAGGCTTAACTGAAATGTCAATAGGAATCGTTCGAGAGATATTTTCCAAATTTAACTCAAAATCAGGATTTTGCAATGGATTCTGCGGTTCTTTGACATATTCAATAGTAAAAATAGAAGCGAAATAATTTTCAAAATGATCCAGCTCAGGTAAAAATGAAGATCGGTGATGTAGATCTTCCCATGGTAAATCGTCAACAGATAAAAGTTCACGAATCTGCTCATCAGTATGAACAGGATCGGGAAATGTCGTTGTGGCTAAGCTAGATATTGAAAGTGATTCCTAATGGATCACATTAATTGGATTAGTTTCGGTTGAAGAGGGATTAGAAAGCGACTGTATAACCTGATATGCAATTTCAAATGGACTCAAAGGCATTGCGCCATCAAATGAATCCAACTTGGAATCAAAAGGTACGAACCAAGGATCATCAAAAGTAATAGTATTCGATGAAATCATATGAATACTTGCAATATGAGGTGATACTTTAGGAGCAGGAAAGGAAAAAGTTCCTAGTAAACCAGAATCTTTAATCAAACCTACGCCAACATCCTTGTAAGGGATAGCCATTTTATCGATGTGCTGGATAGTTTCTGTAGAGGCTGGATCGGATAAGAAATAAGTTAGCTGGTCTATTGTAACGATCTTTCCTTGATGTGGAAACTTGATAAGCCGAAAGACTGATGAAACAAAAGCAGTCATAGCATAAGACCAACTACGACCCAGGAGAAGGTTGTAATCTAGAGGGGCATCAACCACTTCCACATCTAGTTTTACGGTTTTTCCTTCGACCCCTATAGGTAAATCCTACAAAATACCAAAAGGATGGAACCCTCTACCATCAAAAGCCTTTAGAATTGTCAGAGACTGATTGAGTGTAGGAGAACCAAGCGATTTCCAACAATGGATCGACATAATACACCTAGAAGCCCCTTCATCAATCACAGTCTGAAAAATGGGTCTGTTTTTTACTAATACTAGAATCTGGAAAGCCATTTGATGGGGTAGGCGGGGTGTACTATTCTCTAAATCGAAGATTATTAGGTTCGAATCTTGAATATCGACAGCTCCTATGGCAGACAAAAGTAATTTACGCTGTGCTGGGCACGATTGCAGCACTTCCAAAGCCAACATTGCTGAAGGGGAAATAACTAAGTCCTCATAAATGTTGTAATTTTGAGCAGCTCTCGCATGTGGATTGAAAATTTATTTACGAAGTACACTTTTAGCAGGCAGTTTGATTACTAGGTCTGGATTGGGTTTCTCGATCTGTAGTGGATCAGAAACAGGAGGAGGTGTAGTTGATGTGTTTGAATTAGAAGATTCTGCTTCTTTACCATCAACAAGATTCTTACTATCATAATCTTGCGATCGCGTCGCAATCCTGACATGAGACATCATCAGAATGGGCTCTTCTGAGGCGTTCTAGGTAGAACCAATCATCTTACTATCTTGAGTAGGAAAAGGATCCTTCAAGAAAACAAGTTGTTGAGAACCTTTAACGAACTTTGAAACCTCCGCTCGATGCAGGCATTCTTTGGTAAAATGATCCTCGTCACAAATGAAACAAGGATAGCGAGGTTTGCGTTTTTCGTCATTAGATTCATTTTTATCTGTTTTATCTTTTTAATTTTGTTTGTTTTTATTCTTCCCTTTCTTTTTACTGCCAAATTTAGATTTGGCCATAGATGACTCTACGACATGAATATCGGCAGAAATTTCAGCGGAAGATTCTCCTATCGGGGAATCAGGTAAAGTTAATATAGGAGAAGAATTCTTTGAAGATTTCTTCTTGCTTTTAGTACTAACTGAACCAATCATACCATTATCGGCATGAGGCCTTGAAGGAGTTGCAGTTATTTGACCTTGTTTTGGAAGATCGGGGATTTTTTCATGTAAAGTACCTGACTGCGTATAGACGAGGTCAAGGTACTGAGCTTGAGCAATGACTTGCTCCTCAGTAACAACTCCTGCCTTAGCTACATCTTCTGTGATTTTAGGTAATAATGATTTAACAAACCATTCCGCCAAAATTTGATCCGGAATGAAAAATTTCACTAAACGCCTTCTACGTCGCCATTCGTGAATATGATCAGAAATATATGTGGACGTGGATTGTTTTAGCGAAGTCAATAGTTCCGTTCCATTGTCATATTTGACAGGCAACTGAAAATGAGTTAAGAAAGCAGTCGCTAACTGATTGAAATTATTAAAAGAGACTCGTGGTAACTCAATGTACCATTTGGCGGCAAGACCAATAAGAGTTCGTTGAAAAAGACGTAAGCCAATTGAATCATCAATTATTGAATTAGACGCACACCAGAGGTGATAAGTCATAACGTGATTTGACGAATCCTCTCCTGACTTACCCTCAAATTTCGGTATATCACTGGGAAACTTATGTGGCATTGGCGGCCAATACGGATGATAGAAAATTGGATCATTCGTAAGGCGTGACAAATCAGGTAAATCCAAAGTTGCAATAAATGGTAACTGACGGTTAGGGTTGTGAAAACTTTGAAAACAAGAACAGTTCCGGGAGGAGGATACCCAGGATAACAGGGAATCGAATTTGCATTAGGAATGATATAACCCCCCCAGGAAACCAAGATTAACCAGACCAAACTGTGGTTGTTGAGGCTGTTGGTAAGTATAGCCAGGGTACGGTTGATAAACTGGGTTTTGTGAAACGGGACCGAATTGATACTGTCCCTGGTATGGTTGATACGTGAATTGCGGTTGACTTGTGACAATCGTACTTGTACCAACTTGTCCTGTAGGTATCTGGACTGAAGTCTAAACTGTAGGTCCCGACTGGGGTACAGAGACTTGAGGAATTTGCACGGATGCAAGGATAGAAGAAACCAGAGCTACATATACTCCAGAAACAGGTGTTATAGG